>OU015753.1:78927519-78946812 GCA_907169655.1 Acomys percivali
TGTGTGTGTGTGTGTGTGTGTGTGTGTGTGTGTGTGTGTGTGTGTGTTTGTAGACATGTGGAAGTCAGAGGACAACTAATAGGAGTTGATTCTTTCTTTTACCTATGGTGGTTCTGGAAACTGAACTCGGTTTCTAAGGCTATGCAGCAAGTGCCCTCACCCACTGAGCAATTTCACTGGCACCCCACATCAGTCTTTAAGAGAAGTAAACTGTTTACTGGATGTGTTG
This sequence comes from Acomys percivali, assembly GCA_907169655.1. Lineage (NCBI taxonomy): Eukaryota > Metazoa > Chordata > Mammalia > Rodentia > Muridae > Acomys > Acomys percivali. Next base: position 78,927,749 of record OU015753.1, read on the forward strand.
CTGAAGTCAGCCTTTTATATAGATAACATTTGGAATTCAACATGTTTGGAAAAGAACTTTTAAAACATTCTTAAGTAACTCTTTCCTGCATTGAAGTTCTCGCAGGTTTGGTGGTTGTAGAGCTTACTGTACCTGATAAGACACAACTTGTGGGAGGAGACATTTGTTTTGGCTCATGGATTGAGGAAATACAGCAAAAGTATGGTAGGAAAGGCATGGTGTTGGTAGGAGCGGTAGGCAGTTGTTTGATCACATCTGGGTAGATCAGGAGACAGGAAGTGGGCCATGCTGGTATTATCTGATCCCCCCTACACACACACACACACACACACACACACACACACACACACACACACACACACACATACACACACACACACATACACACACACACACACACAGAGACACACACACACACACACTTTCCCCTTTCATTCATTCTCAGCTACGGTCCTATCCACACAAACACACTCAGAAGATTGCCCCCTAGGGCATTCTAAATTAAATTGACAGTGCCAATTCACAATCACAGTGGCCCTTTAAGACCTCTTATTCACTCTTAACATCGTGTAGCACTTCCTGTGGGTCACTAATACCTCCTGTTATTAGATATCTACCTGTACCCTCTACTAAATACTGTTGGGTACAGAAAAAAGATTGGATCCTATAGATCTACATGCTTCTATTAAGCTTAGATCAGTTTGATTTCTTGGTGGGTAGTACCCAGTGAGTATCCTTGAAACAAACACGTTCTTGTATGTGGAAAATACCATCTCTGTGTTCTTCCTGTCCACTGTGGCAACCATTGGCCATGTAGCCAAGTAGCACTTAAAATTGAGATTTGATTTAAATATAAAGTTCACACCTAGGCTTCAAAGATTTAGAGTGTAATATAACTCACTTATAGTTTTATCTGGAGTCCACATTGAGAGTTTCAAAATATATTTATTAAATATATCATTAAATTGATTTCCTATATTTTATTTTGTTTTTTCAACATATGCTTACTAAACAATTTAAAATTGAATCTGTGATCTTCACTAAATTCTGTTCGGACTGTGCTATCCTTAACAAAAAGTGACAAGTGATGAACATAGGTTGTGTCTGGACAGTTCTTCAGGGTTTTTGTTTTGCTTTTGTTTTGTTTAAGTTTGAGCAACAGTAGCATCATGTGCCATGCACGGTTTCCATGGCTACTGGCTGGCCCTTACTCTATGACCATTGCTTTCTCATGTGTTGAAGTAGTTCTGAGGGTAGCACTCGTGGTCTTCACCTTCTAGCCGCACAGAGTTAAAAGACAGTGACATTTGAGAATAATATATTTAAGTGGTAGTCTTTTGAGTCTGTCTGTGGACGCACACTAAAGTGGGGACAGAAAGGATGGTCCAGTTTATACAGAAGAGTGACAGGCCCTTTCAGACACTTGCTGTAGTAGCATCTGCTTTGTAAAAGGTGTGGCTTTTCTCAGTCACAGAGTCTGCCCCCTGGGGAGTGCAGCCTGCAGTAGGTGAATTCATAGCTCTCACTTCATGAGAGTTTGGCCAACAAGCTACAGGTGGGAATATGTAACAGTTCTGTTCAGGATTAACTGGACAGAACACAGTGTTTTTGTTTAAATGGTAGCTAATAAGACTGCCAAAGAGGTCCATGCTGGGAAGAGAGGAGAGCCTCTTGGGCAGAACACAGTGGTCAAGGTTTAGGGAACAAATTGGTAAAAAATGTGCCTGTTTTCCTGCCATTTCCTGAAGCCTGTATCATCATTAAATCTGCGTGTCAGCCAGTGATGGTTGAGCACCGTGCTTAACTAGAAACCTTCCAGCTGGCGCTTAGAGGTCCGGGTTACCCTGGGAATGGACTTGGAAGCTTCCCTGAAGGTGCCGTGGGAGGACTTGCTTATGTTTGTGTTGTTTATTCTGAAGGATTGATCAGAAGGAATTGCTTGCTTTAAACTGCTTTGTAGAGCTAAGAAGAATCCTTTGTTCTCAGGGCAGGGAAATGTGGCTTAAGCTGGAGGTTTAGAAGCCAAAAACAAACACAAAAAACAAAAATAAAAACAAACAACACAAAAACAAAAACAAAAAAACTTATGCAATCTCCTCCCTTACCTGAGTATCAGCTGCCAGAACCTGGGGACAAAGAAGTACCACGTTTTTTTGTCTGTGTGTGCTTATGGCAATTTTCTCAACTAGAGGAATTTTCCTCCTTTGATATTTATTAAAAATTGGCAGGATATAATTTACATACATTTCACTGACAAAAGTAAAGATAAGCAATATACAATTTTAAGCTATTAAAAATAAACCTTTAAGATGTTGGAATGATTTCTCATTTATAACAGGCAGAATTTTGAAAAGTAGCTTTGCCTTGCCTGGCTTTGGTTAGTCACTCTGAGGTGAATTCAGTTTAAGTTGCCTGTTGGATGTTATTTGTTCTGTTTCCACATCAAAATAAAAAATTAAAATTAAAATTCAAAAAGATGGTGATATTAGAGGCAAGCAGGAGTGTAGGAGGTTTGAGTAAATACTCAGTTGAAATGAAATAAACAAATAGTCGAATCGATTTCACAGTATGAATCACAGTTCCTGGGGAAAGTTTGCATTGTAAATGTGCCCACTCATTTTTTAAAAAACAATGACTCTTGCTTGTTTATAAATCTGTCTCTAAGAGTTGGTGTTTTGGGGTGATCAAGATAAAACTTTACATATATGATAGATACATGTAATAAATATATATGATAATATGATTAATTACATTTTATATCTGTGATGTATATATGACAAATGAAGATATATGAGTGAGTTTTTTAATTTTTAGAATTACCTTTGTCATGATAAATCTTATACAATAAAATTCACTTTTTTATTTTAAGAGAATATTTTATTTTTATGTTAAATATATTTTAAATTTATATATTCACTTTAGATCCCAATCATCGACCCCTCTCTCCCTCCCACCCTCTTTTCTCTGTCACTCCTCTCTTCCTCAGAGAAAAGGAGCTGCCTCCGCTCCCCTCCCCCACCAATCGACCCAGCACATCAAATCACATACTGATTGAGTTCCTCCTTGTTCCCTGAGGCCAGGCAAGGCAGCCCAGTTAGGGCAAAGTGACCAAAAGCAGGCAGCAGAATCCATGTCATAGACAGCATCCGCTGAACTTACTCGAGGACCCACATGAAGATGAAACTGCTCATTACATATGTGTAGGGAGCCTGGGTCCAGTCCTTGCATGCACGTTGGTTGGTGCTTTAAAATTCACTTTTAAGCATAAAATTTAGTGGCTTTTGGAATTCCAGTATACAGCCATGTAAGCATTACCAACATGATCCTAAACACCTCTAATAGCCTCACGTATTTTTTTGTTGTTGTTGTTCCTGTTTGCAGTCAGTTCCTTTCCCCTACTTCCTTGTCTCTAGCGAGCTGATGATGTTAAGCCTGCTTTGCTGTTTCTGAGATTTCGGATAATGCAGTCATACAGCATATACCTTTAATGGATCCTCGTGGTTAATATAATGCTTTGTAAAAATTCCGTGTTGCTGCAGGTGTGGGGGTTAGGTTTTTTGTTTGTTGGTTTGTTTTTGACTAGGCCACAATTTATTTGTCAGTTCACCAGATAGTAGACATTTGATTTCTCTGCAGTTTTGCTTATTGTAAATAAACCATAGTGGCCGTTCAGATATATTTCTCTGTGAAGAAATGTCTTCTATAATACATTTGTCAACGTTCCCTTTGTGAGACAGGGTCTTACTGTGCAGCACACTGCGTTGCTCAGGTTGTCCTGGAACTCAAAGAGATTCATCTTCCTCTGCCTCCCAAGGACTAGAATTTAATTGTACATTGTTGTGTCTGGTTTTGAACAACATATTCGCCTAACCTCTCAGTAAAAACATAAGGAACCACATGTCTTCAGGTTATTCTGTTACATCACAGGAAACAGGTTGCTCAGAACTTAAATATTGTCAGGGCTTCTCTAGAATGAGTCATCTGGAAAGGCCAAGTCACAACACTTCAGCCTCAGGGGCGGCGTTATAAATACTTGAAAAGAAAAAGGGTTGAGGTAAGGAGGGTAAAAGTAGCATACACATGATCTTTTTTAGGTTGGTTCCAGTGTGAGAGTTGGTGCTCTGGGTGCCTCTTTAGCTACTTGCCAGCAAACATCCTGGCACCCGTGAGCTCTATACCTGCTTCTCTGGAGGCGTTTCTGCTAGCAGATAAACCCAAAGGTCACATCATATGGATTTGCAACTAGTGACATTCATATATCTGTGCTCTTGTTATTTTGCCATTCAGAGTAACATTTTTTTTTTAAAGACTTAGAAAATGTATTGCCAAGGTGTATCGTTTCTTGCAAGGAAATTTCACAATATTATTCTAACTTGAATATAAACGTAGCCCTGGTTCAAGTGGGTATATCTCTAGACTTTATTATCAAGTAGAATTCCAAAAGTACATGTGTGTAAGATAATGTGTTTCACTGCTATTTAGTATTAGTAAAAACTGATGGCTGTCAGGGATTACACCTGCAAAGTAAAGTTTTTATTCAAAGTATGTTAGATGGCTGGCAGGGTGGGGGGGGGGGGGGGGGATGAGGGGGGAAAGGTGGGGAAAGTAGTTTATATAGCAGGATTCAAATGACATAGAAACTGGTTGAATCTGGAACTATATTACATGTCACAAAAATATACCAGGGAGAGCATGCTTAAGGAACTTAAGGAAGCCTTTGGAGAGAAGCGTTAAAGGGAATGAAGATGAGGAAATTTCTTTTTCCTTTTTTCTGACCGTACATCTTTATTGGATGGTAGATGTATCAATAAATGGAAAAGCGATTTTCATATGTAACTTTTATCTTATGTATTGTTTGAATGGTTTCAACACAAATGTGCTTGTAAAACATTTTAAATTAGAACACAAACCACTAAGAAAAATAAGAAAGCAAAAGATAATGGCCAGGTTTCATTGAGTGCATAGTCATGTGTCGTTACTCATTAAATTACTACAGAAGCGCTACACAGTCTATCCACAGAGAACCGGTGCTGTAGGGCGAATCTGAAGCATAGAGAGATTTTTGGCTGTGTGTCTACGTCAATGCTTGAGGAAAGAATTCAAATTAAGTGCATCCCATAGGCATTAGGGAAGGCTGGTGATTGTAGATGACGGCCAGGAAGGCCACAGAGATTGTGACTGCCTAGTTGTGTAAAGCAGGGGAAAGTGTACACGTGTTCTGTGTCCTCTGGTGTCTTCAGTGGTCCTTGGGATTTTAAAAAAGGAGAAAACGGGTATTTGATATATTCCAAGGACTCCTATTTAAGAAAGAAATTTTCATATAAAAAAAATCTGCCCCTTGAGGGATTTTGTTTGCTTGTGTTTTGTAGGTGTCACCAAACAAATATCTGAGTAATTTCTCATAAGAACTAGCTAAGCAGAGCAAAAGGAATTCTTGTATTTTCCAGGATTATTGTTTAATTGCAAGAAGCTAAAAAAATAATTTCCTTTGTTGAAATTGTTACCTAACTACAGAAAGAAGAAAAATGGGATTCTATCCCAGGGCTTTGAATGCATTTTAGGATTTTTTTTTTTAATCCAAAAAGATTTGATGTGTATACCTTAGTGAGTATAATCTCTTATGTGCTAACCTCTTCACCTGCTGCTTTCCAACAAACTCCCTATGCATTCTGTGGTCTAGTTGCTTTGTCTTAGTCCTTGCTTTGTAGCCACCCGTGCTGGCACATGAACTCCTCACATTCCAACTATTTCTTATTCTAGTTCCCAGAACTTAAAATAGTATCAGAGAACTATCCTGAGATTGGATGCCGAGGAACACTATGAATGAACACATTCCCAGATATAGATTTCACCTTCCAAATCTTCCAGTTTTTCAACATTTCAATGGAAATCGCCAGCCAGTGTCACGGCCCCCTGTGCAGTGAGGCCCTGCTGCTTCCTGTACCTGACCCGCCCTTCTTTGACAGTCCAGGAACACTATCCCTAGCAGTATCTAAACGCTGTTTCATGTGCTTTTGCTTTGGCTATTACCCCCAATGTGAACACGCCATCCTCCCTGTGCCCTCTGACCCTCTGATCATCTTTCAATTTGGAGAGAAGGGGGTAGCTTCTAGAAGATGGGCTGATTTCAGCTTGCCGTTTGTGAATGTTTTGTAATGTCCTTGCCTCGGTAATCTCTTCAGAAGAATGAAATAGAAGCTTGTGTTGCAGTAGTATTATGAGGACCAAATAGCCTTTTACGTCACTTAGAACAGGGCCAGGTATTTTGTAAGCATGCCTGCATGCTAGGTTCCTTTTGTGTGCCTTGTGTCTTCCTTTGTCAGGAAGATTGGGGTGCTTTCATCCTCCACAACTGCAGTCACTTAACAGCTACTGTGAATAGACTGTTAAGTGAATTTCAGCCTCTAGGAGGATGGGGAGAGACTAAGGATTCATCGTGAGTGCTTGTGAAGACTTTATTATTTATTTATGAATAGTATGAATGATATGTTTTATTTATGAATTTACTTATTTGGCCTTGGGAATCAAACTCAGGACCTTGCACATCCATTTGAGCATTGTATCACTGAGCAAATTCAGCCTGTACACTTCAAACCCCTGCTGATGCTTAGTGGGTCCACTGATTGATTAAACTGATAATTACTGTATGTGTCATGTGCCAATTCTAAGACCTAGTGATACTGCAGAGGTTAAAGAAAAAAATGATAGGTCGTGCTGGTGCACACCTTTAGTACCAGCCCTTGGGAGGCAGAAGCAGGCGGATCTCTGTGTGTTCGAGACCAGCCAGGACAAAGGTAGGGCTACACAGAGAAACCCTGTCTTGAACAAACAAACAAACAAAAAAGACAATATCTTTCTTTGCGGTGTTTAGACTTAAGTGATAGGAAACATGTAAATATGTGAGGTAGATAGTAGGTACGTGAAGAATGAGGGAAGAAGGCGGGACCCACAGGTGTGTGGTGTGTGTGTGTATCTAATGGATAGTAGACTACAATCTTAAAGACAGATGACTAGGAAACACCTCATTTAATAAGGTTTACAGGAAAAGTCCAACAGGAAGTAAAGGAAAAACCATAGGCTTGTCTGGGAGAAGAGCTTCCCAGATCAGAGTTCAGAAGGTACAAGGTTCTTGAGTTGAGAACATCCTGGAAGGCAGGGGTAAGTGAAAGCTGGAGATAAAATTTTGTGTTTGCAACCTTTTTATATATAGCACTTCAAACTCCGGGATTAAAGAGAATGGTTTGGAAATTCAACTTTTTTGATGTCATGTCCCCCGTGGTTTGTATATTTTCTTTTTTGCCTCTTAACCACCCTCACATTTCAATGATCCCAGAACGACAAGGCGCAATGGCATCATCCTCCGACTCCGGGATGTAGACGGACGTTCCACTTTCCTCACCTTGAGATGTTTCTTTTAATGAAGAATCTTCTTGGTAGATGAAAAGCTAAGACCAGAACGTGTTCTGAACTGAAAGGTGCAGACTTACTTCTGTGTTCCTTTTGTGGCCTTTATTTCCTTTTGCATCAATTACATTACTCCATCAACTTGTCTATAATCTTGTAAGAAAAGACAGTGCAGGCCAGTGTGGGAGTAGTTCAGCGCCTCAGGATGCACATCTAGTCAGATCACAGTGTTAGATGCTGCAGAAGTGTGCTTCGGGTCTCCTAACGTGCAAGGAAAACCTTACAGTGTTTTTGACAATACTCTGACGTAGTTTCAATATATAGATAAGAGGAAGAGCACACAGTGGAGGAGACCTGTCCTTCCTGTTTGTCCCGTACCCACAGGTCTGTATGATACCATTGCAGAAGCATCGAAGCATCGGAGTCAAACCTGCTTCCTCTATCTCTCTGAAGTTAATGAGCGTGTGACCTACATTCTCAGAGTTAGGACCTCTGGGAACCCTGATGATACGATGGCTGTTTCATTCATAAAAATGTCCACCTTGTCTTGAAATTAAGTATATTTGAGTGGTCTGGGGCACTTTTTTCCTTGACTCTTGACTGTCAAAACAAGCACACCAAATGGCACTTGGAGAGCAGCTTCATTGCGAAGGCTGGAGGCATTAGTGGGAGCCAGTATTAATGCTTCATGAATAACTCAGCACGGGCTAGAAATCAGATCTCCCTTTCATGAAGCTTTTCACCATGTCTCCACTCCCATTGGTCTAGAAGTCAGGAAGCTCCCAGTTTGAGGTCAGGTGGTATCATATAGCACTTCCATTCTCGGGATTGGCAGGGGGGAGGGCAGGGGAGGAGTAGGGGGGAGGGACTGATTCTTCCACTCACTATGTATCCACTGGCACCCACAGACACTGCTCACCTGGTGTGGGTCATGAATATTCATTTTATTTTCATGGGAGGTTTTTAAAGGCCAATAAGTAGGAGAGGTTTCCATATAGAAGGGAGAGTTTTGGCTCTTCCTTGGTACTTCTCCTCCAGCACCAGGAGGTGAGGGACCCAAGATAGTGGGAGGGAGTGCTGTCAAAACCATCTGTACTTACCCGTTCTTCTTTTGAATCTTTTGTGAATGAGGGGTGTGTGTGTGTGTGTGTGTGTGTGTGTGTGTGTGTGTGTGTGTGTGTATGTGTGTCTGTGCTGTGACATATCCTACAAGTCAGAGGACACCCTCAGAGTCTGTCCTCACTTTCCACCTTATTTGAGACAGGGTTCATAGCTGCATGATCCAGGCTCAGCAGGCCTGATAGCTTCAAATATTCGTCTTGTCACCATCTCCCTCACTCTATAGGAACACTGGGATTATGGACACATGCTCCTGCTGGGGACTTGAACCCAGTTCCTCATGGTTGCACAAAAGCACATACACCCACAGAAGCAACACCCCAGGCCCCTCATTTTTTGTTATCAAGGTCATGAAACCCTACGGTGTAGGACTGCTGCTGCCCTTTGGACTTGTTTGCTCTGACCCTTCTCTCAGAACTTTCTGCCCACTGTTCTGTTCCATGCATGGTGAGCCCCTCGCCCCTGCAAAGTTAGCACAGTGCCACTGTCTGAGAAATACTGCAGGAATGTTTCAGGGAGTCTAAGAATGCAGCTTAACTAAGGAAGTAGAAATGGAACAAATTGTTTTAGACCTTTGGCAACAAAACCCTTGAGCAGGCACGGAGGTATTTTCCTGTAATCCAAGCATTCATAGTGGAGGCACGAAGATTCCAAGGTCTAAAGCCACTTGAACATAAGTAGACCCTGTCTCCCAAGGTAGGAAATAGTAAAAGCAACAATGTACACTTTATAGACTTGAATTCACTATGTTTAGATACAGTTCTAAATTTGTGTGTCTCTGAATTTATGTGTTTTATGTGAATATCTAGTGCAACAGAAATTAACCCTCTGTAAATGTAAATCATCAAAATGTTGTATTATTCAAATGTTCACAAACATTGAAGCTTATAGAGGTTTTTTGTGTAGTGAGTGATATTATCAAGTTGATGTTACATATTTGAAGTATGTTTTTAAAGAAGTCTAAAGATGTCTGTTTTCTTCCCTCATGGATAAGGTTAAATTGGTATTTTAAAGTCTGAATCGAATAAATATGATCAACAGAAGATGCTAAATTGAGATGAGACATCAAGATTTGATGAAAGGACCCTGAGTGAGAGACATAATCTTTCCTTAGAGAACAAGAGATTGAAGATTGAAACACTGTGAGAGAACTCTTAAATTATTCAGTGGTTTCCTTAGAAGCATTTTAATCGTTGCCTATGAAGTTGTTTCATGGTTGACTTTATTCATCTCATATATTGCTGCTGTTCTTTATCTTTCCTCAAGAATATGAAGAAAATGAGGAAAATCTTATTAAGGCACAGCATACAACAGTGCTTACTGGCTACACTTCATGGAAGATGGATTGTATAATTTGGCATCTGTCTTGTTGCCCATTTAAATAGTGGCATATATAAGTGGGACTTTCCCAGCCACTCTGGAACATGATTAATATTTTGTAAGGTAGACACAGATCGTGAAACTCTGCTTAGCCTGGAGGCATTTTATTAGGCTATGTATGGCTTTCTCTATAGTTTTCCAACTTGGTCAAGGCATAGTTACCTTTAACCTCTTTTTTTGTTGTTGTTGTTTTGTTTTGTTATTTGGACACAACGTTGATCTGCATAGCTTTGGCTGTCTTGGAACTTGCTCTGTAGACCAGGGTGGCCACAAACTCCCTCTGCCTCTTAAGTGTTGGGATTAAAGGCGTGCACCACTACCATCAATCACCTGGCACACTTTCTCTTTCTTGCTTTTGTTTTCTGTTAGCGTTTATTTATTTGTGTGTGTGTATGTGTGTGTGTGTGTGTGTGTGTGTGTGTGTACATGTGTGTGTGTTCTCTGGGTGGAGGTCAGAAGGAGACTTTCAGGTCTTAGTTCTCATTTTCTATTATATTGGTTCTGGAAGTGGAATGCAGGTTTTCTGTCTTAGAGACAAGTGTCCTTATCCAATAAGCAGTCTTGGTGACCCTAAAAGTGTTTTGTTTTGCTTTTTACCTGTGTGTGTGTGTGTGTGTGTGTGTGTGTGTGTGTGTGTGTGTGTGTTGGTTAGATGCACGCATGCAAGTCATGGTATAACTTTTGGGAGTCAGTTCTTTTCTTCCTCCATGGGGTTCTGAGATTAAACTTAAGTTGTAGGACTTGTGCGGCAAGACTTTTACCCACTTAGCTGTGCCACTGTCAGTTTTAATACTGTAAAGTGTATCCCTTCATTTCTAACTATCAGTGGAACATGTATGGTACGTAACTCTAAGACACTATGCTGAAATTCAATCTTTAATTTGCAGGGGGAGTGCTGCAGTTTTTAGTATTTTGTCTGTGAAAATAAGTTTGTGTGTGTGTGTGTGTGTGTGTGTGTGTGTGTGTGTGATGAATTTCTTTAAAACATCTGGGTTGTTATGCGTATAAACTGCTCTAGCTGGTAATCTTCCAGATTGAAAATATCAACCTGTTGTGATTCTTACTGTCTGATGTAATAATTTCGTTAGTGCTCTAAACTAATCTAATCTTGGTTTCTACCTAAGAGTTTTGGGTTTCTTGGCATTTACAAATTCTTCTTTCACATTTCCTGTACTATCTATTACTAGGACGAGTAGAGAGGTGTTCAGTAAGAGGAGAGAACAACAAATGGAGTCTAAGATCACAGGGGGTTAATTTCAATATGTAGAATGGAAGCACTTACATTTTAGTTTCCAAGCAACTTGTATGTCACTGTGGATTAAGTGAAGACACATTGAGTACATAGTGTAAGTCCAAGGCTGCCTAGGACTGGCATAGTAATCGTTCATTGTTAATAAGAAAATCTTTACTGTCTTAAATAGAGAGAGAGAGAGATTGCTTCACCACACATAGAAAAAGATAAATTGCTTGGTGGGATATTTCTAACAGTATGAAAGTGATCGAAGGAATACTTTGAGCAATACAAATTTGGTTATAAAATAAGAGCATTTTCAATTCAGTACAAGTTCTCTGAGGCAACAGTTTGTTTGGAGGCACGAGGTGACAGTTCATTATAGGTGCAGATTTGCCCAAAAGGCACTCCGCTGCTGTAGTCAGGGACTCTTTTTCTTGATTTCACAGGTTGTCCGCTTAGGCACTCAGGATCTTTCCCTCCATAGACTCCTCACGATGAGCCATAGTACAGTGACATGTACAGGGCCCAGGATGGCCCCATTACAGACGTGCAATCTTCTGTTCTCCTGCCGTAGTTTCCTCAACAGCTATGCCAGCATGAACTCAAGTTGGGGCAAGGCTGCACAGTCAGGTCGAGTTGCACAGTAGTGCTCTCCTGCTTTCCTTGGTCATCATAATTTGAAGCTTGCAAACTCCAGCTCTTTTCTCTCTCTCTCTTTTTTTTAAAGTTCCTCTTCTTTAGGTTGTTATTCCTGGTCTGGCCTCATTTTGTCACATGTTGCTGTTCCTCCATGGGACCTCCTCCTCCACCGTGATGTTTATGGTAGTGAGATATAAAGTTAATGCCTATGTGATAATTTCCTCCTCATTGGAACAATACTTACTGAGCACCCATTCTAAAACTCGAGTGGGAGTGTGAGCATGTTGAAGGCAACAGGTTTCTTTTACCCAGCTAGTCAGATTAGTGTGATCATTTCAGACCATGAGGCATACCCTGAAGGCAATATCCAAGATGATGCCGTCCAGATAAGTAGGATGATGGTGGAACTGTTTGGGAGCAAGCACTGATGGATAGTCCTGCATGCTTATAGGATAGCTATGTGCTAGTATTTCAGTCCTGCATGCTTAACAGGCACAGGAGAAAGCAAAGGAGGCACATCTAAGCCAGAGAGAAAGAAAGATGTGCAGAGACCAGAGACAAGAATAAGGGAGGTTGGTTGGGGTGAAAGAAGGGTACCACCTCATCTAATTTAAATATTCATGAAAGAAAGAGAAGCTGACAGTGAGGTCCTAGAAATTGAAAAAGGGCAACCTATGTAAGAATCTGCCTTAAGTTGGGTTCCCCTTGCAACAGGGCTGGAGGTGGCAGTTTTTGAGAAGAAATGGTAGTGGAGAGATTTCTCTCTAGGTCAGATTACAAGGGAGTGACTATGAAGACTGGACTCAACAAGGGGCCAGAACTGTAGTGCATCCCAAGTTAGGGTGGTTGTTCCACACTGTTCTCTTTTAGATGAGGGCGCAGGTCTTTATGGTAGCAAGCGTGACCTTCACTGCAAGTGTTCTCTTAAGCTGAAGCAGGTCCTTCTGGCCCCTAGCCTTTCCAGAGAAAAGCTCAGCTGAGAGCCTGCTGCTCCCGCATTTGCAGCAGCTGTGGGCTGAGTTCCAAGGCTCTGAAGAGGGATGCAGGCAGGCATCCATCACTCCATGGTGAGGAAGTCAGCAAGGAAGGCTCGGCTTGTTTTTCTGAATGTTATCTTTAAATACTTGGTAAATAATTGAAATGACAATAGATCATGTTATATACACACACATTAGTATATGTGTGGATGTAGTTCTATCGTGTATACATGTGTGTTTTTAAAGGAAGAATGGGGATGTGGAATGTTAAATATCAAAAGGAAAGTTGCTTCCCTTCTTGGGTAAAGGCTGAAGGCTTAGGACAGAAGTTGGAAGGTGAAGGCTCAGGAGGTTGGTAATGATTCTGTGACACGGAGGATGGAAACAAGGAGAAGAAAACTTCTTGGTGTCAGAGACCAGAAGAGGATGAATCCCGTCCATGGAAGTACTTACCTGAGCCCGCTGTATGAAGGTGGGGCCATGGGGAATGGCGTTTACTTGGATTACAGCAGACATCAGGCATCTAAATAGAGTTTAGAAATATGTTAACAATAATAATTGTGTAAATAATTGAAATGTCCTGTAATATGTGATGTCAGTTTCAAGTAACAGAAAGCGCGCAGTTTAACTGGAAAGCAGTAGGGAGCTGTCTTACTCACACAGTTAAGTACTAGGACAGTTAGAAGGAAGAAGGCTTCCTCCCAGCCCAGGGCCCTGTGTTTTTAACAGGCCTTGTTTCCAAGTTGGAATTGTGCAAACTTTCAGCCCTGCTGGTGAAGGGCAGAGAGGATGTAAAGGGGGAGAGTCATTTATTTTGCCTCATGCTGTTCTCATGGCACAAGAGTTTTGGGACAGCTTTGTAAAACAAGTGGTTTTCATTACCTTAAAATGTGGAATCTTCTAGAAGACCTGTTAGGAACACGGTCATTAATTAGTCATTAAGAGATTAAATCTTTTTTTTTTTTTTTCTTTGCTGAGTCTGAGGCACTTGATGGTTGTCTTCTTTGGTTTGAAGTGAATGTCTTATTTAGTTGCAGGAAACCTCTCTCCCCACCAGTATGGTTTTTCATCTTATAAATGTCAGCATTATTTGGTCACATTGGTCATACATTATCCTGTAACAGAACCATCTGATGCTGGCTGACCAGCCCCCATGATGACTGACACCAGAAGAGATAAAAGAGACGGCTTGCTCATCTACTATTCCATCTTGGAGCAAAGGAAGAATGGACGCTTCTTGTTCTGGTCTGGCTGCTCTGATGTGACTGACAGGCGCAGCGAGAGGCCACACATGCCCTCTGGCAGGAGGGCAGCCAAAGAATTCCCGAGCCTCTCAATTCTCATAAAGCAGATGCCAGTTAGAAGGTTTCAGAGGCTGAAAAGTTTCCTTGTTCAGCTACAATAGAAACTCAGCATCCACTGAAGCATGCTGTTTGTCACTGCCCACATTTGGCTAGTGTGTTAGGTCCAAACGTCTGGACAAGGCCCTTTGGTCCATTCCAGTCATCTGGGCACAAATAAAGGGACGTTTGGGCTACTTCCTTTTTTAACCGATTAGGCTAGACCTTGAATTAGTTTGATTGATGACTTGACTTGCTTTTAACATGTTTTGTGATTCAGGACACAAAAGACCAGTCAGTCAGTACTAGTCAGGTGGAATTCTAGCCAACCATGTTACACGGACCTTGTTCTACTTGGATAACTGCTCTTGGTGATAACTTAGTAGTGGCTGGTGACAGAATGCCATGACGTATAGGGCATGGTGACGGAATGCCATGACGTATAGGGCATGGTGACGGAATGCTCTGGAGCATGTTGTATTCCACTGCAGTGATACATACATGGCTGAAAACTTCCTAATGTGAGGGCTGGGGAAAGAAAGCATGTCCCTCAAATTGGGTCAGGGAACAATACGTAATAGTTTGATGAGCTGTGGGGTGTGTGTGTATTTCTGGGAAATTTGTACCCTTGAAGTTTTGAAATTTCAGAATATTCTATTTTTCTGTTTTACAAAACCCTTTTAAGTAAGTAATAAGCCGCTGTCTGAGCCATTTGTGTGTTTCAATCCCTATACTGACAACAAGAAAGGAGCTTAATGACTTCACACTAACACATGTGGGAGCTTGTCATAAACCAGGTCACAGACACACAGCAGTCAGAGCATGTGTCCTTAAGAATGTAGTGTAATGTGCCTCCAGACCCAGATACTCAGGAAGCTGGAGGCACACTTGTCAGGTATCAGTCGGGGAAAGCTTGGGCCATAAAGCAAGATCCCATCCCAAAAGAAAAAAAAAAAAGCTGTCTGCATACAGAGAAATCATGAAGGTTTTTGTTCTTTTTTCAATGATCATATTAAGAATACATGCATGCATATCAGGACTTTAACTACCTAGTATATGGGTCCAAACATATATATTTACAGATTTAAGTTCAAACAGTCTTAATTATTCAGGGAAGAGAGTAAGCTTTGTGTATCTGTCCTAAAGGTAAACGTGATTAAGTTGTGGTTAAAATAATGAAGGGAGCTTGTTTTGAGACAGTGTCACTCTGTGTGGCCCAGGCTGGTCTTGAACGTAGAGCCCTCAGCCTCTTGCTGTGAGTACAAATGTGTGCTGCTGTGCTTGGTTCCAAAGTGACCTCAGAAGAAGATTAGCTATTTCAGAGACCACCATGGATATGAGAAGGAGAGCTTAATTAAAAATTTGGCAGCTTTATCATTTGCAGCAGAAAGTTAAAAGTTCTTTTTCAGAACATTGATTATTTAGATATTTGTATAAGAATTCCCACTGAACACCTTTCTGTATATACTAATTGTCATTATTTGGGCTTTCTTATTTGGCACTTGAAAATATTTTAATAGCAAAAATGTTGCTTAAAATTAAACACATAATGATTCGCCATTCATAGCCATCATTTGTTTTATTTTTTAATTGTTATTTCCATGTTATTTCAGAGCTGTGTATTATGTTTTCTGCTAAGTGGACATTTTTTGTGACTATATTCACATAAAGCATAAAGTCAAAGTCTTTTTTACCCCTCAGTATTTGTGATTTTGATTGCTTTGTCTGAGCTTTTTAAGCTGGTTAAATGAATTGACCAGCCTTTGCTGTCTTGTGATTTTCCCACTTGCTAAGCCGGATGGACCTATGCAGTGAAACGATACGGTAGAATTCTAGTATGTGGTAGTGGTTTCGGATTTACCCAGATGGTGGGCCTTAGGAGGGAAGTCGAGCTACTTTTGGAAAAACTCCTGCGTTTGGGAGAGTTCTCTTTCTCCTTTGCTCTCTTTGGTGCCTTCCTAAAATGATTGGCAGAGTATTGGGGAATTTTAGCCTCTATGCAGAAGCCTGTGTGGAGAACAGCAGCTGGCTCTTGGCAGATGGCGTCTGAAGTGAGGGAAAGCAGCTTTGACCTAGGGAGTCCTCTGCCTACAGTGGGACAGAGTGGGGCCACTTGCCCCTGTGGCTGCCACAGCACGTTATTCAAAACCGGCCTCAAGACTTTGATTTGGTCAGCTTATTTTTAGACGTAATGACAGTGTAGCACTTTGGGGCTTGGGTGTTAATTCTAGCTTGGAGATTCTACTTTTGAGAGGTAGAATTTCAGAATTTTAAGTGGGCTTTTTGGTAAAGATTTCTGAAGGTTTTCCAGGAATCGAGACCTTCTGAGCAGAAAAGAGAGCCGGGAACCCAGAAGCCTTCCCCATTCCTGCAGGCCACTGCTTCAAGTACTGTGACTCACAGTGTCTCTCAGTGGGCACACCATTATCCCGTCCCTTATTCTGAGAACCTCTTGATGGACAAAGAAAAAAATTATGATTTTAAGTCATTTCCATTACAACTTAACTACGTTTCAAATAATACATAAACGTGTGGCACTTTCTAGGCTGTGTCTAGGAAACGTGGCTCTGTTTCATTTGTAAGCTGACCTATCAGCTTGCACACAGAACTTAAGAGGTGCACAAAGCTGGAATGTGTCAATAGTAACTTATGTGTGTAGCTTACATTTTGTGTTAATTGCATGACATACAGTAAGTTAACATGGATATCTATAGAGAGAAATCTATTCAAGTACACTTAATTTTCTCATATATAATTTTCAGCAGCATCCTAATTGTAGTCTCTCCCTGTCCTCCTATTTTTTTTTTCTTTCTCTGCTTGGTACCCCATAATCAACTTTTTTCTAAAATATAATGAGGCAGAATTTTTCCTTTAAATTAAATTTATTTATCTCTTTACTACTAACGTATGTGTGTGTGTGTGTGTGTGTGTGTGTATGTGTGTGCGCGCGCACGCTTGTTGGGATTGTGTAAGCAGACACAACCTCTAAGTCTAACCTAAGGTTGGATCTCTCCACCTGCATGGGTTCACCTCAAGTCTGTGGGTTAGTGTGGTAGTTAGACTTCTATCTGGTCTGGGAGAACTTTGCTTCCTTTTTTCTGCTTGGCATTTTATATGGAACTTTCTTAACAATCCTGTGAACAGATGCTGTTCATAGTCTCATTTCATAGACGAGGAACCAGAGGCCCAATGAAGTGGGAGCCGTCTTCTAGTCACATAGCTTCTAAGCGCTATGCATGACCTGAGAGCCCTAACAGCTTACCTGAGTCAGAACATTGAGCTACCCTTTTACCCATACTGCCTTGCACACAAAATCTAGCTACCTTACCCCCGCCCCCAATGTCATGTCCACTGACAGTTCCATGTGTCTTTTTCTGGAACATCCAGGCTGTTTACCATAGGGTTAAATAAGTCAACTCCTTTTTGGCTCACGTTTGAGGTTATTGTCCACGGGCAAACATTTCGTACTCTTTATTGTGCTCCAAACCTTCTCAGCATGTTCCTTCCCAATTATAAGTCACGTTGTGCTCTTTGTCAGAATTTCACTGTGTCACTAAGTGGAAAATCTCTATGTATTCTTACAAAGGCAAATCCTCCTTCACCTGTTCTTTGCTTTATTTTATTTTTTTCTCTTGTCCCCACAAGTGGTAAGTATGCCCCTGTGCCAGGTGTTTCTTATGTTGTGTACTGTTGCTTACACATGGTTGTTTGCACTTCTCGCCTACTGGGCCTTTATGGGGTAGGAGCCTTTTTGGTATCATGGTAGCCTCAGCACTGCTCACCCCATGCATCCACCACAGTCAGCAGTGAACTAGTCTGCATCTTAGATGGCAAGGTCCCTGCCGGCAGTGTCCTGGGCCCTTCACTGGGAGTAGCCAGGCACACTTGTTGATTTCATTCTATTGTCTGATAACTAGATGTGACCTGGCCTCACCCCCACATCCTTGCTGCTCCACAGGACCTGTCTGGTTTTCAGTCAGAGTTTCCTGTGCAGGTGGTTGAGGATTTTGAAATGCTTGAAATGAAGCCATTACACCCACTTGAAATAGTTTCTCTCATCTGTGTGATAAGAGGTGGGCGGGAAAAATGAGTTCACGGGGCCTATTACTTGGAGCTGAGATCGCCAATTAAATGTCATGAATGGGGCAAAAGGGAAAAAATGTGTATTGGTTGCACCTAGAATATTTTCTCTGACCTCTGTTGCCTTGAATTCAGAAAGGCAGTTTTCGGCTGTTGGATGAACACTGAAGACTTCCCCTGTACCCTCTTCTTTCACTGTTTACTGGATTTATGGATCATCTGACTCGCGTGGATTTAGGGGAACTAGCAATGACTGGACACAGACTTGGACTAAGTCTCCAAGGAAAACAGAGAATCCAGTCGTGGTTGTTAGTGTTTTGTTCTTAGCAGCTCTTTGATCCAGCAGCCCTACTGACTCACATTAGCTTGGTTTGCAGAATGTTTGAGAGAAAACTTCATTCGCAGTGATAGTTTGGGAACACTTGTATTGACTGAACTATGGCAAGATCATAGAATTCCTTATTTCAAATGAAACAAATGCCAAATTAAAGGCCTTTGCATGCTTTCCACGGAGTGAGCTCTGAGGGAAAGAGATTAAGAATGCTGGACTTTGGGTTGGAGTAGAGATACAGGAATGCAGATAACTTTGGCCAGTTCACTGCTCTAAGATTTTCTTGAGTAGAAGGGTAAGTATGCAAGACACTGAAAGAAAGCAGAGAATTGAATTGAAAGATGTACAGATTGTGAAGGTATAGGAACAGTAAATGTTAACATTTTGCAACTTAGGGGAAAAAACAGTGTAACTTTTTAAATCAATAAAAAATTGAATATCTGTGCTGTTCATATACCTTTGCCAGTATTTAGAAATTCTTCTAAAAAGAGAATAAACTGAAATAAAATATCATCTCTCTCTCTCTCTCTCTCTCTCTCTCTCTCTCTCTCTCTCTCTCT
>OU015753.1:78946822-78968043 GCA_907169655.1 Acomys percivali
TCTCTCTCTCTCTCTCTCTCTCTCTCTCTCTCTCTCTCTCTCTCTCTGTTTCGCCATATGTTGTGTGTGTGTTAAAGTGTATGTGTGACATATTATATAACTTAATTCCTGTTCCTACCCAGTGTCTTAGTTTTCTGTTAGTGAAACACTGGTGCTTTGTGCTCAGTAAAGAAGAGGTTTACTTAGCTCCCATTCCATGTCGATTTTGATCTCTAGGGGCCTAAGAATGAGATTCTGTTTACCATCAGTTGACTGGGCCATTTACACAGGAGAAAGCAAAAAAAGGCCAACAGTGATAGCTCAGCATATTCTCTAAGCACTTGATCTCGTGGTCACCCATCGATCCCTTTGAGATTGCACTCACTGTCATGAGAGGTGGTTTTTCCAGTGACTAAACACTTCCTGCTGGACTCATCTCTTTAAGGTCCTGCCACCTCTTAGTGTTACTGTTGGAGTCCAAGCTTAGAAATCTTTTGGAATATGAACCAAATATAAACCATGGTATCTTGTCTTTTCTCGTGTATACAAGGAAAAGAAAGGGGCAGGCCCAATTCATGTGGTCCTGTATCCTCCTGTATCCGGTGGTTTTTTTTTTCCTTTTCTTTCTCTCTCTCTTTCCTTCCTTTCTTCCTTCATTCGTTCCTTTGTTCATTTGTTCCTTCTTTCCTTTTTTTTTTTTTTAAACAGGGCCTTACTATTTAACCCTGGCAGGCCCAAGACTTACTATGTAGATATATAGATCAATATAGATCAGGCTCATCTTGAGTTCACAGAGATTCCCCTCCCCTGAGTATGTGTGTAACCATACTCAGAGCTATAGTTTTGAGTGTAGCTATTTCTTAAATTCAGGAAACATATACTGAAATTATGAAATCAATCAATGATGAAGTGGAACTCAAGAAGGCTGTTTTCTTCTTTTTAAATTAAGTAAAATATTAAATCACATGTCAGTTATTTCAATTTCAATGGACTACTTAACCAAACGGTAGTTTATCAGGGTTTTTAGCCATTTTTTTGCCACTCAGTTTATGATCATTCATTGCATGGAATGAACTCAGGATATAACTGGAGATGAGATGGGTAACTTGTCATGAACCTGAATTTTTCTTTTTTTAAAAAATTATTTATTTATTTATTATGAATACAGGGCTCTGCCTGCATGTACACCTGCATGCCAGAAGAGGGCATCAGATCACATTATAGATGGTTGTGGGCCACCATGTGGTTGCTGGGAATTAAACTCAGAACCTTTGGAGGAGCAGTCAGTGCCCTTAACCTCTGAGCCATCTCTCCAGCACCTATGGTTAGTGATTATTCTCTTGTGACTGGCCATTGCCATCTATTACATTTGGACTGAAAGCAAAGAATACACAGTTTGCCATTGTTTCATCTTGTATACAGCAGTATCGTAGGTGAGGAAGGAGAAAATAGCTTAAGTACATTTGTCACTAGCAGTAAAATGAGGGTTGAATTCAACAGTCAACAAGAAGCTAGAAATTCCCGAGTATCCCGAGTATGGATGAACGGCTGTAGGAAAACTGTGAATGGTTTTATTGTTCAAGATCTCTGACTGTAAATTAGGGTAATGCTCCTTGTGACCCACTTCTTTCATAAAGAAAAAAGAATGATTAGCTGGTGACTGCCGCATGCTCAGTCGCCGAGAAAGGTGTTCTCTTTATGACATGGAGCCTTCACCGAGTGTTCTAAGGGGAGCCACCCACATTCAGGAAAAAGGAGGATGTTCTTGTGACACCAGGAAATCTAGTTAGTCACGACAAGCCTCATTTCATCACTGTGTGCCCTAGTGTCCTCATTTGTCAAAGTAGCAGTCCTTGACAGGGTAGTCACTAAGCAGAACTTCCTCCAGCAGTACCCCGGTCTATGTGCTTTTCATTCTCTTGTCCCACCCACTAACCTGTAGCTAAGGTGCTTTTCAAAGCCATGTCCTGGTGAAGTGCTATGACAGATATCCAGTTCCCTTTCTGAGGAAGAACTCAATGTAGCCAGTACAGACTCTAGGCCAGAGTCGGTGTCAGGTGAAGACAGCTAGCTGGTCCTCAGAGATAGTATTCTTCCTGTGCATCTCACTTCTGATGACCACAACGGGAACTTCAGTCACAACTGTGGACCACATTGATAGAAAGAACTTACTCTGAAACTCCTCCTCAGGCTGAAACCTTGTTGGTTTTGCTTTCAGTTTGCTTCGTATATGGCTTGGCTTACAGTCTCTCTCTCTCCAGCTCTAGCAGTAAGATCTAAGAAGTTTTTTTTTTCTAAAAATATCTTGCACCACACATGGCATTTCAGCATCTGTTTCCAAAAGGCTGACCTGGTGACAAGAACTCGAACAGAACGTAAAGAACTAACCGAAGCGAAATCCTTAGTGTAAAGGATTGTTTCACGGTCTATTAAACTGTATTTCAATACTAAAACCAAACAGGCTTAACAAGGAAAAGCTTGGTCTCTGTTGGTTGTGTGATAGGTAGGACATCACACTTCTGGCAATCGGGTTGCTGTTCCTGTTAGTGTCAGCTATAGCTAAGCTTCTGCTCATCTTCTTAATCTCTAAAGTCATCTTTAACCTTTTTTTGTTGGTTTTTGGAAAGTAGCATCATACATTCACCATGACCAGACGTCTTTGGTTTATATTAGAGATGCAGGTTCTTTTTCAAATCGGGCATTGCAATGTAGATGCTTTCTCTCTCTCCTCCGTCCATATCCCTGGTTTTAAATAACTGGGATTTGGTTGTCTTTCTCCTAAAAAAAAAAAAAAAAAAAAAAAAAAAAAAAAATACTATCGGGCACTTGCTGTGAAGTTGAACTTAGAAAGAAAACCATATGATGAGTGTAAGATACTTGATTTTACATTAGAATGAAGGTTGATGTTTTTATACTGGAACTTTTCCCGTTTAAGAATTTGGATTTTTTTTTTTTATTGTTTTGAAATGATATCAACTTCATCTTACTGCATAAAGTTACATAATTCTAAAAAGTTTGCTTTTCCTTTTCTGTGGTTTCACTACTATGAGTTAACTCTTTTTCTGTTTCCTTTTACGTGTGACTAGTGGGCACTGTGGTGTAGAAGGCAGGGCTGGAGCTCTCAGGGCTTGTAGTGTTTCTTGATCTGGATACTGGCTACATGAATGTCTGTTTATTTTATAATAGATTGTTGTGCACTATGCATAGGGAATATGCAGTGTTCAATTTCTTCTCTCCCTCCTTTCCCTCCCTCTATCCTCTACACACACACACACACACACACACACACACACCCTTCTCTGTATGTTGTCAATCGAACCCAGAGCCTTGCATATGCTCAGCAAACCTCCTACTGCCGAGCTAAGCCTTCCACCCTTGAATTTTCTGAGACTGCAACTTCCTATGCAGCTCAAGCTGGCCTTAAACTCATGATCCTCTTGCCTCATTTTCTACACACTGAAATTGTAAGTATATGTTAAATAAATAACTTAAAATTATACGGGGCTTGGGAAATACTCTTGGACTAAACGCACTTCAAGAATGACAAAACCAAGTGTTGACTCACATAACTGGAGAAGGTCCTGAGTCCTCTGGTGTCCTGAAGAGGAATGGAGACCTGAAGGCTTTGGAGTCCAGTAGATGCACTGTTGTTCTGTGATTTTATGTTGTACAGCTGTATAGATGGTTCCAGAAGTTCAGTAGATGGCCCATGATCCCTCTAGCACATGAGGTCCCTGCTGTGTGGCTCAGCTTGCCTTGTGAGCAGCTCCTGCACAGTATGTCCCCAAAAGGCTTGCCTGGCTGTAGCTTCTGAGGATTTATGACGGCAGCTCACACACTGAACTATGGGATAACCTGATTTGCAGATGACTGGAACTAGTAAATTGTGGAACAGTCCTGATTTGGGTTCCTGTCACGACTGTTGTTCTGAGGAGTAGCTACTGTTGTACAGCTACATTTAAAAAGCTGGCTTTTTGCTGCTGTCTGGGAGATCTTACCATGAGGCTCAGGCTGGCCTCAAACTTGTTGACTTCCTGCCACTACCTCCCCAGTGCCAGATGACACTGCTGTGATAGGTCCTCTGCATTCACATGTGCTCTGCTGCTCTGGAAAGCCATTTTCCCCCTCTGTGGATGTGGGACCATTTTTATCTCCATTGATTTATCTTTCTAATTCAAGGACTATAATTGAGATTTTGTATTTTTACATTGTTTTTGAGAATTTCATATTAGTATTGTATTTATATCATACCCACCCTTTCCTCCCATCCTAACTTATCCTTTCTTCTCTTCCACCCTACCCTCTCAAACTCATGCCCTCTTTATTGCTACACATTTATGCATACATGTGACATATTGGTATTGAATAACCAGCTATGAGGGCCCGTCCCTGGAGAAGACTGTGTCTACTCCCAGGAGCCATTAACTGCTATGCTTTCATGTAGAGGTGGAGCCTCATGAGATTTCCTCCATCTACGTCGCCATGTCAACTGGGATAGTTGTTGTTCAAGTCTTAGTTAGAAGGCATATGTGTAAGAGTGTATATTTATCTTTGTCAATGAGCGCTGGATTTTCTAGAACCTACTTCGTTCTTTTCTGAGGCCAAGGTTTGGGTGTCCTTTTTTCGTGGCTTAAGGTTCTTACCAAATGGCCTTGTGTGTGAGACTCTTACAGCAGCGTCTAGATCAACAGGCCAGATTATGCTCTTGCTTCTGTGGCCCCTGAAGAGGGAAGTTATCTGAGCTCTATCATGAGTGGCCTTTACTATTTACTTAAAAGATCTTGTGTTACCTTTTCCTTATTTTTGAACCCATTTAGCCAGCACTTGTTGAATATTTGCTATGTACTATAGTTATGTTTATTAAATATTTAAATTTGAAATTACGCATGGGAAAAGAGTTAGGGAAGGGGACAGTGGAGGAGTGGACTAGTGAAGAAAAGTCCTCTTGTCAGGTTGTCCAACCTTTGACCTTGTAACAGAACCCTGCCATTGTGACACATGCTCGTGCACCTCACCCCACACATATACAACACACAAACACATACCCACACCAAACAACTCACCCCACCACCACATATACTATAAATACACACACACAAACACACACACACACACACACACACACACACACACACACACACACAGCAAAAAAACCCAACCTTAATGTTTTAAGTAAATGGTTTAATGGTTTATAGCTTAACATTGAGCTGAATTCACCAATTTGCATATACCCCTGGAGCAAATGGGGTCTGCCAGCAATTTGGAAAGTGAGCAGCTTGTGGTCAGAGACTGGGAACTTTAACTTCCTGGTTCCGGAGGGGAAGCAGAGTGATGACGGAGATAGAAAGAGAATACAGATCACTGGAGACAGGGAGGTCAAGGAACCGAGAGGCCAGTGCTTGGCCACTTCTGTGTGTCTGCAGAAGTAGCACAGAGGATTGGCAGGCTGTCAAGGAAGTGCAATGCTGGCTGCCTGCCAGACCTTTAGCAAATCAAGTGGCCTGAGCAGTGAGTGGTGGGGGATGGAGAACCACTCAGTGTGCCAAATAAGCAGGCCACAAGCCTCAAATGGCTTGGGTAGCACTGCCCTTGGATTTTCAGTGGCATTGTTTCTCCATTTCTCATCATCCTTTGGCTGTTACCTTGATCAATCAAAATCTGAACCACAGGAGCCGCCCAATCTTCATCATGAGAGTAGAGTTTGCTGCCTCGCCCAAGCAGGAGACACTGATGGCTACAGCAAAATGATAAATTATGAAGGAAGTAAGGAGTGCAGTTCTTTTTTTAAAGAGCAGATTACAATGTTTTTATTTTGCTCAAGTCAACAAAATTTCATAAACGTTACCTGGAATTTTATTTTTGCCACTACAGGAGCCTCTTCCCCTGTGCTTTAGTAACATAGTAGTTTCTTAGGATTTCTTTCAGAAATCATCCCTTTCGTCAGAACCATTAATTCCTATTCCATTTCAATTTTTCCAGTTGTGCAGATATTTTAGAGAGCCAGTCAGATTCTGTAGATGGAGCGGCACTTGGGAAGCAGGCAACTATATGCTGTGTCTGGAAGGGATCTCTGTTGCTACCTCCAGCCTCAATTCAAGCTCATCTGCCTTTTAATTGCTCATTTATCAGGACAGCCTGCAGTCCCTCTGTACCAAGAAAATGGTCAAGATGGATTTAGACAGTTTATAAACACACACAAAAGCTCAAGCAGTGTGCTTTGTGTGTGCATAGGGAAACGCTGGGAGGGCCTGCACTTGAAGCTGCCAACAACAGTGGTCTATTTAGAGAGTAACGTGTTAGGAGAATATTTTTTTTTCACTTACTTGAAATGCATTCATATTTTCTGTGAAAATGTATCATTTAATAGTCAAACTTCTCACACTAATAATAGGGGAATCTTAAACTAGAGTGGGGGCAAAATTCAGAGCTTGAGCACTGAAAAGGATGAAAAGGGGCTTGCTTTGGAGGCAGGCCTGCTGGAGAAGGTGGGCTGTGCAGGTAAGGGCTGCACTACAGGAGCCTTATGCAGGATGCATCACAGCCCCTTCCTTAGAGACATGTATTTTGTTCTTGCTATCGCTGGAAGCACAGTTCAGTCACAACAGAGGCTCTTCGCCTTCCACTTTCAAGACAGCCTACCTTAATTTCATGCCTCTTAGTCAGGGGTAAAGGAGTCACTCCTGCTTTTCTCAAACAGTAGGAATTACAATGGTACATCTTCTCAGGTTTTCTCTTCTCAGAGTCACATGTGCCCACCAATTCTGTACTGTAAATAAACTCCTTCCCTGCCAGGAATAGGAGGGACTGCAGACCACTCTCTCTGGAGTGGTGACCTCTGGTTGGCTCATTACTCACTCTTACATAACTGAAAGTGAACAGTTGGTTCCTGATTGCAAAATGATGTGAACACCCTTTGGTTGGTTCCAAGTGCATGATTTTGGTGGCCTATGCCAGACAACCGTTTACTTTTTACCTGTCAGGATTTCTGGGAAAATGGAGGATGTTTCACTTTAATATCTTGTCTCAGTAGGAATTTTTACATTTAAGTGGTTGCACCAGCCTTCTTTTATTTGTACAGGTAGGAAATAAAAGCACTCACAGAGTGTGGCAGGCTAAGAGTATGTAATAAAAATAGATTTCTTTGACGTATAGCCTTATATAGGCATAGAGAGTGATGGGCTCCTGCGCCGGCTCCATAAGTGTATGCCATTACACTCTGTTTTGGTTTATTCCTGCCCCCATCCTCCTTCCCCATTTTCCCTGCCTCCCCATCTATTAATTAAGCTTGTATCATTTTTAAAATTTTGTTTATTTTGTTCATGCATGAAAAGAGATTTTTACAGTACAAATTTCAAAGCCAAGCAAGTCACAAGGAATAATGTAGAGAATGCCAAACAGTATTTTGCATATTGTTGTGCTTTTATTTTTCTTTCCTTTATTTTTTTTGATATTATAACCAAGGCTGTAGCTTACAGTGCTTTACCTGTATTTTCCATCCATCAGGTTCAAAATTTTAGGGCTTTATTAACAATTAACACCTTTGGTCCATTTGTGAGTTGATTAGATACATAGCTAATAAAATAGGCAAGGCTTCAATTACCTTGCATTAAAATGAGTAATAAATGCAGTCTGATAAATGGTAATTTCTTTTTCCTTTGAAGCATTTTGAGGTGTTCTCTCTCTTTCTCTCTCTCTCTCTCTCTCTTTCTCTCTCTCTCTCTCTCTGTGTTTGTGTGTGTGTGTGTGTGTGTGTGTGTGTGTGTGTGAGAGAGAGAGAGAGAGAGAGAGAGAGAGAGAGAGAGAGAGAGAGAGAGGTGTGACTAAGACAGGCTGTCACTATGTCGCATGGCCCAAGCTATCCTACCACTTGGCAATCTTCCTTATTCATCCTCTTTATTGTGGTTACAGGTTTGTAATATTTCACTGGTCGTGTAAGTTATCCTTATTTAAACTCTTTGTTTCTGGTTTTATTACTAGTTTGTACATACATAGACATTTTCCAAAACGGCTATCAGAGTCTGTATCCATTAGTGTCTCATTACTGTGACAGAAGAACCCACATTTTGGGGGGCAGGGGAGGACAGTGTCTTCCCGCCCCTTTTATCCTAATCTAGGTAGTCCCACACACATATGTGCAGAGCTTTGTTTCTATGGTAATTCTAAAGCTCACTAAGTTGTCAGTCAAGACTAAGCACCACAGTATCCTTGATCGGTTTATGCTAGTTGTGAGTATGCTTATGTATAATGCATGACATGGCAATTATTTCCCATTGATAATGAAGTTCTGTTATCTCAAATTTGTAGTATCTTGTTGAGAAATAGAGGAATAAAAACAAGGTTTTGGCTTCATTGTTTTGCTTTCATAAACTTTTCTGGGCTTTGCCACTGCTGATGGGAGAGCCTTGAGAGGATTCATTTTTCCTCCAAGTTTGCAATTCCAAAAGTTTTCTATGTGGCTGATCACTCCTGAGTGATATAATGCAGGAATAGGCTTTTGGTGACTTGTTGTAGCAAAAATAAATAGCTATTCACTTAAAAAGGAAAGCAAATGTTATAACTTTTGTGAAATAGCTTAATACAAAAATCTCATCTTTCACATTTAGTATTTGAACAGTAAAAGCCATTTCTACTTTCCATCATAAACATAGCAGATCCTGAGCACACATGTTTGGGTGCACCTAAAGCCAGTATGATTTATGCAATTCTTAAAGATGTCAACAAACTTTAGCTCACAAAAGTAAATTCAAGATAAAAAATAGTATAATAAATATAGACTCATTTTAGTTTATTACTTTCACTTTTTGTTGCTTGAGACAAGGTCTCAGTAGCCTGGATTGGCCTCAGACTCACTAGGATCCAAGGATGACCTTGAACTCCTGAGCCTCCAACATCGCGTCAGTCTCCCATGTACCACTATGCCTGGCTGAGTTTTAATGAGCTCTCAAATGTTATGGAATTATCAAATCCAGAACAATAGTGAAACCAAATTTTCTAGCTCTCCTCTCATGCACACGTGCAACAGCCTATAATATAAGTCCATGATCACTTGCCGCCAATGCGGTGTCATATCCTCATTCTGAAGGCTAGGCACTGGATGTTGCTGGAAACATTTCTACACTGGGATCGTTAGCAGTAACACAGCTCTGCACGGACATTACAGCCAGTCAGGTGTGTTTATTCTGAAATGTACTTAGTAAATAGGTCTTCAGCCCAGCTTCTCCTTCACTGGCTCTCAAGGACCTCAATGGCCACCTCAGTGCCACCAGTCACAAACGTGCTGGGAAGGCAAGGAGGAACAAGAGGAAGAGGGTGATTGCTGTAAAATCCCTTGTGTGGAGGCCTTTAGGAAAACATGCAAATCCAGGAACTCGCTGCACAGGCCAGCACAGGAGCCCCTGCACAGGAGGGGCCCCAGAACTCCCGCATCCTCCACTCCTGTTTATTCAGAGGGGAGCTAACTGATGGAACGAATGATGTCAGGCCCTTCAAGCACCATAAAAATTCATATTGCTTGCGATTCTTTTCTTCTATTCATCTATTATTATTCAAAGTCATTCTTTTATCTCTATTTTAAGGTGTTAATATTAAACTACATTAAAAATTGTTCCTCAGAAAGCTGTAAAAGGCAGCCCTTGGTTTAATAAAAGCAAAATATGTTTATTTTAACACACACACACACACACACACACACAGTCCCAGGAGGAAATACACTCTTGTGTTATAACTGCCTGTAAAAATTGCCAGGGCTGCTGTAAAGAATGGAAAAGTGTGGATCATATTTATATTTAGAATGCATTGTGTCCACTCTGGGCCTCCTTAATCTCTAGGCAGCCAAAGTTTAAAGGATTGTCATATAAAGTGTGTTAAATGACTCAGCTTCATTGTGCGTAACATGGAAATAGAGTTGATTCTTAAATGCCTTCAGCCTTCCCAGAAACACTACACTGGGGGAAACTGGGAGATAACGAATGTGGAGCAGGGTAGAGTATTACACAGAATTCATCTCATAACTATTTATAGAATTACATTGTTGACATAGTTAAAATATATACACAAATATAGACCACTTTAATCTTAATATGCGTCCCACTCATTCCCTCCTGTCCTTGTTTATAAGGGCCTGCTTTTAAATGGTTTTGACAATCATTTGAGATGATAGCTTATACCCTATATAGTCTTCTGGGTAAACTCTCCTATAAAGGCCTTGTGCCATAAAAGCTGTTCTGGTGAATTCGTTACCCACCCTCACCCCCTACCACCTTGAATTGTCCTTAACTTGACCTTATCCCCAGTGTTTTCCTTTAGTCTGTAGGGCTGTGCCCTTCTCTGGGCCTGTCCCAGACACTTTGCTCCTCTTATCTGTGTCTTTGGCAACCCTCATACATCAAGCGCCCTGCGGTGAAGCTGACATAAATGCAGCCACGTTAGCAGAGGGCAGAGTAATACACTGAGGGGCCATAGCAAAGTCATTCATGGGGCCAGGGGCAGGGCTGCCTAACCTCAGGCAAGACTACAAGTGGTGAGTAGGCTTTACCAGTGATGCACCCTCCTGATTGTGTAAAGCAATCTACAATCCAGTACAAGTGTCCTTTGGACCCACGTGTCTACCATTAGCTTGCCTCAGTGTTTTCTCTTTACTCCTAGTGGGTCAAAGATCCTTCACCCCAAGTTCATCACTTCGGAGTAGTGACAGGCTTCCTCAGAGGCTTTCCTAAGGCTTCTTAGGGCCTGGAAATCACCTCCATCTTCATATATGCGTATACTATATTCTATATAGTCAAAAATTAAATAAATGGTCATAGAAAATATGTTATATAAATTAATGTACACTGTACCTAGAACATTAAATGGCCTTAGTACATATGGTATCACTTAAATTACAACTAGGCAGCATAACCCACACAAGACACAGTTTTTTATTTGTATTTGTATAATTTTGTGTAGCACATTATTTCATGGCATTTAACATTGTCTCTCAGAATGGATATCATTGTTATGGTTGAAGGAGAAATATATTCTTCTAGAAGACCATATAAGGATGGTGCTATCAAATTCATTATTCCCTTTACTGTCTTAAGACATAAACTATGGCATTATCCAGTAAGTATCAATCTTACATGACAGATTATCAGAACAGTGTTCAGCTTGAGTCTGTGAAGTAGATGAGCAAAATAAATAAATAAATGAATAAGTAAATAAATAAATAAATAAATATTGAGTCAGGCACAGTGGCATACATACTGAGGAGGCTGAGGGAGGATAAACATTATGAGTTCAAGGCCAACCTTGGCTACATAGTAAGATTCTATGTACCTGCTGCCCCCCTCCCCCGCCTCCTCACACACACTTAAATAAAACTATCAAAAATTATCTAGAAGGCTTATATATGACATTGGTCAATTTAATTTTTTTTTTAAAAGCATCATACTTAAACAAAGCATTTCTCTGGTTCGGGATTTATTTAGGAGGTGAAATATATCATAAGCATGAATAACTTTTTAAAAATGTATTGATTTTTCTCTCATGTTTTAATAATGAGAAACAGAAAAAAGACAATTTACTCAGTGTGCGAACACTGGGAAGTTGGACAGAGAAATCCTGAGAATAGCCAAGTCCACCCTCCTGGTCCTCACATGAAGTTGCACATTTTTAAGCTGCCAAAGTTGAGAGGTTGTCCTGCCCATCACTGACCCAGCATTGTGTTGACTCCACTTTACTAAAGGGAGGTCTGAGATTTGGTCTCTTTGCTTGAAGGATAACAGTGATGCTGCCATTATCTCCAGAAGCTGTGTTCTAGGTCACATAATCATATAATTTATGTGAAACTTTATTTTCATAATGTATTTGGATTACTCGTAAAATGAATGATCTTGGTTATCTCTGATGGAATGTTAGCACAATTTTTAATAGTCTCTCTTAATACCAATTTTTTATTTATGTTAACCATTTTTATTTATGTTAACGATGGTTCTGTAGTCCATAGGGATCCTACTGTAACCAATGTGCTGTACTTGGTGTTACACATGGCATGTCAATTTTATAGGTGAATATTTTAAAAATACACTTGTATTTTTAACACATGCTTATAGTTTCAGTGTGATATTTTGATAATATATTTAATGTGTGATCATCAGATTATATTTGCATACTTGTCATCTCAGAGATTTATCATTTCTCTGTGTTGGGAACATTAAAAGCTTGACTTAGCCATGATATTGAATATTCTATAAACTGTAATCAACTACAGTTGTGCTGTGCTGAAAAGCATTGGGTAGTAACTGATCATGACTGAAGGCCCATTCTTCCTCCGCTGGATGCTCCGCTGGACAAGACTGCATGTTGTCACATCTGAGACCCCCAGGGGCAACACTAGATTGATAACCAACTCTTAGAGTAACAGCAATGTCACAAAGTAAGGAGTCAGTGACAACTACTCTCCAATAGGTTCATATTTTCATGTTTTCGTAGTTGTGCAAAGGGGAGCAAATATTTATGCAAAGCATCTTGCTACTAGTGAAAGTTAATTTCCTGACAGAGCCAGCTCATCAAGCTGTTGCTCTGTGCCATTTTCATGGTGTCCCTGTTGCAGTGGGAAAGAGATGGAGGGCTAGCAGTAACACCTGTGCTCAGATGTTTTGCATACAGTAAAATTTTGTTCTTGAGCACCTGAAGGGGTCACTTTTTCGCTACATCGGAATTTCCAGTTTTCATTTGTTTAAAATAAATTATCTTATTACAGTATCTTACAGCTGAAAAAGCTGAATATATTTTACTATTTTACAACCCAGAGCTCCCCGCACCTCTTTTAATTTTGGTTTTGGTTTTTCTTTCAAGACAGGGTTTCTCTGTTCTGGAACTCACTCTATAGACCAGGCTCATCTTGAACTCACAGAAATCCTCCTGCCTCTGCCTCCTGAGTGCTGGGATTAAAGATGTGTTTCACCACTCCCAGCTGAGGGCCATGTTCTTACTGGCACTATTCCCAACTGACTCCATGTCAAAATTGAATGAAAATGATTTCCTATTTGTGACAGTTCTTCAACCATGTGTTGCTAACTAAAATCACAGCCTGAATGCTTATATCTTTATCCATAAAAGTCTGTGTTTAAGCTTCAGAAGAAGAATGAAGGCCATCTGTTTTAGCTGGCGTGCCTATAGATATAAAACGACAAGGGAAAATGGTTCTGTATTAGCTTCAGGGCCTTTGGCTCATAGCGTCTCCAGGCCTGGAGCAGTAGCTCCGTTGATATAGTACTTGCCTACTATTCACAAAGCCTTGGGTCCCATCCCTAGGACCACATGAGCTGCGTACAGTGGTGCATGCTTGTAGTTCTAGTAAATGGGAAGAGGGATGAGGGTCAGCTCACGATCAACCTCAGCTCTATAGTGTAGCACGGGCTACATGAGGCAGTGTATCAACCCAAAAATCTCCAATAGTGCCTTTATAACCGTCCTTGTCTTTCTCTGTGGTCCTTGTGAGTGCTGGGAATAATGAAGTCGAGTGTAGGAGTTTTGTTGCTGACTGGATTAAAAGTAAAGGAAATTACTTGTGTAATGAATTTATCTCTTCAGCAGGATAAATACAGACATGTGCTTTTGAAGGAATCCCTCCTCCTCATTTACCTACTCTCTCTAAAAGTAAAATTGTGAACTTGATGTTGAATTGGAATCACACCAGGTGATATGCATATCCATTATTATAAAAATCTCTTTTCGGTGAAAGCTAGGATTTAGTTATATCATCAGATTTTGGAATGTCAAAACATGCCCCAGTGGGAGAGTGCAGAATACCTGAGGATTCACGGGAGCTCTAGAGCTTAGTGACTGGGTGTGAGCAAAAAGTCGGTGAAGCACTCAAAGCGCAAAAGATGCAAAACTGCCGTGTTGGAAAGTGAACTGTGGACAGACCATAGCAGAGTGCTGTCACACTTGTCCTTAGCTGTCTGTGCCCTTCTGTGTCAGAACTAGGATACTACAGTTTCTTACTTGCAGTTAATGGAAGATGATGACAAACATGGACCATATCTTCCATGCTTAGGCTAAACAAGAGAATGGCTTTCACCTTCACTTGGCTGCCTCTATCCTGTGGTGGCCTTTCCTTATTGATACAGGCCAGGAACTGAGGGCTGGCTCTAGCCCAGCAGAGAGGTGAGGCCTACAGCTTTGCAGCTGCTTGTACAACAGTGCCAAACACTATGCAAAGTTGAAAGTGTATAGCTGGTCCCCTGATTGCATGGTGTTGTTAATTCTAGGGCCCCGACCCACAGGAGCTATGACTCTAAGTGTATGTGGTGCTCTGCTTCTACACCTGTGATGTTTGGCACGGAGCAACAGAAAGCTAGCTTGCTTGTGCCTATCATAGTTCGCTTGGGCTGCCATGGCAAAGCATGGAACCTGAATTTACTTCTTCACACAGTGCCACAAGCTGGAGGCCTACAACCAAAGTGTCAGTGGCACATTCTTCCTGCGACTTCTCTCTTTGGCATAGAGATAGCAACCTCGTCCTTCTCTCTTCACACTGTTTCTCTTGCCTATGTGCCAATGTCCTGGTTTCTTCTTACTGCATGGACACCAGCCATATTGGATTAGAGCACACAGCGCTGACTGTGTTTTAGTTACCTTTTCACACATTTTCTTCACAACTATATAGGCAGGTCTGTGAGTGAGGACTTCAGCTCATGAAATTTGCAAGACAGCAGCTCTACCAATGATAGCTGGCTTTATAAAAATCGATAAGGCAAGTGTGATGGCACATGCCTGTCACCCCAGTGTTCAGGAGGCAGAAGCAGGAGGATTTCTGGAAGTTCGTGGTCAGCCTGTTCTGCTTAGCAACTTTCAGGCCAGCCATAAAAACAACAACAACAAAAATAATTAAATCTCTAATTATTTTTATCTCTACAGCTAAAAGTATGTAAAACTTACTGTCTATAAAATTCTTTTGCTTCCTTGTTTTCTTTCTTTATAAGCATATGCAATTGCATATATTTCATATTTTATATTTGTGTATTTCTAGAGGTATTATATATTTGGATACCCTTACCTCCATAATGAAAGTTTAAGCCTCTTCAGCATATGTCTTCCATATGCTTCACATAAAACACTTTACTGAAGATAATGGTAATAAATACATTTTAAAAATTGGTGTAACCTTTTGTGTTTACTTGCATATTTTAAAACAAGATTATTTGCATACAGTTAACAATTAGGGTTTGCTCATGGCATCACAGGTTGAAGAAGTTCCATTAACAGAAATACTGCTTTAGATAGTGTGGACTGCTATTTGGCAGTCCAGAGTCAGCATTTTCGGGCGTCACCATGCAGTGCGGCCACTTCATGAGCACACCGCTCATGCATCCGTGCATGCATACAGATTGTTTTCCCAGAAACCCCAGAAGAAAGCTTCCACTTGCACCAGGGGTTGACAGTTAGTTACAAGCTGATGGTTTTCAAAATACAGATCTGGGAAACTCCTGTACTTGTCTCGTGCATCTGTAAGGTCAAACAGATTTTTAAATAAAACCTACACTATTTGCCTTCAGAAAACCAGCTATTAACAGGTGTGTGTGTGTGTGTGTGTGTGTGTGTGTGTGTGTGTGTGTGTTGATATGTGTTGTCTCATGAATGCAGAAGAAATGGCCAGTAGCATTGCTAGAATTTGCATGTCTGAAGGCAGTGGTGCTAAACCACAGCACCAGTTTTTGTAATATCAGTCGATTTTATTTATATTGTCTGTGATGAAGGAATCAAAGTTGTTCAGTATTGAGTATTGTTGTTTGCTGATGCATCTTTGCACCCTTCTGCATGGACTGCTGAGCTATGTGAGGGAGAAACTTTTGCTCTTTCCTCAATTGTGCTGGTTGCTCAGGAAAAGAACAAGTGCAGTGGTCTGACCGGGAGCTTAATCAGCTGTTCCTTTATCCAGCATCATTGATACTGGGGAAAAAAAATGAAAAGCTACCTGTGGTGTGGACAGATGTGAATAGTTAGTGTCTCACTCCAAGGAAAGCAACTGTAGCTGTCAGTATTTATTGCTAATATCAGAATCTAAGCTTTCAAGGAAAACCACTAGAATTTAGGGAAAATTGTATCTACCTGTGAGAGGTGACTGATACCCCAATTTAAAGGTTGTTCTGATATGATTGGTGGTGATACTAACAGGTTTAACTTTTATGAAAATCTTATAATGAAATACATCTACATTAGGGAGGACTACATTTTTACCAAATCACTGTTTTTCGTTGACAAAAGTATCATGTGGTAAAATTGTGCACTTCTTTCTAAGTATAAGAAAACAAAACAAAACAATGCCAAAAAATTTTAACGTCATAAAGTTTAATTATATTAGGCAACATATAATGTTGAAAGTCCATTTGAGATAAACATTAACATTTATAACCTCATCGATAGGGCTCATAAATTTCATTTGTGAGGTTTCAAATTTCACATTGCACCTAAGCTTAAAACAAGAAAAACAAGACAAAACAAAGCAAAACTTCCATATGTTGAGTTTGGGTGTAATATTAAAGTCAGTGTTCATAGTTATCTGAAAAGCCCATTGAATTATGTCCTCTATATACTTGTAAGGTCAGATGCTCTTCAAACACCAAAGCACCAACCAAATGTCATAGCACACTGAATCTCAAAGCAAACACGAGGGAGGGTGTAATCCTCATTTGTTGGACGGAAACCAAAGGGACTCACAAAAAAGTGTAAAATGGATTCTCTCTTTTCATTATTATTTCGTTTGCCTGTGAAAATGAGTGTATTTACCATGAAAAATATAACAAGAAAGAAGAGAAAGATGGAGCTGAACAGGTGATGCCAATTTTTGGAAGTTCTCGCTGTTAGAGGACTAGCACTCACATAGGAATTTGGATAAGCAACTGTATGGAGAGCAGTTGCCCACACAGAAAGCACTTTGCTCCTAGGGGTGAACTATAGTGACCCCATTAGCACTGATGACATTTGGAGTCCTGTTTCCAATATGCATTCTCTACAGATTTGCTTATATTGTGTAATACCAGGTGTAATGAATGTTCATAATCACAGCACATGAGACGCTGAGGCGGGAGGATCACGAGCCTGAGAACCTGTCTCACAAAATTAACCAGCTCAAAATCTCCCCAAATAAAACCAAATACAAACAAAACGCAATGCTTTTTACTTAAGGCTAAGATAAGGAGTGTTGATTTTTCGTCCCCAAAATAATATTGTTATTATTCCAAGTGCGGATGCTGCTATGTTCTGTAACTCAAGCCAATACAAACTACAGAAGTCTACAATACTGCGTCAGGTGGTTTCACCTAAATGTGACTTCAGATCATCAGTGTTTTTAAAAGACAAAGGATAAATAAGAACGAAAGCTCTGTGCCATCTGTCCACTGCCTATTCTGACTTACTGTTTTTGACTTTCTTATAATTCATTTTTATTGTTTTTTTTAAACAGATCACCAGAAGCTGGAAAGGGAAGCTAGAATCTGCCGTCTCTTGAAGCATCCCAATATTGGTGAGGAAATGTTTCAATATATCTTTAATGATATATGCTATAGGCTGTATGAAGCTATAGTAAAAATGTTAGTTTCAGTAACTAGAATATTTACAACTATTAGCAAATAGATTCTTATGTCTTGATTATGGTTAAATTTTCTAAGTTTTCATATATGTCTTAAAGTCATCTTTTTTTTTAGATACAACTTGTGAAGCAAGATTGAAAAATTTTAAAATATTTGAGTTAATTAGCTTAACTTTCCTTTGTAGAATGAATATAGTAATGAAATACTTTATTATTAAAATGAAAATGAAAAGAAGCTAAGATATTAAAATAATATGGTACCAGGCAGCATAATATATTGTAGAGGAGTTTAT
This sequence comes from Acomys percivali, assembly GCA_907169655.1. Classification (NCBI taxonomy): domain Eukaryota; kingdom Metazoa; phylum Chordata; class Mammalia; order Rodentia; family Muridae; genus Acomys; species Acomys percivali. The sequence goes on from OU015753.1 coordinate 78,964,667, forward strand.
TAACTGAGCATGGGGGGAGAAGAAAGGGGAGAAGGGTGCTCCAGAGAGAGACAGAGACAGCAAGAGGGAGAGAGAGGGAGAGTAGAGATGATAGAGACAGAGGCAGAAGAGGAGAGGGGGAGAGGAAGAAGAGGAGGAAGAGGAGAGGGCCCACAAGGAGGGTCTGTCCTTTTATGTACTGGGCAGGGCCACGCTCCCACGGCAGGTAGGCAATGACATCACAGATAGGCAGAGTGAAGCAGAATCCTAACAAAATAAATATTGCACATTTCCTGTGCTACTGAAAATTCATTGTGTATTAGCCAATGAGTATGCAAAGTGTTATTTAAAAATTAAAATTAGGCAACTGCTGGTTATGTTTTATTCACCTTATTTTAACTAGATGTTCGTGTGTCCATTATATTAGCCAACAGTTTCCCTCTGGACATCTCTTAAATAAAAATGATAATCTTTTACTTAGGAGAGAGCTTATAAAAATAAAAACAAAATAGGCTTAAGTTTTTAAAATTTATAGCTAGTTTTTCAAGAAATAACAATTCCATATAGACAAACAATGTAAAAAATATGTACTTGTGTGAAACTGTCACAGAGTTAAAAATTTTGGGGAAAAGAGTGAAAAGAAAAACCCCCACAGCCAGTACTTGGTAATATTTGTGTGTGTGTGTGTGTGTGTGTGTGTGTGTGTGTGTAATTAAGTATTGGTAATTAAGCACCACAGCTGCTGTGGAGAGAAGCACTGTGCCGCTATCAGGCCAGTTGCCTTTTGTGTCTCACCCTGTCCCTTTGAGGAGTTCCAGTGCAAATGGTCAGGACTACATCATCCCAGATGGAGAATCTGAGTAAACACTAAAAGATAAGAAGCTGGTTGGGCCTGGTGGAGCTTGCAGATAGTCATGATAAACAGTGGGGGATCAAGGGAGGGAGGCAGAGAGAGAGAGAGAGAGAGAGAGAGAGAGAGAGAGAGAGAGAGAGAGAGAGAGAGAGAGAAGAGAGAAGAGAGAGGGAAAGAGGGAGAGAAGGAGAGAGGAGAAGAGAGGAGAAGGAGAAGAGAGGGAGAAACATTTCTAATAGGAGGAAGTAGGAGTGATTGAGTCTTTGCTTTATTTTAATTGTCTAAATTGCTAGGTCCCTGAATTACCTAATCTCACTCCATTGTATTTACCTATGTGAAGAACAGTGATTTGGAAACGGCACTGGCAGCTATCACAGGTGAATTATCAGCAGCCAACAAGCAAGGGATGTTTTAAACAAGGTGACACAGGCCTTTAATCCTAATACCCAGAGTCAAAGACAGGCGAATTTCTCTTGAGTTCCAGGCCAACAACAAGGCTACATAGTGAGACCATGTCTCAAAACAACAATGAAGCAATGAGTGAATGAATGAATGAATGAATGAATATGAAAGAGCTCCTGATCTACCTGGAGAGAGTATCATGGCGGTGCCAGGGAGCAGAACTTCCTGCATTCTTTGCTGCACTCCACTGCACAGGGAGGTCTGGAGAGGCCAGGATTGCCCAGCAGCTGCTAATGTCTTATGAACATCTTAAACTCTATTTTATCACTTGCTATTTTCTACTGCTTTATTTATTTTATCATCTAAAATCTCATATTTTAAAACTTCAAGAACACAAACCATTTTTGACAGCTTTTGTCCTGTGAAATTTTTCTGTTTTCATTTCTTTTCCTCCTGTTTTTCTTTCTTTCTTTTTTTCTTTTTAGACAAGATATAACTGTATGGTCTGAAAGTCATTATGTAGACCAGGCTGGCCTGGGACTTTTAGGATTAAAGGCAAATACCACCAAGTTCTTGAGAATTTACAGTAAATAAAAGGGTTGTACATTTTTTTTTTCCCTAAAGAGAAACATTTTAAACAGGCCCAAAGTGAAAATTTTTTAAAAGTGGCTTGTCTTAAACGCTTTTTAAAACATGTGGGTTTTTTGTTTGGTTGGTTTTGCTTTTTGTTTTTGTTTTTTTCTGGTTGTAAAAGTAATATGTACTCTTAGGAATAATTTTAGAAAAAAATAAAATGAGTATAAATAAAAAACCAGAGGGAACAGTTTGCAAAGTTTGCTTTCTGTTTCTGAGTGTTTTTAATGAATCCTATGCACGGCTATCTCTCATGGTTTCCCTGTGTGCATTTTCTCACCACTTTACACATTGCCCCACTCAACATAGTATCTTGAGAGTAGAGCTCTGGCATAGCAGTCTCCTGGGCTCTCACAATGGTGGGGAAGAAGTAGTTAGGAGAGAATGTGCCTCTGCTTCCACCCTTGTGTTTGAATATGTAAACAAGCAAACCTCCTGATAACATCACAAAGATTCCTTCTGTGAGACTGGAGAGATGGCTTAGCAGTTAAGAGCACTAGCTGCTCTTCCAGAGGTCCTGAGTTCAATTCCTAACAACCGCATGGTGGCTCACAACCATCTATAATGTGACCTGATGCTCTCTTCTGGTATGCAGGTGTATTCATATACATAGAGCACTCATATACATAAAATAAATAAGTCTTTAAAAACTTTTCATCTATCCTTGTAATTGATATAGGGGAACTGGAGACTGAGTAGCTCCTATTAAAACAAAACAACAATGACAAACAGAGTCAGGAGTCAGATGCTAGTTAGCAATGAAGACAGACTTTACCCACAACCATTTCACTATGGGAAAGAAATGAGCTGCATTGCCATTCATATTCCAATACGCACCATGGCTGACAGAATTCTTTAGCCTCAAAGTGTCCTAGGAAGGCAAGAGCATGGTCCAAGGCAGGGTCTGTTTGAAAAGAGTGTCTAGGGTTTGATTAAGGAGAGCATGTTTATCAGTGCATTAAAATGGCTAGTCTCGGAAAACATGACCACAGAAGGCATGTGTCAACTTACATCTAAACAAATGTGGATGGTTCAGGAGCATACCCAGGAAGAGAGCAGCTCAGGCTTGAGGGAACTTTCTTTTTCTTTCTTTTCTTTTTTTTTAAGGATCTATAATCAGTTTTATTCACCAGTTCTGTATACAATACAGAATTTTTTAAGTGTTAGTCCCTTATTATCTTTTTTTAAAATTAATTTATTCTTGTTACATCTCTATGGTTATCCCTTCCCTTGTATCCTCCCATTCTCCCCCAAGTCCAACTTAGATTTTGCTGATAAAGACTGAAGATTTCAGTAGTAAAGCAGTAAGTGAAGGTCCCAAGAGGTGCTGCTCTTTCTTTCCTCCCCTGTCTCTGTGAGTATGAGCGTCACACAACAAACTGATGCTGCGACCACCACCTTAGACCTTCCTGGCCTTTGCAGCATACCATTCCTCAAATTCCCACAAGACAATATTGGCAGTGGTGTGTGTGTGTGTGTGTGTGTGTGTGTGTGTGTGTGTGTGTGTGTG
>OU015753.1:78968053-79016771 GCA_907169655.1 Acomys percivali
GTGTGTGTGTGTGTGTGTGTGTGTGTGTGTGTGTGTGTGTGTGTGTGTGTGTGTATTTTGATGTTTTAGCATATCATCCAACTTATAAATTACTTTTTTTTATTCTACTCTTCCATCACTTGTCTTCCAGAATGCTCAGGTTTTGCAGGGAACCAGTGCAGTGACACACTGTGACTGTCAAGGAATAAAAATGGAAAAAAAGGAATAAAAATGATAAAACTCCAGTGGTTCTATGAGGCAGCACTGATGTCTTTTTTTGGGGGGGTGGTGATGGAAATTCAATATCCCAGAATGTCACATTTCACAGTTTTTTAACATGACTTCTTTGTTTATTATTGATATTCTAATATTTACAATATTTTATTTACACAGAGGGACTTACTTTTTACTGCTGAGCCACTTTAGCAATTTCCTGATAGTGAATAGGTAACATATTATTAAACATAAAGAGCAAAGTGTTCTTGTTTTATGCTGAACTTTTATTTAATTAAATCTCACCCTGTTGTTCATCTGGTGTGAAGGCTAAATTGTCTTCTATAATATTGTGCTGCCTGAACATTTGATTATCTTTTTCCAACCAATGTGAAAAACAGCAAAAAGAAACTTTTCTCCCTCACAAAGAAATGATTTACAAGTTTTTTTTTTTTTTTTTTTTAATCTGCATTCTTTCTCTGACCTCCCCCCTGGCTCCCAGCCTCATCATCCCCTTCCCTGGCTCCTCCTTCGTCCCCTCATTTCCCCTCTCTCTGTCCTTCTCCCTCTCCCTTTTTGATTCTTCTTACATCCATCCAGTCCTTCCTTCCTTGCTTCCTCCCTTCCCCCTCCCTCCTTTGTCCATACAGTGTTTCACCAGCATTACACCTTTTATCTTTTATAGTTCTTGATTGAACTGAAATTCGTCATCATTTCTATGTAGCTAATTTAGTGCAAAGACAATCTGAATATAAAAGGTATATATTCACTGATACTATAAACTCTTTTAAATTTGGTAATCTCTTAATTGGAATATGAAGTTACTTGTTTCTCTGTAGATAAAGATTTTTTTTTCTTTTGTATTTTTTAAAAGGCCAGGTTCACTGAGCTATGTTAGAAATAGTTGGACTTAGCCGGGCATGGCAGCACATAGCTGTAACCCCAGCACTCAGGAATCTAACAAAGGATGGTTGTGCATTTGAGGCCAATCTAGGCTACATAACAAGACATACCCCAATCCACCCCCCCCCCAACAGAAACACACAAAGAAACAGTTTGATTTATTTGTGAAAAAAAAGAGCTTATTGCAAAGCAACTGTGTGTTTTAAACTTAGTGGATGGTGGCGTCTGTCAATGCTCAGTATTTACTGAGCTGTTTCTCCTTGTTCTACTGTCTTATGTGTTTCTGTCTTGCTGTGTTTTTCCTACAAGTCAAGCTTGAATTCCCTCACAAAGTGCCAGAAACCTGTGATAGTCTTTTGGCCTGAGGGAGAATTCCATGTTAAACTGAGATTTGAAAGGAAAGTAAGTCCAAATATTTTTTGTTTAGAAACCATTTCAGTTGTATTAGGTTGGTTTGATTCTTTGAGACCATCTCACCTGGTAGCCCACACTGGCCTAGACTCTCAGTCCTACTGCTTGCTGTGGTGACAGGGGTGTGCCACCATGTCCAGTGTGCTCTTGGGCCTCCACTCCCTTTTCCCACTCAGGTAGAAGGGCTCTTGTAGGCAGAAGCCTGACAAGAGCCTTGGGACTGGTAGTGCCATTTATTCGTATTAATATTATTGTGCCCCTGCCCCACCAGCCTTTTCTGTATTGTTGGCAGCTATTTGAAGCTTACCTATCACAAGCTGTAGTGTTAAGATTTGAGAAATGGGCTTAGTACCAGTAGGTAGGGTTGTATTGGAATTCCATTAAGCTTTGCTTCAGAATTGGTAGTAAAGTTGGGATACCAGGAACAAGTCTAAGGTGAAATCTGTTTGTGTGTTCAGCCTTTTAATTCTTGTAGCAATCACATATGGTCCCCCCAGACACAGAACAGGAGTGAAAGCCCTCAAAGGTCGTTCAGTTTAACCATGTCATGGGTTGCAGATTGGAATCTACACGTCTGTTCTCCAGCATTACAATTTAGTTCTTCCATGCTCCATGTTATTGCTAATCTGCTGCAGCAGCCTGTGTTAGTCACCCTGTCCTGTATGATGTACAGAAAATAATCTTAAGATCTTAAGAAGATTGCTTAGACCAGTTCTCTTACCTAGAGAAATTACTGACTTGGCTTTATTCCTTTTGGAAACAACAACATGGGTTTTATTATTTCACATGCGTAACAGCAGTACATGAAGTTCCATTTGCTGACAAGTATTGGCTTTATATAGAGATGCTCCATTTCCCACAAGGAAGTTTCCCCGGGCCTGCACTAAGTGTGGTTAGGATCTACATTGTTTTTTCCCTGAGCTATGAGCCTCGAGGTTTCCTTAGCAATGATCCAAGTCCAACTTCGATTTTGCCTGTTTGCCAAAGAGAGAAAGACATTATCATTAGATCATTTAAACACTAATGATTTAGATAGATCCTGTAGAACCAAGTACACTGCAGTGGCACAGGTGAGCATTTTGGTGACAAATTTGCCGCCATTTAGGTGCCCACACTTGACTTGCAGTAAAGTCTGTATTTTACATGTTGTGCTAGATAGTCTTTCATTGTCTTTCCATTGATTGAACCCAAGATTTATCGGAAAGCCATGAAAGCTAAGAAAACAGGATATAACCTCAACCGATGTGATACTGTGTAACATTTACAAAATTAATTACAAAACACTTCCATTCCATGCTCTGAGGAAAAAGTCAGGATCATGTTGCTGTGTGATGCTGAATACTAAGTGATGACTCGTGCCACCATGCATCATGCAAGTACCTGAGCATGTTTAAGGTGAACCTACTTAAAGCACCCGGATGAATATGAGCTGCCAATTTAAAGGTGTTTGTAATTGTTTTGTTTTACATCCTTTTAGAAAGTCTTACTGTGTTCCCAGGCTTCCTAGAAATGTTTGCAAAGTCCAGACTTGCTTGAAACCCCCATCTCCTGAGTGCTGGGATTACAAACGGGTGCCATGATGCTCAGCCCGTGCTAGAGGACTGAGAGGATCCCTGAAAATGCACTGTAGCATGTGATTATAGCGGTTGTCTGTGGAGAGTTTGCTAGCTGTCATTTGTCATGGCAGAAAAGTCGCTGCATGGGAAAAGTAGCTCTATACATTTATCACTAATAAATTTAAACATGGGATTATATTTTCTTTGTAAATGCTCCATAGGTAGAAAAGTTTGCCTCTGAATTTGATTTATAGTGCATCAAGTAACAAAATCAGATTCAGATTGAATTAACTTACCATAAACTTATGAATCTCATTATTTGATATAACATCACATTTAGAGCTGCACTGAAGGAAACAGGGCATTCAGAGGAATGTTTTGAGTTCCTCTCTTGAGATATTATTTCATGTGCTTCACTTAAGTAATTTAAATTTATTTCCCATGAATAGACAGAGAAAGTATTTGGTAAGAGTTTGTGTATTCTAATGACATTTAAGAGCTTATGGAAACAATTCATTTTTCAAACTTTAGATTCTTAGAAATGAATTTATCCTCTACATATTTTAAAACTATAAGAAATTTCTATAGCCTGAAAACCAAAGAAGATGGACGTTTTGTGAGCATATCATTTTGAAATGTTTGTCTTTCATCTATTTTCTGAGAAAAGAAATGGGTCTTTTGTTGCTGTTGTTGTTTTTATAATTATCTGAGAGGAATCTTACATTCTATAAATATTACTATGTAAGCACATCCATAACTAGTATCTTTGAAGCATCAGTGTTTTGCCTATTTACATGCATTTGTATTGGATACTAATTTTTAAAAAAGCTTTTATCCTATCTATTTTGATATGCTGGTGAAACAATACTGTATTTTTATTAGCTCTGAAAATGTTTTTTTAATGCTTTAAAAATTACAATTAATCCCACCTGTTATTTTGTTTATAATTTATTAGATATCATTAGATGAGTTTGATATACATATTTTGGAATTAGAGAAAATTCTATTTGTGTGAGTAATGGTACAAATTAATGCAGCAAAAAGTGAATGAGTAAAAATGTATAAATAGTTTTAGAAGTTGTCAACTGTTTCCAGTGCATAGAGTAGTTTTGACTGAGCCCAGTAGTTAGCTAAATCCAACCCTTACAGCTAAAGCACTAAAGACCATGAAGGTGTCCGAGGCACATTCCTTGCTCCCAAGCAGAGAGCCAATAATAAAGGCACTATAGTTACATTCTGTAATGAAGCTGTTAATTAGGTGTCACTGAAGCACAAAATACAGTCTAAGAGTTAAGGTGGGAGCTGTAAAGTCCTTATCATTCCTGGAGACAGAACTGGGATGATTGTGTTGCTGGCTGTGGAGACTGTCTGGAGGTAATAGTGGAGAATTTCTACCTCATGAGGGAAGAGATTTGATCTTTAATCTAAGAAATTAGCGAGTTTCCTATAGATTTAAAGATCATCAGTTTCTCAGAGGAATGCATTGGTAGTAAAAGACAAAGGTGTTTGGTATCAGAAGAAGGTGGTGTAGACAGAGCACTTAAAAAACCTTTGGAGTTTATTCTAGTTGTGTTGACACTGTGGGTCCTGAACCATAGCATGGCTGCTAGGCTGACAAGGGCAAAAGTACCAGAGATGCTGCTGTATCTTTAGAGGTGTAACTTCATGGGGTCTGGGCAGTGCTTAAATTGCGACCAATGGGAAGGGAGCTTTCTAATTGGAGTGGTTAGAATGATGTGGGTCCTTCATCTGGTAGTACAGAACAAAGGAGAGAAACAAAGCTGCAAGACAGCAGAAGTGTAGATGAGTGGAGAACATGATTGAATTTTTATTATTAAGGACTGGAAAAATACCTTTCTTAGTGGACCATAGGAAACACTCCACACACACACACACACACACACACACACACACACACACACACACACACACACACACGCACACAAACCCCAAATACTATTCAAACTTTGATCTGTGACCTCTTGGCAGAATTCACCTGTTGTACTTTTTCTTCTGAATGGAAGTGGGTGGCGTTAGCTATGATAGTCTCTTCTGGACCAAGACTGAAAGTTACTCAGTAGAGTCAAGTCAGAGTCTCAGTACAGATAACAAACGCTGAACCAATACCTTCCAGTTGTGGTGTGGTATATTCTTCCTGCTTTCCCAGGCTTTTGCAAACTGTGTGTCTCAAATTCGCTCAGTTGTTTAAATTTGTTTGTGTGCATGTGGGAATCTGGAGAGTATGAATCTTATTTTCTAAGCCCATTACATATAGGAGCCACTAGCCATTCACTAATGTGGTAGGGTCCACCAGCATTATAATATAACTAGGTAATAATAGGGACCGTAGGCAAATTAGAGGACTACTTTATTTAGCAAAAAGCTTTATAAAGAGCAATAACAATACTTTTCTTAGATTATTTTCATTCTGGATGGGCTTAAAGAAAACTATATATATAAACAAGCTAATTTTGAAAAATTTTAGATAAATGTTTGCTTTTCAGCCTTTAAGGACTTTGGCCCCTCACTTTCTCCCTGTCCTGGAGACACTTGGCATTTCGTGGAAGCATCTTTTTATATCACAACTGGGAGTGCCTGCTGGTGTTTTGGGGCACACTGTGGGGCAGCACCGGACAGTATATCACAGTCATTAGTTACTAGGTCCAAGACCGTGAAATCTAAATTTCAAAAGGATTGCAACAGTAAGAGCAAAGCAACAAAGAGGCAGGCTTATTGATTGGCATGTCGCCATACTCATGCATTCCTTACATGTATGAAGATGTGGTCAGTAGAACTTTAGTAAAGGGCATGTGTCATGAAGAGAATGATTTGCATGCACTGTTTCAGTTGAACAGAGGAAGTGCAGGCTGCCTGGAACTGACACACACTCTAGCTCTGTTTTGGGGGAAAAAAAAAGTCTTATTCCACAATCTTACCCAGCCTGATTCTGAGTGTCAAACACATTTATTTACATAAAGTAAAACACTTCAAACTTGCCTAATTTTGACATGCCTTCTTGATTAATCTCAGTCAGTGGCATGAGGATGCAATGTAAGTGATCGGAGGAGCTACCACAGAAAAAAAGAAGAAAAACAAAAAGATGATGCAAGCCTCTATTGTGAATTTTTTTAAAGAAATATCAAACAGAAAATACTGCTTTTTTGAGACAGCAAATAGGCTGGTTGTTTGAATGCAGTTACTTGTACTACCTTGGGGGAGACTAGTTTTCTAGAGTGACGAGCCAGTGTCCAGTTTAACTGTGGGTGACTGCCCTGGCTGCTGGAAGTGTAACCACTGTCCCCATTTACTCAGAAACTTACCCGTGGTTTTCCACAACACTCAGGACAGCCGGAGTCCTCAAGGGCTGGGGAGGCCAACCTAGTGAATGGCCGCTCTGTCCCTTTCGCATGCTGGCGTTGTATCTCCTCCAGGACTCTGGTCCTGTCACTGTGGACAGCTTGCATTTCGCTAGCTATAACTGAGTTCCCAGGCAAGGCATTGGCCAGCACTCTTCCTGCGCAGGCAGGCGCCCCCCCCCACCCCTCCCCCGCCAGCACCTTGCCTGCAGGCCTGTGCCAACCCAACCCTGATGGTGTAGAATGAAGGATGCCCCTGCTAACTAGACATGAAGCGACAGCTTGCCTCCTAGCCTAGCCTAGCATCACTGTCTAGATTCCTTTGCTTCTGTTCACTTTCTCTGTTATACTTACCATAATATTATATAGTTATTTCTTGGTTGTTTTACTCCTAGGGGCATATAAACCCTAGCAGGAGGAATTTGCCTTGTACTGTCGTCTGCAATAGCCCCTCATGGAGAGTCACCATACAAGCATATTTATTTTTATTAAGCCCAAATTTAGATAATAAGAAAGATAACAAACAGTTCTAGTAATAGAATTTAAAAAGCCATACAAACTTTGATTTATGGTGGGACTGTTTTATGCAATCTCAGGAAAGCCTTCTGGTTTTCTTCTGACTAAAATGAATCCCAGTGGCCTAAGGTCAAACCATACCTAGTGGAAATTGCAGCCTGAGAGCAAAGGTTTGGGCTCTATCTGGTTTGGCCCTTGGAAGGGTGTGTGTGTTGGGGGGTATCAGCATATCTCCATATACCTGTCCCTCATAAACAGCTCCTCATGGCTTACTTTCACATTCCAAGGCTTTGACCTTCTTGGCCAGATCCTTTTCCTGACTGTTGTTTCCCACACTCTAGAGAACTGGTGTCCTCTTATCAGGAGAGTAAAGGGTCTCTTTTATCTGATGGACAGCTAACGTTGCTAGTTGTCTCCTCATGCTCCAGGACAGTGATTAAATGACATCTCAGAAAGCGTAACCATAAGTGAAAGTTATGGATTGTTTTTCCCCCTTTCCAGACTGTCCTTGAACTCAGTGTCCAGATTGTTGGGATTATAGACCGTGCCACCATGCTTGGATGGACATTCCTTAAACACTTAGTACTTAATAGACTGTGTGTTATTTAAAGCAAAAGCTACACTCCAGATGAAATTGCAAAGCCAGTCACTAACCAAAGAAAGCCGGTTGTCTCTCAGTGCTATGATCACTGCCTTGCCCTGCTATGTGGGATTCCTTTAAAGGACTTTGGGAATGGGGGGGGGTGCTGGGGAGGGGAGGTCTGTGGTGAAGTGAGGATTGTTTGGTTTTCCCAGGAGGAAACATTCAAAGCTTTGGTGGCTAGGCTTTCTTTCGAGGTTCCCTTACCTGACTACCATTGCTCAAAAGCAGTCATACCTTTTCATAAAGCAAGGTATAAGCGATGGTGTTCTAGCAGAATTATTGATGGACACTGAATGCTGAATTTAATTTTCTTATGTTATAAAACATTATTCTTCAGGGGCTGAAGAGATGGCTCAGCAGTGAAAAGCACTTACTGTTCTTGCAGAGAATCTGAGTTCAGTTCACAACAACCAGGTGACATACAGTGGCCTGTAACTCCAGTTCCAGGGGATCTAACAGCCTCTTCTGGCCTCTTAAGTACTTGCATGCATGTGGAACATATAAACTTTAGAAGACTTACACACGTAATTGGGAAAATAAATAAACCCTTATAAATATTATTTTTGGTTTATTTCATGCATTTAAAAATGTGAGACCCTTGCCAGGCTGTGGGCTCTGCAAACATAGATGGTGACTGGGCTTGTCTAATCTGTGCCGGAAGTCTACAAGACTTCTCTGTGGGTTACTTGGATCTGGGCTATGAATTGAATTCTCATGACTCTCTCTTGACTCTGGAAAACAGCTTTGTGTGTCCTGGACACTTCACATATTCTGAGATGTTAAATTGGTAGCTATAGGGATAATCTCTTTGGCTTTATAATTGAAATTCTTCCTATTCTGGAAGCTAGGTACAGCTTGTAGCTTAGCTTTGTCCCAGACTGTAGGTAGAATGTGACATGAAAGGCTTTTCCTCAATCTCTCAGTTTTATGTGAGATGTCTGGTTGGTCTGCACGTACCTCTGCTCCCAGTTGGCCTTGCTCTAGGTTCTCTGTCCCAGGATGAATGTAGATGTCTGCTCCCCAACTCTTTATCCCTCACTCCCCAACTACCACACCTGACTCACCTGTGGCTTTGGGGTTTCATTTAGAACACAGCTAAACCACTCCAGGCTCACCTTTATTCTTGTTTTTGCTGTAGGTGTTTTTTTGAGACAGGGTCTCACTGCTCACTACGTGGTCATAACTGGCCTGGAACTTGCTTTGTAGTCGAGGCTGATCTTGAACTCATAGAGATCACTTGTATCTGCCTCCTAAATGTGGGGATTAAATACACATGCCATGCCAAGCCCTCTCTTCTTGTTTCTTATAAGTTAGCTGTTTATTTCAGATGATTTCTGTGTGTGTGTGTGTGTGTGTGTGTGTGTGTGTGTGTGTGCGTGCGCACGTGCCCCCCATATATATATACACATGATATCACTAAAATAATTTTGACTTGACTTTTTCTTGTATTTTTAAGCTTTAGACTGTATATAACTACAGCCAGGTTTGTCTCCCTTTGGAAGATTCACACCCATCTCAGCCAAGATATGGAGAAGAGACCTATTAACCTATTTATTTATTTTTCTGTTTCTTTTGATTATGTTGATGATGTCTTTGTTTTTTCTTTTTTGGATCTATCCTTTCTCATCTTTCCTCAAATACCCTGAATTCTTCAGTTGTTCCTCTAAAGGAATTGATGTAGAATAGCCCCCATTGAGATCTTGTCTTTTTATATAACAGAAACCCTTTCTGACAGCAGTGGATATAAATTAGAATGAGATAACTCTTTCTAGGAGAGTACAGAAGAAAAATATTCATCTTCATTTGCAAATTTCGTGTGTGTGTGTGTGTGTGTGTGTGTGTGTGTGTAACTGACTTTAGTTTTAAAAACTTATTGCAGTTTTTATGGATGTTTGCAGCCAGAGGAGGAGGAGGAGAGAGGAGAGACAGACAGAAACAGGGAGAAATAGAGAGACAGAGACACAGAGAGGCAGACACCCTTACCAGGTAAATAAATTCCCTACATGAAGGAAATAAGCAAATCACATCCGGGCCGAGAGCCAGAGCCAGAGCCAGCAGGTTCTCAAGCTGTCCAGTAGAAGGAAAGGCTAGTAGTGTCACTGCAAAGCATAGAGACTCTGAGTCACAGCATTCACCAGCTCAAGCATAGATGGGAACCGCAGTCCAACCGTCAGAAGAGGAACAGGTCTTGCTTTGTGTGGGCAGTGCTGTAGAGTTCCCTGGCTTCATAGGCTGTCATGGCTCCAGACACGCCTGCACCCATCACACACTGCTGCTGATTGATACTGCTGTCTCAGCTCATGCTGGAGGTGGACTTCTGAGGCTCTGGGCAATTTATTCTGTACACCAGCAGGCTCAGCTCCTGGGCATCCATGCATGACTTCAAACAGCTCTGTGGATGACCTGAATCTGTGACAACTACCTCTGACCCTGTTCTTTTGTCTTCCGCCCTCACTGGACCTTTGTGCCTTGTTTGTCTCACATCCTCCAATATAGATTTATTTCTTCTCGTTGAAACGTCACTTTTTTTTTTACTACAATTGGGATGAATATAAACTGAAGAATTATGATATATTGCTTTTCCAGTAAAGTTTTCTGTTTTTCTGGATTTTTATAGTACTTTGATTCCTTAACTTTTCATCATATTGTATAGCATAGAGACCACCCCCTTCATTTCTTTATTTTAAATATGTCTTCAATTATTTATAATTCTGTTTAGGAGTTCTCATTTCCTTGCTTAGTTTTAAAGTGTACTCTATCACTTTTAGTTTAAGAATATATCTTAGCCAGAGTCTAGTATTCATTTTGCAAACCAGCAATTTTAACTATCACTGCGAGTGGCTCATGGTTTATCCCAGTGCAGATTGTATAATGATTTCAGTAATTGGCCAAAACAAGTTTATCCATTTTATTTTATAGCCTTATTTTAATTATTACAGGTTTTGATAGTACTTTATTTTTATAGATAACCATTTTTTATAGTTCCACAGAATACCAAACTTCCAGTTCTTTATTCTGTTTGGAAGATGAAAGCTTTAAGAAAGATAGGTATAGTTTTAGATAACTTGAAACGTACTGATCCTGAACTCTTGATGTAATTATTTTACTAATTTTACCGACTACTCCTAGGGCTCAGGAGGCTTCATCTCCTTTTTTTTTTTTTTTCCATTTTACTTAGTTCACTATAGGTAACTGATTGTGTGCCTTATAAATTGGCACTCTGAGTCTCAAAGATGTTCATTAAATTTGGCTGACCTTGCTTAGTTTGCAGAGGGTGGAACTAAGATTCAAATACATTTGTTTGATTCCGAAGTTCGCATTTCGACCTGACAAAACCTTCTGTTGTTGACTTCCTCATCTGTACAAATTCCCCAGAGCTTTCGGAGCAACAGCATCACTTTTCATTTGCATAAAGTACTAAAATATGGTACTGGCCATGTCAGGAGCTTACTTTCAGTGAGGGAGGCTAGGACAGTGCATGGGAGTGTGTGAAGGAAGGCAAGGCCTACATTAGATATATGGAGAAAAGAGGGTTGCATCAGCTGTGAAATGTTTTCTACAGACTTGACTATCTAAAGACAAGAAGGAAAGAATCAACAATGTCACCTTCAAATCAAATATGGTGTCTGTGGTCTCTACATTCGAAAGGTTGCTGACTAGCTCTTGAAGAGGACGACCTGGTCCAAGACCCTATCAAAGCCTTTCCTGTCTCCAACTTCTGGGTCCCGCTAAGGCCCCCACTGGTGTTGAGTGACAGGGGTCTGGGTGACTCCATCACATCCTGGTTACTAAGTCCGCTGGAGCTTTCCTGCTTTTCATCTTTCTCAGTCCCTCTAGATTTGATCAGTGAGCCGTCTCCTCGGGCTTCTGGGTAATCCTTGGGTTTTCAAGTTTTCCTCTTTGCCTCTAACTTCTTGTTTGCAGTCCCCTTCATTGATTCCCTTTCTCTGTGTCCCTCTTACATCTACCCAGGGTATCTAGTCAATACACTGATTTTTCCTTACTCGTCATTTTGACTTTTTCCTCTAGACACGTTCCTCGATGCACTGGAATATTCATGTGGATTTGTAGAAATACCTTCTTAATAATGCTGTGTTGAAAATGGTCTTTGTTTCTCACCGCTTCCCAGGCCTACCCCTGGGCTTGTGTTAGCTTGTGAAACTCCTGCCTCACCTTAGAGACACAGCTAGACCGCAGACTTGTGGCCTCCCACACACCTCTTTTTCCTTGAGGATTTATACACTCAAATTCCTCTCCCTTCAGCTTCCTCAGTGGCCTCTTCTCCTTGATACACACGCTGTAGTCCAGGCCCTGCTAAGTCTTTCTTAGGGCTTCCTTTAGCTACTGGGTGAGCAATGGTTTTTTAATTAAATCTTTTTTATATTTTACATATACATTTATATTATTACACATATATACAATAAACTTCATACAGCAAGAAGAACCATGACACCATCAGGCATTATATAATTGTTACATTCTTAGTATTTTGGCTATTTGTATCTGGTAGACTTGAAGAAAATCTCTTTCCTATCTTGGTGTGTTTTAAAATTCTGAATGTAAACCAGTTTCTATCATATCTCATCATTATCAACTTAAAACATCTATCTAAACCTAAACACATCTTAACCCCTAATCAACTAAGCTTAGTGTAAAATTAAACTATCTGGTCTTCAACCCCATCAGACTTGAGAAGGAAAATAATTGATTATCTGAGTATACCGAGAGTGCAGGTTAGTAGCTTTCCAAATGAGAAGATGACAGAGACAGTTTGCTACCTGAATAGTCACCCAAAACTCTCTATAATGTTGGAGCATCATCTTCAGCCTTCTGGCCCAATATATCTGACAGACATATTTGTGAGGCAGGAACTATTGAGGACTTGCTTACTCTGTCTTGGCAGAGTTTGGCCGTTGACTTCTGCCTGCTTCCAAGCTTGCCCTTTTTAAGGCAGAATTCACAATGGGTTGTTGTTGTTGTTGTTGTTGTTGTTCAAGACAGGGTTTCCTCTGTATAGCCTTGGCTGTCTTGGACTCACTTTGTAAACCAGGCTGGCCTTGAACTCACAGCGATCCACCTGCCTCTGCCTCCTGAGTGCTGGATTAAAGGCATGCGCCATTCCATTTTCCTTCACAATGCCTCTTCAGATGTCCCTAGTTCTTCAAGCTAAATTTGAACATACTAACATTCAAAGTTCCAACATTTTGAGTTTACATATTCTCAAAACACACACACACCCATTTCCAGACCCTGCAATTTCTTATTTTCTCATCTTTTCTCAGTACATTTTCCACTTATAGTTTTTGAGTAGTAAATGCTATTTTTTCCTTCTTCTTTTCTTTTTGATTTGTATTCATTCATGCTTCTCTCTTCTTCCCTCAAGCTAGGAATTTGGCCCTGGTTTTGGAGCCTTTGTAGCCACGTTATAACCCTGAGCTACACTGCATCCCATAGCCTATTACTTCCTTTCTCTTTCAGCCTCATCTTTGGACATCATCCCCAGCCTTTTTTTGGCATCCCTATTTCAGAGATGGGAGGGAGTTTCCTTTTCCTATTTGTCCAGATGTCTTGGGTGGTTCACGGTGGCATAGGTACCATGCGATCTATTCTCATGTAGGATCACCCTAGAATTTAGCTCCTTGACCTGAGGAATTTTATTCATGCGTATCTCTCAAGTTGTTCTTAAAACTATGGCACAAACTATGTTATACCAATCAGTTGTATCCCTGTGTATAGCTTCAAAATTTACTAGGCATTTTATGTTTGTATTTGTTTTTCATTAGCGTCATTAAGAAGTCTGGCCGGGTGTGGTGGCACATGCCTTTAATCCCAACACTTGGGCGGCAGAGGCAGGAGAATCGCTGTGAATTCGAGGCCAGCCTAGTCTACAAAGTGAGTCCAGGACAGCCAAGGATACACAGAGAGACCCTGTCTGGAAAAACAAAAAAACATAAAACAAACAAACAAACAAAAAAGAAGTCTGGGGAAAGGGAAGAAAGCAGATTGAAATGGTGTCTTTAAATCACTTGGGAAAATCTGCCCTCCTCACCATTTGGTCCATAACACACTTTGCATCCTTGTAATGTCTCTGCATTTATCTAAGTTATTTTTTCTAGTGGATGAAGTTAGTAGGGGACAAATTTGGAAGATTTGGGGGTAGTACTTTCTTTTAGAGTTTCTTGTACAAATCAGAGTAGAAACAGCTTTAATGGGTGCTTGTTAACAGCCATAGATGCTTGCCACGGTGGAAGGAATTCTTTTACTCTTTTCCTAAACCTCACTTTGCAAATGTCATAAACTAGCCTGGTTGCTTCTTACCTCTAATTCCAAGCTGTTGTCCTGAAAGTGCAGCTGGCAGAACCTAGAGCACATTCTGTATCTTGTAAGGACCTAACCTTCCCTCTAGGGCGTTACCCTCTGTGGGAGTCACACCTCAGAAGACAACAACGAGCTTCCTGGCTGGTTCTCGTTATTCCTGTGTACGCTTTGTCCAAACACCTAACTCATTCCCAGTCTTATGTGCTGCGGTTCTCTCGCCACCCCCACCCTCCCACACACACCCCTGGGACGTTTGTAGCTTCCAGCAGAAACTTTTCTGTGTTTCTCTTCAAGATCCATAATTTTGAAGATGACATGCCTAATTACGCATTGCTGTTGTCATCTAAACTTTTTTTTCATATTAGGCTTTGACAAACATATGTAATTATTGTACATAACGTTTACTTAGGATTAGGAACTTCGGTGTATCTAGTGGGCCGGGCACTGTAGCTACACAGTTGAGGTATGGCAGAAGTGAATGCACAGTACAGTTCATTTTGTACTGACCTAAACAATAAGAAAACTAGAAATGGGTTAGTGCTAGCTAAGGGGAGTAGGGAAGGGAGGGCAGAGAGGACTCTCGTTGGCTATGGTGGACAATCACAGGGCTATGAACCTTTTGCTTGTGTTAATCTGTTGTAAGCCTAGAAAACCAGCTGGAGTCCTTGTGGCAAGATCTGAGCTTCTATGAGTGCTTCAAAAGCAATGGACTCCAGTTTGCCTCAGCATCCTGTCACAATCTATTCTGTGCAGGCCTGGGAACTAACCTAGAAGCTGAAACTAAGCTTTGTAAAGATGATATTATGATTTTTTTTGGGGGGGGTGAAAAGAGACTTAGTTGTTTTTTTCCCCTTGGGGGATATTTTGTTGGTATCCAAGTTCATGCCATAGTAAATCTCCAGGTGATGGATTTCAGCTTCCTGAAGTTTGGCTTATTGAGTGCTTGCTCTGGAAGTTGTTGACTGTGTGCCCTAACTGAACAAAAGAATGCATTTAGCCTCCTCAGTAAGGACTTGTGAAAACAAACACAAATGAAACCAAGGGAAAAAAGATAAGGGCTTAGAGTTTATCAAAGTAGTTGGTGGTACTTTAAGTTACTCCCTCATGAACTTCGCTCTCTCAGCTTTCTTAACTCTGCTTAATATCTTAATTTTTTTTTTTTTTTTAAAGACAGGAGTTAGGCAGAGGCACAGGAATCTTTTTAATTAAGAGGCCATCTGTCTCTGCCTCCCCAGTGCTGAGATTAAAGGTATATAACCTGTCACTTGATACATTACTTTGTCATTGTTTTTGTTGCTTTACAAAATAAAATAAAATACTGGGGCATGCTCTGTTTTGGATGCAGGGCTGTTTACAGAAATGTAGACAAATCGTTGTGGGTTTAGAAGTATAGTCAGCTTACAAAATTAGAGTCATTCTTTTGTCCACCCATTGATCACTTTTTAAAGACTCTGCCTTCCAGGCACCTTCAGTACAACAGTGAGTAAAACTGGCTGACCAACAAGTGACAAAGGCAGGTCCTTGGTTATATTTGTTTAATGAGCCATATTCTGGAGAAAGGGTGGGAGAGGGTTTGCAGGCACTGAAGGACAGGTGCCGTGGAGTCTGACTGACCTTGATGAGGATGGACACAGCCTGGCCAGATGACACAATGTGGGGTAAGGAGATCAGAAGTCAAAATGGTGTTACCAGAAAGTGGACAGGAGCTCTGCCCTCTTTAAGAGGGAGGATCTGCCCTTTCTGCCTGCATGGGATAGTACTCAGAGTGAATAGTTGCCCCTACTCTTACCCTGAAGCCCTGTCTCCCAATATGGTGGGCTTTGCAAGTGAGACCTATGGGTCTTCTGAAGGTGACTGGCCCTAAATGAAGTGATGGTGGGCAGGGCTATCCTGATACTATTAAAGACCTTAGTAAGAAGAGTCCCTTTTCTACTGCCTGAGAACACAAGAGCCATCAGCAGCTTGCTAGGAAGAGCACCTTGCCTTTAAGACTTAGACATCCCAGTTTCAAGCACCCTGAGGACTAAGTGTGTGCTGGTAGAGCTGCTCAGGCTCCTCTTCTCCAGAAACCCAAACTGAAGGCCTAGGATAGTATGAGGAGAGAAGAGGGCTGCTCTGGCTCTCAGCTGAGCTTCCTCTAACTACTGTGGAACAGGGAGACAATAAGGGCCACAACAGAGGCTGGAAAACTCCTCCAAAGGCAGCTGCTGTAATTGGTGACTCAGGCTGAAGTGGCAGCCATGGGGATGGTGCTGTCCTCAGAGGCAGGGTGTGTTTTGAAGGTAGAGCTGAGTTTACAGGTAGCGTGGACAGGACTTGTCACAGGGAAGTCAGCGAGAAGGTCTGGGAAACTGGCAGAATGGACTTTCCCCAGGGTGGGGTGCAAAGGGTGAGGAAGAGGGTTAGTTACTCGTCCGTGAATCTCTAAACACTGTCAGGTCTCCAGGCTGAGATGCCAAAGACACTGGATATGGGCCTGAGGTTTTGGTGGATGGCAGAGCCAGAAATATGAAAGCAGAAGCTGACAACATGCAAATAGAAATGCTATTTAAAATAGTGAACAAATGGTGTGGTCTCAGTTTGAATCAATCAGAACAAATGCCAGCTTTGCCCAGAGGCATGGCAGGACAGCTCCCTGGGGCATAGTGCTGGTCCAGCACACACTGGCTTTGGCCAAGGATCCTGCTCTTACCTTGGCTACTTTCAGTGCTTACAGATAGACTACAAACTTAGAGTCTAAACGAAAACTGCGAGTTCCTTACTAAATCCAGAGGCACAGACATTTTCGTCCTGTGTCATTGTATTTCTCCACTCTCTGGTTATACTTGTTTTCTGTTTTTAGGAAGAGACCAAATATGATATATTATCATCTTTTTGAAGCCAAGCACTGGTTTGAAATTGCTAGCTTTCAAGGACATCAGAACATTGAGTCCTGGGCCTTCCATTTCTACTTGTTCTTACAGAAATAAGTTCTTTTTCTTCCTTATGTCTGAAAATCAAGCCTGTGCAGACAGTAGCAACCCTACCTCACTTTGTTAGGAGGATTCAAGGTTCCATGTATGTACCAAGGTGCTGACTACCTGGGGATGACCTCCTACCTGAATCATATGTTTTTAGAGCTCTGATTTATATTCGCATTCTGTTTTTAATAATAGTTATTACAGCTACCTTAACAGAGAGGATGTTTCAGTGATCTGTGGTAAAGCACTGGCCTGCTGTACGTGAGGCCCGGGGGTTTATACTAGCAGTGCGAGTACTAAAACAGCAACAAAACAAGAAAAAGAAAAGAAAAAGAGCAAAGCTGTCTCACACTATTCAACATCATCTATGTTGACTTCAGACTCCAGACTATGTGTATTTACACAGAACTATTTGGACTAAAACTTACACAGATGGGACACTTTTATTTGTTGAGAGGAAGCGTAAGTCATTATCAAGGAAAAGAATGATTCTGGTTACGCCTTCTTAAAAGTCATATTGAAAAATCCAGCAAAAAATGTTTTCTCATGCTATGTGAAGTATAAGTTCATGTTTTTATAATTTGCTTGCTGCACTTTCTCCAAGGGAATGCCACTGCTCCCTTTTATTGGCGTACTTCCACAAAACAAAGATTCTGTATCTTTCCTCTGGTTTTCTAGAGCCCAGCTCCTATGCTGCTATGTGAGGACAATTACAAGTAAAGATTGTAAGTAATTATTAAGTAAAAATTATAAGCAAATGTATGTTCAGGGGTGAGGAGAGCCTTGGCCACCAGGCTCTGAAGACTTAGCATTCTCAGGAATTGATGTTTCCTGCTTTGCACAGAAAGTAGGCAGCCTCAGTTGCTTGCTCTCTACATAAGTAGGACCATAAATTCTAGGAGGTTTTGAGGCTGTTCTGTTTATTACTTATTCCTCTTAAACCTAGGAAGTTTCCAGCACACAGGAAAGACTTAGGACATCCACTGACCTGATACATGGCGACAAAGCATTGTGGTTCTTATTATAAAATGGTGGCTATAGATTTTTACTGGAAACAGATACCACCTGAACATCTCATTTCTGGTGAATGCATTCTTGATTGGTTTACAAATGACAACACTAGTGAGTTTGGTGTCCTGTTACGGTCATCATAGCCCTTTTTTCTTCTTCTTGTTAAGATTATGGATTTTACTCACCAACTTTGCTTCAAATCAAAGTAAGTTCTCTCCTATCGTTTGGGTCATAGGATCAAGTTCAGGTGATGAAGCTTGGAGATAAACACCTTTAACAATTGGTTGATTGATTGATTGATTTTTGTTAATTTTGATCCCAAATTGACAAAATGTCTCCATCAAATTTCCTATAGACAAGCCTGTAGGACATTTTCTTGATTGATGATTGAAGTGGGAGGGTCAAAGCCACTTCAAGTTAGTACCACCTCCAAGCGGGTGTGCATAGGCTGTATAAGAAAGTAGGTTGGGCAAGCCATAGGAGCTAGTCTGCAAGCAACATCCTTCTGTGGTTGTTGCCTCAGTTCCTGCCTTTAGTTTCTGCTGTAATCTCCCTCACAGGTAGACTATGAAGTGTAATCTGAAATAAACATTTTCCTTCATGGTTGGTTTTTGTCAGTGTTCTGCCACAGCAATAGAAAGCAAACCAAAACATCAACTGAGTCATCTCTCCAGCCACTCAAATATTATAAATGTAATTTGCCCAGTCATTATTTCCAACTTTTATTATACTAACTTTTTGGACCTATTAACAAGTACTGAAAAACACTGGAGCTGGAAAGGTCAAAGTCTGACAAATCTGGATAGTCAGCTGAGCTCTGTCTATTGTGACAGGCTTCCTATCTCAGTGGGGTTCTCTCTTGCCCTGATCTGCCACTCCCCACATCTTCTAAGGAGTGTCACATAACCTTCAAGGAAGATAACAGGTTGGACCCTTTCCTGGTTAAAAACAAAAGCAAAAAACACTGTTCAGCAAGCACCTGGCGATTCCTGGAATTTACCCACACTATGCTAAGGAGATTCTAGCAAATGACCTTTAATCATACCTATAAGTTTTTCCCCCAACCATAGGATAATTAAGTACTGTGTTTTCCTTCTTGTGATCGAACCGTGTGCTACTACATGGAAGTGAGGTACTGTACTACTGCATGCAGATTAAGTATCCTGGCACCTCTAGCCTGAGCAAATCTAAGACATTCACCCACAAACTCCTACAAGTGCTCCGCACACAGCCAACCTCAGGGTTACAGGCCAGGCATTCTGCTGTCAGAGCCATACTCACTTCTGCACTCTGCCTTCCAGTGACAGCTGAGGAAACATGGGATTGTTTTGTTTGTCCTATTAGAAATGACAATTACAGTAATGGCCAAATATACTGTGACATTAATTCCCCCTGGAGGTGTAATTTGATTATGTTTGGATAACTGAATGAGTGTGTGGTATTTCTGGATGCTGCTTTTAATTGATTTACAAATGACATTACTTGCAGTCATGCCTGCTGTATTGGACTTGGTTTTCAATATCGTACTATGTTGCTGATTTGGGCCTCCCTGCATCAGCATTGTTATTTCTATTGTACTGTTTGAATCATAGACTTTAAAGGTAGCCTTCTGGAGAGATCTAAGTAATTGAGATACCTGTGGTAAAGACACCTTTGAGTGTTAACTAGCCAAAAACATTACTTGAACTCTGGAAATTAAAAAAAAGATGATTAGCATTATTCTGTAAATATACTCCTTCTGTGAGACAACGCTCAAGGCAGAAGGCCAGAACCAGGCCTGCTGATTCCACTCGTAACTCAGAATGACATTACTTCAATATCCCAGTCTAAGTGCATCTGCAAGTCCAGCATGGGGCTCCCTGTTCTATATTTTTCTTTAATGTACACAAGTAAAATTGGTCTCTAAAGACACTGCTTTCAGCATTGTTGTAGAAAACCCTGCTGTCATTCAGGATGCTTGTTTTCTCACTCAATGTTGAGAAACAGCAAGCTGTGTTGCAAACTCCTTTCCAGATTCTGTGGACAACTGCCAACAAGTCCATGGCCCACACTGTCACACTACCTGCCGTGCTCCACTCATCTCTCTGGCACTGTAGCTCCAAGGAGAAGCAAAGGCAGCGTTTACTCAGCAAACATTTGATTTTATCCTGGACTTCCTTCCAGAACATTCAGCCTATTGTTGTGTACTTGGGTTGATAGAGATGAATGGATGTGTTCCAAAAGCTTGTTATGTTATAGGCAGCTTACAAAATCACGAGGTAGCAGAATCTCAGAGGTGAGAGAATGTAAGCCACTGATTCTGGTTACTGTTTAAAACAGTCAGATTGCCAACAGTGCAGCTCAGAGGCAGGGTTCTTACCAGGCATATGCAATGCTCTGGATTGATCTGCTATACTGCATATGCATGCTTGCATGTGTGTGTGTGTGTTGTGATGTTATTGGGGAAAATATGCTCCAAATAAAAAACCTTGGATTCTTATATTTGTATAAGTATTCTTTCACTGTTAGCATGTTTTATCTAGTTGTAGAAATGAAGACATTTTAGGCCAATGGAAAACCATTTCAACTGATTGTGCTGTCACTAAGTATGACTGAGACTGAGGCTACCACACACTAACTAGTTCAGAAACCTTCCTGCTTAGGAGACATTTTGAATGGAATATTTTTTCCAAAATGACTCTGGGCTAACATTTCATTTTCTAAGATTGTATTATCCTTTAAAAAGAAAAAGAAAAGAAAGAGAAATTCACCTTTGCCAGAAACCAGGTGGCCTTTATTCTTGTTTTGTGATTGATGTTTTTTTCCACCCCTGTCCACATGCATCATCTTTGGAGAGGTGCTTTTCCCAGGGAGCCCCAAATCTGTCACAATTTGATGAATGATTTGAACATGCAGAGTCTTTATAGCAGGAAAGATAAGTCCTCTGAGAGGATCAGAGCAGGTGACAGATACCAAACTCATGTCAGACCCCACTGATCCAAGGCAGCAATCCAAAAGGAAGGTCGCCTGGACCTTAGATTTTTCTGCTCATTTTTAATAATAATTTTTATATTAATGTTAATGATAGTTCATATCTATATTCAAGATGACCTTTTGATATTATCAAGGCTATATCTTATTCTATTTTTATATGCCCTTTTCTGGGTAGAAACTAATCTTACAATATGTTTTACACTATTGTTTAATTTGCTAATAAATTAGAATCCTTTTATAGTGTTTATGATTAGGCAGGAAATATTAAGTGTTTAAAGTTTTTAATCTAAAATTAGAAGCTTACAAAATACATAGGTTATGCATTAAGTGTTTAAAATTCTTAATCTAAAATTAGAAGCTTACAAAATACCTGTTATGCAGTAATTGGTTAATAAAAATATAAATTATGAGTATTTAACCAGCTGTGTTTAATTTCCCCATCCACAACTAAATATTTGTGTTTATTAATTAATGGTATGTTGATCGTTGGGTTCAAAAGCAGATAAATATAAAGAGCTAAAAACAATGATCATTTTCAGTCGAACAGAAAATACAGTTAATCTTTGTTGTTTATGACTTCAATATCTGCGGTTCACCTGCCTTGAACTTATTGACAGCTGTGTTAGTACATGAAGGAGTTTGATGGGCACTCCTGAACATTCAATGAAAGGAGCCTTGAAGTGCCTACGTATCCATGTTCACGTCCTTTCTCACTGAGGTTTAACCTTCTGCCTTGTTTTAGCTCTTAACTTTAAAACAAATATTCTCTTAACTAGCTGTGGGATCTAATGTCTTTTTGTTGGTATCTTTCTCTTTGAAGGGGCCTCCTTGCATGTTTCAAAGTTCAAGAAGGCTGCAATGTGCCCTATGGAGAAAATAGATATGGCAGCTAAATTTCATTCATGCATGGCTTATGATGCTCTTGGTCTAGGACTCAATGTCAGCATGTCAATAATTTGTATGCAATGAGGTCTTTGTACAGAAACACAAATAAAATAAGTCTATTTATTGATTAGTTGAAAAAATTATTGTTCCAGGCTTGTAGGATGCCAACCATGTGTTTTTCCGGGAAGCAGCAGATTCACATTGCTAATTCAGTGTTCACACCGACAATGTAGAATTTCTTTGTACAACAATTACAGGCACTAAGGATCACCTGCAATAAATTATGTGAAATTTGTTGTAGTGAAATGTGATGGAAAATAAGAATTTGAACTAAAGAAGCAAAGTTACCTTCACTTTCAAGGAAGCAATTCTTTCCTCTTTCTTGTTCCCCAACAGTATGTGTGAATGCATGTATAGGTTTGTGCATGTGTGTGTTTTGCTGGACTAGAATCCAGCACCTCAACCGTGCTGGGCAAGCACCATATCCCGGTGCTACACTTCAAGCCCTCAAGTGACTGCATTTATTTTTAACTTTTATTGAATGTCTATGATTTACATGTCATATACCAAAATCCCTCTCCTCTCCCCATCCCCTCATATCCCTCCTCTGCCCTTGCAACCTCCCCCAGTAAAATAAAACAAACAAACAAAAATCTTGTCACAGAAGCTGTAATCTATCACTCAGTATAGCCTTTTGTCCACATATGTTTACTTTCAGATGTTCATTGCTACGAGTCATGGGTCTGATTTGAGGGCTACACTATCATTACCAGATCCTCACTGGGACTGATGTTGCATATCCCATTGTTACTGTGTGTCAAGGAGATTGTTAATCTTTGAATGTGCAGGTCCAGCCCCTTTAATGTGTTCCAGCAGGTCATACATGGTGTAGATGTTGGGGTGGGGTCGACTCAGAGCCCTTGATCAGGGCCTGCTCCCTTGTCCTCAGGGTAGGGCTGGCTCACCTGCTCCCATGTCCTCAGGGTAGGGCCGGCTCACCCATTCCTGTATCCTCAGGACAAGGCCCGCTCTCCTGTTACTGTGTCATCATGGCAGGGCCTGCTCTCCCACTCCTGTAAGTGACTACATTTTAATGCAGAAATATGTGGACATTTGTCAGTAGCATGATTATTTTGAAAGATGCTTTCCTGTACTTCCTTTATTGTTAAAGCAAATATCAAAAGACAAGAAGCAATTAACAAAAGGTAATGGAGGGGTGGAGTGATGGCTCAGTAAGAACATCTGCTCTTCCAAGAGAGGATTTGGTTTGATTCCCAGTACCCACACCACAGCAGCTCACAACTGCCTGAAACCCTAGCTAGTTCCAAGGACCCTGGGGTCCTCTTCTTGCCTTCTTGGGCAGAAGATTTGCATGTGGCACACACAGATACATTCAGGCATTCACATGTATACAGAAAATAAAAATAAATTTTAAAAATGAAAAACAATGATGAGAAATGATGGAAAATTTCCAAGTGGTAATTTTCTATTTTGTGGGTAAACCTGCAACTTACTGTATAAATAAATTTTGTTTTTACAATTCCACAAGAAGTTTGACTGTTGATTTTTCTCTGGTGCTGTTAGAAACGTTGTTGTCTTTAGAAGCCAGTGGACTGTTTCTGCTTAGAACTGTGTCCAGTATGAATTTGTCTTCTTAACTCTTACGTGGAGAATGGAGATATCCATCTATATTGTTCTGAGGTAGAGACAAAGTCAGGATCTAAATGAATGTTTTCTGATTCAGTATCCTTGGCTTTACCTCTTCCAGTGGTACCATTTAGGCTAAAATTCCTGAAGCCCTGTTATTTTGCACCCCATCTCTGGTCTGTCAAAAGGTCCCATCAGCTAAACAAGTCTGTACCCTTAGTTGTAGGGAGTGGACAGTGAGACAATCAAATATGTATTGTTGACCTAAGCACAGCCATGTTCAAGGTCTGAGAGCCTCAGACCCCTAGAGAAATGGCAAAGCCATCTCCTTGGCCTGAGCTTCAGGGGCATAGTAAAGCCTGCTTATGGGACCAAGTGCTAGTGTTGACAGGGGGTGCATAGTGTGTCCTCCATGCTTTGTCTCCCCGTATATATTTACAGCCTGGAGATTGCTTCCACAAAGAGCAGCTAAAGCTGCCTCTTTGAGCCAGCTCTATACTATAGCCCCTGCCTCCTCATTTATCTCTGTGTAATAACCCTGCCTTCTTGTCTAGGTGTAGATATAACCCATCTCTCTGTTCAACTCTATATAATAAATACACTGAGCTTATGGGGTATTGTGGTTTATCCAGTTGAAAGCCCAGACCACCTGATACCAGCTGTTTCTATCTGTGTTTGTCTTTCTTCATTCTCTCACCCCGCCCCATTGTCAGGTGCAAGGTGCATGGACACCACACTGTGTCACTACCCTTCTTGGAATTGGTACCGTCATCCGAAAGTTCCAGGTGTCTCTGCTTCCTCATAGTGTGCCTTTAACACTTCAGTCATGTTGTTGTATTTTTCTTTCTTTCTTTTTCTCTTTTTTTTTTAAGAAGAAAATACGTCATCTCCCCTTCAGAACCCTACAGTGAATTCCCATTTACTCTGGGGAAACACCAAAGCTCTTAATAATGCCCCAGCAAAGCCCTATGGACACTCTTCCACACAAACATACCTCTGAGCTCATCTCCTCCTGAAGCTTCTATGACAGAGCACTGTCTCCATCAGATCACACACAGTTTTTCCTTGCACCTTTGCATGTATCTTTCATCTAATTCATGTCTTGTCTTGTCAGAGACACCCCACAGCTTGTTCTCTGCATATCCTTCTGGTCTTCCCCTGAGAACTCACCTTCTCAATGAAGTATGTGCCAAGTACTTTGGACTGCCTCCTCCCGGTACTCTATTTTCTTTTGCTTTATTGATGTCAGAGCAATTACCACTCTTCCCTCTATCTTGGCTTTAGTCAGACTTCCTCCACTTGAACCTCAGCTTTATGGCATCAGTCATTATTTTGCTCCCCACAATGTACAGTAGTTTGCATAATGTGTGGACTCAGTAAATATTTTTGCAAGTATTAATGAGTTCATAACCAACAGCTCTTTACTGTTTCTGCCCACTCTCTTCATTATTTTAGACTACTTATTCCATATTAAAGAAGATATGCTCAAATCACTGGAAGATAAAACTGATCTTGCTGCCATCTCCTGTGTCTGCTCCATTGATCACCAGACATCTGGCAGGCCAGCAGCTGGCCCTTTTCTTGTTATTCCACCTGCTTGGCCAGGAGGAAGGGCTTCGCCTCTGTCAAGGACATACATAAAGTTTCCAGTTAAGCACTGATGAAGTGTTTGTGGAGATAGTAGGATGTTAATAATGTTTATAATAACTTGGAAGTTTTCTCAGGGAAAAACTTAGCTTGTCTATGTGATAATTGTAGGCCATCCCAAGCCCAGGGTTGAGTTTGCATTTGTTTTGTAACTACAATAGTATGAGCTTATTCTACACTTACCCAAATTTTGGTAAAGAATACTAGATCAGAACAAACCCACCAATGGACCAATACCAGAGCTATATATTCTGTCATAGCACACTTACCTAAATGGTTATACATGCAAAAATATGCTAGCCACAGAGAATATTGACACCAGAATTACAGTACCAGGTTTTAGGGGCTTGACGTCTTTGGCTGCCATCTTGTCTGTTCAGAGAGTTCTCTTGTGTGTACCAGGCCAATGGAGAATAGAAAGATGTTTGACATGTATATGTATATATAAATATAAAAGAGTATAGGAAGATGGTCAGCTTTTCTACCAAGTAAACAAGACTGTTTACTTTTACTGACTAAGACACATAAGAACAACAAACAAATTCTTATTTTCCTTTGGTTTTTCTCGTTGGTATGGTTTGTTTTATTTCGGAATTTGGTTATTTACAAAATATTCTCTTGCCAACTATATTGTAAGACTTGGTTTTTATGTTTGTGTATACTTTATATTCAACTCGTTTTAATGGGGTACTTTTAACTGGGATTTGATGTGATATCTTTCCTTCCTTTCTTCTCTCCTTTCTTTGTGTTTCTTTCTTTTTTAAGATAGGCTTTCATTATGTAGTCCTGGCTGGCCTAGAACTCTTTTTGTAAACCAGGATGTTGTATATTCTTTATTTTGGCTGTTTTTATTCTGATTTTTACAACTTCCTAAATACGAAAAAAAAATTATGCTCATGGGTTGTACAAAAGTGAGCTGCTTAGTGTATAGGCCTTAGTTATAGACCCCCGATTAGTGCTTAATTGATAAGTTATGAAACTGCAGCTAAAACCAGATTCTTCTTCTAGAGCAATACCAACAGGGGTCACATATCAGACACCCTGCATATCAGATATTTACATTATGATTCATAACTGTAGCAAAATTACAGTCATGAAGTAGCAACAAAGTAATTTCATGCTTGGAGGCCACCACAGCATGAGGAACTATATTAAAGGGTCACACACAGGGTTAGGAAGGTTGAGAAAGAACCACTGCTTCCGAGAATTAAATAATCCTTGGATGAGCTAGTCAGGAAGCATTCTTCTATGACATTCAAAAAACAAATGTTTCATCTGCTATCGAGTTTGGAAAGTATTATTATGTATTTATACTTTATTGTTATTGATTTTTTTCGTAACAGGAATCT
Organism: Acomys percivali; assembly: GCA_907169655.1. Taxonomy (NCBI): domain Eukaryota; kingdom Metazoa; phylum Chordata; class Mammalia; order Rodentia; family Muridae; genus Acomys; species Acomys percivali. Next base: position 78,994,421 of record OU015753.1, read on the forward strand.
GAAAACGTTCACTAGGGTTGCATAAGTCTTTTCAAGGCAATGAGTTAACCAAGGAAGACAATGTTAATTAAATGGCCACAGAATCTAAAGTATTTCAGGTGTCAGGGCAACGGAGTTGGCTCAGGAAAACAGAGAGACTTTCCTGAAGCAGCAGTATGTGGAAAATCAGTTCTAAAGGACAGACAGGTTAACCTGAGGTAGAAGCCAGAAGGCCAAGCCAAAGAACTAGCAGTGGACTGTGGCTTGAGGCCAAAAGGACTGAGAGAATCCGTGTGGAGGGCTGCAGGTATTGAAGGGAACAATGAGTTGAGACAAAAGGAAAAAGACAAAGTTGGGTGACACTTAAGCCACTCTCACAGGGACTGTCCTGCTTTAGGGATGTAAAATTAGTCCTTCTCTTTCATTCTTACACTGTCCCAGTTTGGGTGATAAATTGTAGCACAATTGGGCCATGTTAAGGAGTTTGTTCTCTACCTTAAGTCAACGGGAAACAAGGAAGAAGTATGAGACCCGCAAGAGAAGAATCCAGGTTATGTTTCCAGAGAATGACAGATACTTTACGTGCAGTGAATTTGAGACAGGTTACTGAAGACACTAGCTCACTGCTTACCTTTATCCTTTGGATTAAACAACCGGTGAACTTTTCTAAATGGCAGGTTAAGTCAGAAATGAAAACATTGAAAAGCTACGCAATCATTTGGCTGAAAAGTCTTTATCTTTGGGTAAAGGTATTTGAAGCTACAGATGCAGAGAGTTCCCTAGTTCATTTAGTTATAGCCTTCATCATTCTTAGACTGCTTTCTATGCAATGTTGGTGCTCTAGGAAGACTAAAAAATGAAATTATTAGACAACAATTTAGCTGCAAATCTAATAATGTAGAACACGGAATCAAAACTATCAAGGGAATTTTGGTCCCAGGAACTGTGGGAGTTGAGAGCCCTACACACATCACAAGCTAATACTCAAGAAAAATTTCTGACTGACTGAAGAATATGTCACTCAATAATTTTATTTCTTATGAATGCTGTACTGTTTCCTCTTTTTAAAATCTTGGCTACAGCCATTTGTCCAGCTCCTTAAATACCTTATCTCACTGCCTTAGGATTGCTAAGTGGTGAGTATCTCAAGACTACAGAGCTAACATAATTACCTACAATATTTAATATTCCTACTAATGTTGTTTCTTTAGAATTAGAAAATGTCCTTTTGTTGTTGTCTTTGGGCAGAGTTTTTCTATTGAGCACAGGTACTCTCTTCCTTTTCATTGCTAGTAGTAAAGGCATGTGCCACCATGCCCAGGGGAGAACCAAATCTCCACTTAAAAAATTAATGTCATATGAGTGTTTTATTGAGAACAAATCAAAAGATATTCCTTTCTGAAAAATAGGAACCAGAAAGAGAAACAACTGTTTAAAATTTGCGTTCAGAAAGTATCAAGACCTTTATAACATCAAGTACCTTTATAACATGAGTGAAAAAGCAGAGTGGATCTTGTGTAAGTGATTTGAAGTTATGAGTACTGGACATGTGCACAAAGGTTTAAAACTCAAGATAACACATTAGTAAGACGTAGAACCCCTCAAGGGTGTCACAGTCCTCAGAGCAGAACAACAAAATCCTCTGATTTGATGTTAAAAACTGAATAGAGTTATTTAAGATATCTATCTTCTACAAAGAGGAAATAATTTTGAAAATCTGTCAGCTATGAAAGAATATGTGGCCATTTTTTTAGACTCTGGGGAAATTGTGGAGCTTTAGTGACTCTCACCTCCTTTTCACTTTCAAATACTGGACTAGGCTGTATGAATGTGGTAGTTACCTTAACCATTGCTGTGGCAGACTAGCTAACAAAAGTGCTGTGAAGGGGGAGGCTTATTTTGGCCCACAGTTTAGGGCAGAAGTTCTCAACCTGTGGGTCATGACCCCTTAGGGGTTGAATGACCTTGTCACAGGGGTCGCCCAAGACCATTAGAACACACAGATATTTATACACTGTGATTCATAATAGTAGCAAATTTACAGTTATAAGCAGCAACAAAAATAATTTTATGGTAGGAAGTCACCAAAAAAATGAGGAACCATATTAAAGGGTCACAGCATAAGGAAGGTTGAGAGCCACTGGTTTAGAGGATATTGTCCTTCATGGAAGAAGTTATGGAGGCTGGGGCAAACTTCTGTGGTACCTGTCACATCCCAGTGATGAATGTAAAGTAGGGTGCCTGGATCCAGCAGAGCCAGGATATAATCTTCAAAGCCAACCTGTACTGGACTGTATCAGTCAGCCTACTTCGAGAAGGTTCCATGGCCTCCCCAAAACAGTGGCACCAGCTGTGAACCAAGTGTTTAAATACAAGAGCCTTTGAAGTACACTTCACATTCAAAATATAATAATATGATCAGCCTTAGACTCAGTCCATTTTGTGCTGCTATTATGAAATACACGAGACTGGGAGGTTTCTACTGATCAGAAAGATATTAGCTCATAAGGATGGCTATGGGGAAGGCCAAGAATCACATGACAAAAAGACAAAGGGACAGTGTAGCAGAACAGGGTATTTAGCTCCATTTTTTAAAAGGATTATCATTATCCTATAATAGTGGCATGGATCAAGTCTTTCCACCCTTATGGCCTTCTCATCTCCCCTTAAGCCCCATTTCAAGTGGTGTCGCATTGAGGTTAAGTTTCTATACACTGGTTGGAGGGGGCATGTTTATCCAGTTGCTGCAGGTCCATTTCTTCTACCTATGCCCAGTGAGTCTTTTTTCACCCTCACTGGGATGTTGTAGCTGCACTCTAAGCAATAGACGCTCTCTCTCTTCCCCCTTCATTCCACTGTTCAGGGGTGGGTGGTTTTGCTTTGTACTTCCTTGATTGTCAAATAACTGTCAACATCCCCTCTCCCACATTTATCCTTTCACCACTTTAGCTTTAAAGCACATTTGCTTGCTTATCACAGACTACAGTTCTCACTAGAGCAGTTTGCCACCATTCTCTTGGGGGGTCTCCTTCTGTGTTATTGCATAGTAACTGGCTACTACCTCCTGTCTTCTATCTCTCCGTCAGCGCGCTAACCACTGCAGGATGGATCCTAACTCTCTTCTCTCTCCACCATCATTATTTGGGGTTATAATTAGCCACACATATTGTCATGCCTCCCTGTGGCCTTTCACAAGCTCCATCTGTCTTTCAGCCATTCTTGTCCTCTCTTCAAGGGTCAGCACACTTTTATGTAAAGGACCAGATAATCAGAAGATTGCTTCCTGGCCAAAAGTCTTTGTTGCATACACTAAACATTGCAATCCTAACTTGAAAGAAGTTATGCATAAAATGTGTATGACTACACACAACAGTGTTCCAATGAAGTTTTACCAAAGCAGGTCTTCTCAAGAGCTGAGCGGATGGTGGAAGGAGATGAGACAGCAAGTTGCAAGAGTATGTCAGGGAGAAGGGTTTCATAGAAGGAGGGAACAGCAAGTTTAGAGAGCAAGCAGATGCCTGCCTGGAGTTCTCCAGAGACAGCCAGAAGACCAAGAGCTTACCAATCTAAAGAAGAGCAGTAAGCAGGGCAGGCACAGTAACAGAGAGTCCACGAATGGATTTGTTTACTTCCACTTCACAGAAGCAAAGGAGAATCAAAGGGTTTTGAGCTGATGGGCAATAGTCAGACTGAAGGGTGGTTTGGCTTCTGGGAAAGAGAAAGAGAGTGCAGGATAGAACAAACAGAAATGAGAGGCTCCTGAAATACGGCCAAGAACTGGTTGCTAACAGCAGTGAATGTGAAAAGTGACCAGGCCAGCAACAGTGCAAGAGTGAAAAATCATGGTGTGTGTCACATGTACAAATATATCCTTGTAAATATATTTATCTCTATATTTTTTGAAGGATTGTCTTTGATATTGGATTTCCTTCACAGGAAGGAGGCAAAACTATACAGGATTTATATTTTTCTTGATCGAATGGAAAAAGAGTCACCATGAGTAGAACTGATTTTAGTAGAAAGATCACAAATTCTTGTGTGTTGATAGTTCAAGATGGCCACAAGACAAGCATGCGTGGAAGGGTTTGGAATGCTAGACATTTACAGTAGTTTCATTTCTTGATAATTGTATATACTGCCTTGTTTCATATCTCAACTTGACACAGCTAGAGTCATCAAAGAGGAAGGAGCCTCACTTGAGGAAATGCTTCCATGAGATCCAGCAGTAAGGCACTTTCTCTATTAGTGATCCTCGAGGGTGAGTTCAGCCCACTAGGGGTGGTGCCATCCCTGGGCTGGTGTTCCTCAGGTCTATAAGAAAGCAGGCTGAGCAAGCCATAGGAAGCAAGCCAGTAAGCAGCACTCCTTTATGGCCTCTGCATCATCAGCTCCTGCCTCATGGATCCTGCCCTGTTTGAGTGCCTGTTCTGACTTCCTTCAATAATGAACTGCAATGTGGAAGTATAAACCAAATAAACTCCTTTGTCCCCAGCTTGTTTGTTGGTCATGGTGTTTCATTTCAGCAATAAATACCCTAAGACGATTTTTTAAACTTAAAAAAATCATGGACTAGACAGAACTAACTACCAGGTATAGAATGGTAAACAGCATGTACAGGTACATTTATCAGCAGAGCTTTTCATTCCACTGGCATCAAATTAATGAGAAAAATAAATTAAAACATCAATGGCTTTTCTCAATCTACAACCTAAGATTATAGAATTATCTAATATGCCTGATTCTTGTATGTTAATCTGAAGAATAAACTAATGTTTTCAATTTTTTGTTTTGTTTTGTTTTGTTTTTCGCGACAGTGTTTCTCAGTGTAACCCTGGCTGTCCTGAAGGATGGCCTTAGACTCACAGAGATTCCCCTGCCTCTGTCTCCCCAAGTGCTGGGATGTTTTCAAATTATTTAATGTATTTATGTGAACATTTGTATGTGAGTTGTTTATATATGTGTACAGATATGTGTGGTCATGCATACATATGGTGGCTGGAGGACAATGTCATGTGCCATCTTTAGAATAGCTATTCATCCCCTTTGAGACAGGGTCTAGGATTAACCTAGCACTCGCCATTTTGTCTATGATGACTCAGCAGCCAGCCCACTAACCTCAATTTCTCAGAGTCCTCAGGATGGTGCTTACTACCACATGCCACCACTCTAGGCATCTCCTATACATGGTGTCTAGGAATTAAATTTTTGATTACAGGACAAGAACAGACTCCCAAACTCTGCAAGTATTTTTAGCATAAAAATATAAATAAAGATATATTTATTTATAAAAATATAAATAAATAAATAAAGCATAGTAAAAATATATTACAATTTTAGTATACTGTGGTTACTTGCTACAGATTTACTTTGCACTATTGTTTCAGCATATTTTTGAATTCACATTATTTCACATATAGACAGAATCGAGTTTGGACACTATTTTATACGAAGAATGAATTTTAGGGGAAAAAAAAAAGAGTTGACAGATGAGAAGATTTGGCTTGGCAAATTGCCAGGGACTTGCGTTGCGAGTGTCAGTTGCAGAAAAGGACTGAGTGAATGCATTCTCCCTTCTCTGCTCACCAGGGACTGCTGTCAGAAATGCAACTCAGCTGCTTGGTTAGTCTGCTGAAAGCTCGGGCAAGGTCAATGTTGGAAGTTTTATCTCTAGTTAGTCACTAAAAACAATTCCCAAGTGAAGTGAGGTATGTTTTAAAATTGTTGGAATGGGATGTCCTCCCCACTCTCCCACTTTCCTGGTAAGTGAAGACTTTCATGGGACAGGCCACTTGGGCTAGTGTCCAGATATAAGTGAGTATATACCATTTGAGTCTCTCTGCTTCTGGGTTAGCTCACTCATTATTATCATTTCTAGTTCAATCCATTTGTCCACAAACTTCGGGAATTCCTTGTTTTTAATAGCTGAGTAGTATTCCACAGTGTAAATGTACCACAGTTTCTTTATCATTCTTCTACTGAGGGACACTTAGGCTGTTTCCATGTTCTGGCTATTATGAATAAGGCCACTATGAACATGGTTGAGCATATGTCCTTGTGTGCTGGAGCATCTTCTGGGTATATTCCAAGGAGTGGAATAGCTGGGTCTTGAGGAAGCCTTATTCTCAGTTTTCTGAGAAAGCGCCAGATAGATTTCCAAAGTGGCTGTACTAGTTTGCATTCCCACCAGCAATGAAGGAGTGTTCTTTCTCCACATCCTTGTCAGCATGTGGTGTCACTTGAATTTTTGATCTTAGCCATTCTGATGGATGTAGGATGGAATTTCAGAGTTGTTTTGATTTGCATTTCCCTGATGACTAAGGACATTAAGCATTTCTTTAAGTGTTTCTCAGCCATTCAATATTCCTCTGTTGAGAATTCTCTGTTTAGTTCTGAGCCCCATTTCTCAATTGGGTTATTTCGTTTGGTGGTGTTTAATTTCTTGAGCTCTTTATATATTTTGGATATTAGGCCTTTGTCAGGACTCTAGGTGAGAGACGCATGGGAGAATGGGGAAATAGAAGGATCCAGAGGGTCCTAGAAACCTACAAGAAGAACATTATGATGGGTGGATCTGGGCCTGGGGGTCCTGCTCAAACTATGGCACCAGCCAAGGACAATACATGTAGTAAACTTCGAACCCCTACCCAGATCTAGCCTATGGACAGGACATTCTCCACAGGTGAGTGGAGAGTGGGGACTGACTTTCACACAAACTCTGGTGCCCCATAATTTACCACGTCCCCTGGATGGGGAGGCCTGGTGGCACTCAGAGGAAGGATAGCAGGCTACCAAGAAGAGACTTGATACCCTATGAGCATATACAGGGGGAAGAGGTCCCCATAGTCACAGTCATAGGGGAGGGGAGTAGGGGGAAAGCGGGAGGGAGGGAGGAATGGGAGGATACAAGGGATGGCATAACAATTGAGATGTAGTATGAATAAATTAAAAAAAATATAATAAAATAAAATAAAATTGTTGGAATGTTGACAAGAGAAAGGCCTCACACGTAAGGACTGTTTTCTTTGTATTGATTGTAATTGTTTATCTTTTTGCCTGTGATTCTGGGGACAAGGCCTTATAGTTGAGATGTCTCTTGTTGTAAATATTCTTTATGATTAAGAATATCCTTTATGATTATGTTAATGCAAATTTTGCCATATATACGTGTACACACATGCACAAACACACATACACACATACACACAAATTTCTTCCATTCCTTTGAATGTGTGTGTGTGTTCTAATAATTTCATAGTAGCCTGCCACTGATGACTTCTTTCTGTTCTCTGTTCACTCTGGACTTCCCACCTCTTCCTGGGTTGAAATTCGCCCTGGTGACAGATACATTGACCATCTAAAAGCTCCAGGGACTAGTCTGAGCTATGAGACTACATCACTGTTTGTCCTAGTTAGCCCTAAAGAGTACCAACCTATCCTTGCTATTGCTAGTCTAACTTGGCTATTAGCCTGGAATCAAGAAGAGTGGGAAATTGGAAATAGAAGGTTATAGTCAGTAAAGTTGATGTTAGGCACCAAGGGGCACCCTGCAGTTGCTATGACAGGGAAACAAACCATCCAAAGAGATGAGTGAAAACTTGGGTAGGGTGAGATAGCTTAGCAGGGTAAGGGCTAGGTGCTAAGCCTGAGCACTCAAGGTTGATGAAGACCTAAGTTCGATCCCCAAGATCTATATGATGAAAGGACAGATAGGAAACTGACTTCCACATGTGTATGGTGGCACACCCTCACATCCCACAGTAAATAAAAAATAAATCAGTGGGATATTAAGAAAAAGAAAGAAGAAAGAAAGAAAGAAAGAAAGAAAGAAAGAAAGAAAGAAAGAAAGAAAGAAAGAAAGAAAGAAAGAAAAAGAAAGAAAGAAATCACAGTACAGGTTGACTTGTCAACATGGATCTGACTTCAGGAATCTAATCCCAGAAGGATCATTGTCAGCATATTTAAAACACAGCATAGTTTGGGGAAAGGTTTCCAGGCAACAACCAGCCCACTTCCAGCTGCACGGTAAGCTTAAGGTGACTACAAGAAACTCCTTTACCAAGTACATGTGACCATGAGGGTGAGTGCTGTAGCCAAAGGCCCAGAACCCAGTGTGGCTCCTGACCGGTAGCATAGAGGTCAGCAGACCATAAAGTACACATAACCTTATGGGAACGGAAGAACATGGGATAATCATCCTGGGCAGTTTTGGTTAGGTCCACCTCTATAGCAAAGGTAGGTGAGGCCAGCCTCCACAGACAGCACAAAGGTCACCAGGTCACTAACAAAATCTACTCAGCTTTCTGAATGAAATGCAGGTATTTGATTTTGTTTCCTCTATTGAGGAGACATCCCTGTGTGGTTACCATTCCTGGTTCTCTTGGTGCTTCTCTGTGAGGGTGAGGCCCTCTGTGCCTCCAACAAGGCACCTCCAGCACTCATGTTAAGCTCCATCCTTTTATATACTTCTAGAATAGTTTGTAAATTAATGTAGATTGAATTTTCCACCAAGTTTTCATGGAATAATTGAACTGATCACTTCAATAAGTGCTCAGTTAAGCTTTGATCTTTGTTCTAAAGATACTGAGTTGCTTTTTAAATATAATTGAATATTAGTTAATATTAACTTGGAATTATAGATTTTTCCTGTGATACAAGAAAAGCATACTAAGTAAATTTTCTTTTGGAGGTAGAAGTAATTTTAATTCCTTCTTCTATTTTTATTTTATTTTATCGGTTTTGGTTTTTCAAGACACTGTTTCTCTGTGTAGCCTTGACTGTCCTGGATCTCATACTGTAGACTAGGGTGGTCTTGAACTTACAAAGATCCACCTGCCTCTGCCTCCCTGAGTGTAGAAATTAAAGGCGTGCACCACCACTGCCCAGCAATTTTAATTCTTAAGTAATGTTTATTGGCTTCTATTAATATCATATGCTAGGTATTTTGCCAAAATTTGTAAGTTTAGAAGTGTGGATGTTCTCCTGCTATCTGTGAGAGTGTGTATCCAAAATTGCAGGCATTTTGGACACTGAGATAGGAAGAGCCTAACTAACAGAGAGTCCTAGGCTAACCTGGCACACAAAATTAGACCTTGTCATAAAAGTAAATAAATTAACAAGCAAAAAAACCCTTTTTTTTTACGCTAAACAAAACAAAAAGAAATGTATGTGTTCAGGTATCTAAATTTAGCATAGGCAGTGGGTTTTATGCCTGACCTAACCAATGCAGACAAACTCCCAAATTATAAATGTGATGTTATAGGAAGTAAAAGAAATCAAAGCACCGATGCCATAAACCAGAGTGTAACCAAGCGATGGACATCTGTGTATGCTTGCATGTGCTGCACATGGTGTGTATGTGTGTGTGTGTGTGTGTGTGTGTGTGTGTGTGTGTGTGTGTGTGTGTGTGTGTGTGTTTATATCTAGCTACATTTTACCAACTGAAAATAAAATAAGCCATGACCTTGGATCCATATGTCAAATAAATTATGTATGTCTTTCAAATGTATTTTAATTAAAACATTTTAATTAAAAAGTAATCTTACTTTGCTAATTTGTATTACTTGTATTAGAGAAAAACAGAGATTAGGTAGAACAAGATACATTTGCAGATATATCCTCAGTTTTGGGGGGACAAATGTTATACTTTAAATCTATTCTTCAGTGTTTCTGTTTTCTGTTGGAAAAGTCTTCTCTCTAAAATGAACAGCTTTGTTAGAAGATCTGGTAGGAATGACTGAGCTGCAATTTCTCAAGAGTGCTACCGCTTGACTGTTAAAAATGTTCTCTTACTAGCATAATTTTAAAAATTCACAAATGAACCCAGTGTTTGCATCCTTCTTCTGGGGAAGGCTTGGCATGTTGCATGACCTGACTTGGCTGGGACTGGCTCTAGCTGTGAATTATAATTAACTACTGGGGGGAATATAAGGAGGCTCTGGCTTACAAGCTGCCATTTTTACATTCCAGTATGTGAACTGAATCCAACTACCTCCATCCTTGCACCAAGACAAAGCTGAAAAAGCAAAATCTGCCTCGTTTATAATCAGAACTGTGACTCAGAGCTGACAAACAGTGCTTATGAGAAAGCAATACAATCTGTTCGTTATGAAATACTTTATTAGTATTGTGATAACATTGGCAGCCTGTCACCCTGCCATGCTTAACTTCGGAGAGTCGTTCTAATTCATGCTTGTTTGCTAGGCCAAACTTATTATTATTTCCCACTAAATATTGCTTGTGATGTAGAAAAATTATTCGAGGACAGTTATACCATTCAGATAACTTAGATAACAATGATACCTTTGTCTGTTGTTACCCAACCATCTACATCCCAGACTCAGTGGTATGGAACCGCATCTGCTTGTCATTTGCCACAGCTCTGGGAGCTGACTGCTCCATGGGGTGGCTGATTTTTTTCTGCTCATTTGGAGGTGAGGTCACTCATGCGGTTACATTTAGCTCTGAGCCCTGCTTGGGATGGAATGTCAGGGTGACCTCTCTTTCTCCAGGGTGTCTCTCCACTTGGCCTCTTGTCTTTCAGGAGTCTCACCACACCTTCCTTTTAGCACAGCAGGTGGTTTCCAAGAGGTCAGCTGCCATATATAAAGCTTATTAAGGCTCTGCTTGCTTCGTGCATGCTAATCCTTTAGAGCAAACTGTAAGCTTAGAGGGGTATGGAATAGGGCTGCAAATGTCAGGAGAACCAATGAGCTCCAGGCAGTTTATCAATTTGGCTGACTGCTCCTCTCCATAATGAAATTTGGTGGGGAAAAGTAGGTCCTGAATTTGAGCTGTGCAGAAGTTATAATTGTAATGACTTGAATCCGAGTTGCAGAAGTAATTTTGCAAAGTCATCATAATTGATAACCTTGGTTTTTTATCTGATAGAGGGTGTGAAATGAAAGCACGGGAGGAGTACTCAAATAGCAATGGAGGACTTCATGTTCACTCAGGAATTTAGTAAGAAAAATATGTCTCCGTAAGATAATATGGTAACAGTTTTTTGTAGGTTTAGTGGAGATTTAACCGAGAGTGTTGCACATGCTCAGTCTGTTTGATGCCATTGAGCTACATGCCAAGGTACTGTTCACCTTCTTTTGACAAAACTAAGTGTGTGTTCTCAGTCCGATGTGTCTAACAGGAGGCCTTAGCAGGCCTTCTATTTAGACTAGAGTTGAATTCTCCCACGTTTCCACTTTTCCTCTATTAGAATAAATAGCCGAGTCACTGTACATTACTAAGTTCCTAATCTGCAGTATAAAAGTAACACCATTTAAAGGATTATTGAATGATATACAAAAGACAAGTATGGCTTCACTCACTGGCCCTGTGTCTTACATGTCTTCTCTAAGCCTTCAGACTGCCTGTAAGCATGTTTCAAACTGAAGCTCAAAGTGGCTTTCTCTTTTGGTAAAAATTGTTCTTCACTTAGCACTGCTTTTCTGTCTCTAGTCATGGAACTGGCTTTCTCTTTTTTTCTGCACTTTTCAACAGTGTCTCACACTGACCTATTAAGTTGCTGCAAGATAGTAAGGAGTGTCCTGATACACACAGAAACACACATATCTACACAAACATACATTGTACACAAAAACATGAGTACATATATGAACATGGACACAAATAGATACACATTAATATATACATACAACACATCTAAGTACATATAGGCATGCAATACACACATGTACACACATAAACACATATATATGTATACAGGAATGTATGGATACACACAGCTCACATACATACAAATACATGCATGCACACTAAAATACAAACACATGAAACCAATATACATACATGCATGCACATGACATTAATTCCACATACATATGTATATACATACACACATGTGATTGATAGATACATAGACACAGTCCTCCCCCTACCCACATCATTTCTCATTCTCTTATAATATCTTTGTATTTGAGGGAATCCACACAGTATGCTGTTTGGGCCTAGCTTGACAGCATTATAACCACAACTGGATATTTCTTTAAGGTCTCTGAAGGGCTTGGTTTCCTGTGTCAACACTGACACAAGTTAGAGTCATCAGAGAGGAAGGAGTTTCAGTTGAGAAAATGCCTCCATGAGATCCAGCTGTAAGGCATTCCTCAATTAATGGCGGAGGTCCCAGCCCATGGTGAGTGGTGGTCCTGGCTTCTAGAAGAAAGCAGGCTGAGCAAGCCAGGGGAAGCAAGCCAGTGAGCAGCGCCCCTCCATGGCCTCTGCATCAGCTCCAGCCTGCAGGTGCCTGCCCTGCTTAAGTTTCTATTCTGACTTCCTCCAGTGATGGACTGTGATCTGGAAATGTAAGCCGAATAAACCCTTTCCTCCCCAATTTGCTTTTTGGTCATGGTGTTTTCATTGCGTCAATAGAAACCCAAACTAAAACAGTCTCTGATACTATGAACATTCATTATAAAAATCCATCACATTCACAGTCATGATCCTTATATAAACTAAGTAAAATAACTCTTATAATAATCATTTGAATTATGCCTGATATAATAAGAATATCTTCTAACTATATTTTATCTTTTATTTCTTAAATAAAATTAAATATTACAATAAATAGAAATTTTCAATCATATGAAGATTTCCTTTTTCTCACCTCATATAAAGGGATGGGCTGATATGGGACCTTCTGTTGATCAGTGGGAATTGCACTGAAATTAAACAGCAACATGGGTTAGGAAAAGGAAACAGCAACTCCTCTCTGGATGCAGCCATCAGACTTGTGCAGTAAAGAGAGGAGGAGAATTAGGTCAGGAAAAGTATTTTAGCTTCAGTAGCATTTTCTTCAAGTCCCAGACTTAGTTACAGAACTTAAAATTCTATTCCCAGCAATCATAATATTGTTCTGATTTACAAAAATTCATCTATTTATTCTTACACTTGAAGTCACTTTTGAGTAACATCAAGTTATGTTAAAATGTCAAAAGCAGTGACTACCAAGATGTATTTTAACCTTTTTTTCTCAAATGTTTTTCTCATTATCTTTAAAAATTCCCTCTTCAAAACATGCAATTACCGTAATTGTGTGCACATGTGTACAGTGTATGGCAGTTACAGAGCAGCTGAGGCATGAATGTGGTACAATCTGGTTCAACATACAACAGCATCCTTTGAAAACCTGCCTTACATTCAGGCTCAGGCTAACAGCTGTGTCAACAGAATGCTATGTGGTTCCCTCAGTCTGAAAGGGAATTAACTGTTATTTATAGGGAATAATTAATGTAACATTTTATAAGGGCAAACACATTTTTCAATGCTTGAGAATCTGTTAACTTAAAAAAAAAAAAAGAATGGAAAATAAGGAATACTTCAGCTGCCAGCGAAAGCTTGATGAGAAGCAGTTTATTTCTGGCAGTAAAACCGTCCTGCAAATTGTGAAGGTGGATCAACTCTAACAAGAAGCCGAAGAGTTAACAATCACAGACGAGAACTGACCCATCCTCATAAAAATAAGCATGTAAACACACATGAGGACAATCATGTAGTTCTGTTTAGAAGGAAAAAAAATGTGATGGAGCCATATAATTTTGACTTTCTAGTTTCTTATCTTAAAAACAAAATGGAAGGAGATTAGGAAGCGCATGAAAAAGGAAGGAGGGATGTATGCACAAGTTAATCTCAGGAAAAGAGAAACTGATTGGTTGCCATAAGAGTAAGGTCAATTATTAACATTAAGCTCCAAATGTTGAATGGCTGGGTACTTTGGATATGTACATTGAATTTGGACAAATGGGTTCTCTTTGTTCGCCGTCATACTTGCTCGCTAAATGCTTTGTTATCACAGATTTCATAAGGCTTTGAGCTTTTGTATGGCCTAATCACCTTCGAATAAGGATCATTTATCATTTTTAGATTACTATTTAGCTGTGAATCGCACTATGAAAGTATTTTTCCTGATGCTATCAGAAACTAGTACGATTTCTCAAATTGCACCTGAGAAATATTCTCTGATTAGCTTTTCAACTCTGTCATCTGAGCATCAAAGATCCCACCTCCACTTCAAGCTTGTCCCAAAACAATGGGAGAATGTAGTAGTGGTCTACTCATGTGCAATTTGTGAATTGTGGAAATGCATTTGTATTTTCCAAATTAATAAAGTTTTAAGTAACTATCATTAATTTACTTAAATACCAACTGTGTGAGTATCTCTGATACTGGGTCATTTAAGAAAGCACAGTTAACAGGTCTCTCTTCTTTCATTGTGTTAAATAGTCATGCGCAGAGAATGCAGTCAGATTAATCTTTTCACTTCTCCTGCAGGGGACATGGAAGCAACAATGCCATGCATCTTTGATACTGGCAAATTGAATAAAATTCTCCATACAGTCATAGGACATTCATTTTCATATCTATAATTTTACTTTAGACATATAGGAATACTGAGATTTGGTGGCAGTTTTTCCCCCAAATCCTGATATGACTTCGTGAAAGACCAGGAACTGTGTGCTGGGCTTCTGGGTGGGACGTAGGACTGAATATGCTTCCTACTTCAGAGTACTGGTGAGAAAGAGGTGCTATATTCAGAAGAATGGAAAAGGCTTTGATTAAGCTGCCTCTCAGAATTCGAGAGTGATGACAAACTGCTAAGAAGGGAAGAACACCAGTGTTCATTACCTTTACATGCACTAAGAAGTGAAATACTTTGAAGTCTGAGACTGACTTCATGGCCCAAATCCTGTCGCCTCCTCTTTAGGCCTCATCATCACATTAGTTCCTTGTCTGTAGGGTGATCAAAAGTTCCTCTTTCTCTACCTCCAAGGGATTTCCAGAGAGGGATTTAGAAAAGTGTAGTGGTCACACACTGAGACTTAAAGTGGATGGAACAGTGTTATGGAGGGTGGCCCTTGTATGTAGTATGTGGGTTAGGAGCTGCATCCATAGTGTAGATTCTTGTTCTGGGTGGTTGTAGTTTGAGCCTACTTAAATACTTTTCTGGGGGCACCTTTTCCATGTGTTTACCATTGTCAGTGAGGCTAGGCTAAGTGTCTTAGTTGGGGCTTCTATTGCTGTGATAAAACACACAACTAAAAGCAACTTGGGGAGGAAAGAGTTTATTATAACTTTCACTCTCAAGTCACAGTTAGTACAGGAACTCAACACAGGAACCTGGAGGCAGGCACTGGAAGTAGAAGCCATGGAAGAATTCTTCTTACTGGTTTGTTCTTAATGGCTTTTCCAGCATGTTTTCTTAGAGCATCCAGGACCACCTGCCCAAGGTAGCCCCACCCACAGTTAGTTGAGCTGACCCATATCAAATATTAGCCAAGTTGTACCCCACAAACAGGCCTATAAGCCAATCTTCTTTCTTTCTTTCTTTCTTTCTTTCTTTCTTTCTTTCTTTCTTTCTTTCTTTCCTTCCTTCCTTCCTTCTTTCTTTCTTTCTTTCTTTCTTTCTTTCTTTCTTTCTTTCTTTCTTTCTTTCTTTCTTTCTTTCTTTCTTTCAGAGGGTGTTTCTCTGTGTAGCCTTAGCTGCCCTGCACTAGCTTTGTAGACCAGGCTGGTCTTGAACTCACACAGATCCACCTGCCTATGCCTCTCTGAGTGCTGTGATTATAGACATTTGCCACTGCGCCTGGCTTCAGGCTAGTCTTATGAAGACCTTTTTTCAATTAGGATTCCCTCTCCCCAGATATGTCTAGGTTGGTGTCTCAAGTTGACCACAATCAGTTGGCACACTACAGTAGAACCTTATTTTCTCTCATGGATTTCATAAAAGCAGTGTGTTCTTCAAGTTGGTTGTTTTCTGTCCCCTCTTGCCCTCAATAAAAGTTAAACAGGAAGAATTCCCACCAGTGAGAGATGAATGGGGGAAAGAGGGAGGACTTTGAAAACTAAGCAGTAGATCGATAAAATAGTAAGTTTACATGTATGGTTTGGTGTAAATATTGTCTTAAATTCATAGGATTCATATATTGGTTTCAGCTAATATCAGTTACAAACCTATGCCATTGAGAAATCTTCATAGGTTGGAGGAACTGGTTTATTATTTTACCAGCAAATTCTAGGAGACACTTTTAGCTACTTTTAATGACTTAAGAAGGCAGGCTGGCTAGATAAGTCATGTTGGAACTCAAGGACAAAGAGAAGATGGGAGGCAGGGAGACCTTTTTCTAGACTAATGATTATCTTGATGTCCCTGCTGTGGTGACCAGGACACTGGTTGATGAAGACTAGGATTAGGGCACCAACAATAGCAGCCATTCAAACCCTGTGTACTGTGACCCCCTTTTATGGGTCAAACAACCTTTTCACAGGGGTTGCCTAAGATCACTGGAAAACAGAGATATTTACATTATGATTTGTAAGAGTAGCAAAATTAGTTACAAAGTAGTAACAAAAATAATTTTATGGTTTGGAGTCACCACAACACAAAGAACTGTTTCAAAGGGTTGTAGCAGTAGGAAGCTTGAGAACTATTGATCAACAGGAATTACAGAAAAATATAAGAATTGCCTAAAACTGAAAATGTTGGATGCTTATAATTACCAGTAACATTTTTATAGCATTTACCTGGCAATATATTGATTAGTTTTCTTTTATTTTCTCATTTAATCTCTGGCATTTTAGTAACATACTAATGTCATTACAACCTAAATACTTTTTCCTACGCTCAGATAGTTAGTAATTATCAGAACCAAAACCCAGGCCTCGGTTCTTTTTCCACCCATGCCTTGCCGTAAATGATACTGGTATATCACGTTTGACAGCACCCTTCACAGGTCTGGCTTTCTGTAGGTGATTGTAAGAAAATAATACAAACTTTCTTTTCTTTTCTATAGTGAGACTTCATGACAGTATATCAGAAGAGGGCTTCCATTATTTGGTGTTTGACTTGTAAGTACATGTTTTCTTTTCGTTTATTTTTGCCGTATAATTGAAAACTATAAACGTGATTTTTCTCATTGCATAGTCCAAATTAAGGATCACTTTAATATTTTTAAATGTTTTTCGAGTAACTTACAACTCTAATTCTTTTAAAGAGAGACAGCTGCACAGCAATGTATTGTCGGCATTTGAAAGTGATTTGAGCGTGTTCTGCTTTGCATTGCCCATGTTAATGTTTTACAGAAATGGCTGACACGAGCAAAGTTTTCTATTGAATTTTCTAAAAGCTCCTAAAATTTATCTTCTATAAAAAGAAGAATCAAAAGAAATAACCGTGGTATTCAAGGTTCATTTAAGCTAACCAGACCTTAAATCAAGTTTCTGCCAACAAGAGAAAAGGAGAAATATACTCCTTGAAGGCGTATAGTGAAACAGTTCAGAGACATGACTGACAGACTTGAATAAGACACGCTTACTTGAAATCATTTTAATACTACTTATTTAAGATATTAAAAAATTACTGTATCATTTGACGATAACTTGACTTCTGGGAGCAAGTCCACAGAAACTTTATCCTAAATCTAGGTAAAGTTTTACACTCAGAGATATTCACTCTATCATGCTTATACATGTGTGTGGGGTGGGGGCACAACATAAAGATCCAGCAATGAGAAAGAATTGTATAATTATAGTATACTCATAGCAGTGTGTTGTGTTGGGAGCAATGCATTTTAAATTACACAACAACAACAACAAAAACCTCACATTAATCTAATAATAGATTAGTAATAGGTTTAATTAAGTCGATTTTAGCAACATCATGAAACCATCCTTCTGCTGGTGTCTGTGACAGTGGATTTGTCTTAATCCATGCTCTACCTGTATTTCAAAATTGATTATTTTCAGTTATCAAACTGACTTCCAAAGGGTAAAAATAAAAAGGGCATAGTGATGCTGTTTAAGGACTCTGGGTGGAGCACTGAGAGTTGTGTGGAAAAGTGGGGGCATGGAAGAACCCAGAGGGGTCAGAAGCCCCACAGGAGGACCATGAAGGCCAGAGATTCTGGGCACAGGGGGGGGCCTGCACAAACTGATGCACTAACCAAGGACAACCTAAGCAGAGAACCTACACCCCCTGTTCAGATGTAGCCAATGGACAGCTCTTTCTCCATGGTTGGGGGGTGAGCAGGGACTGTTTCTGATATGAACTCTGGTACCTGCAATTTGATCACTCCCCCCTGACTGGGAGGCCCTGCGGGCACACAGAGAAAAGGGATGCAGACTAGCCAGATGAGACCTGATAGGCTGTGGTCAGATGGTGGGGGAGGCGGCCCCTTCTGTCAGGGGTCTAGGGGAGGGGAATAGGGCAAAAGAAGGAGGGAGGGTAGAAACAGGAAGATACAAGTGAAGGGATAACAATTGTGATGCAATGTGAAAAACTATAAAAAATTTAAAAAGAAAGTATTTTATCCATTGAGTAAAGTTTTCCCAGGAAGAGAACTGACTTCCCCCAAATGTTAGGCTAGCACAAAAGCACAATTTATTATTATCATGGTAAAAGAGAAAACGTGATCATGGCTAGGCAGCCCTGCATGGCCATCTGACATACTGTGATTCGTGCATTTCCTAGACCAATAGCCAAAGTTGTGCTTTAGCACAGCCATTTGTCCTCACAAGTGCAGCCAGTCCCTGGTGTCCTCACGCTGCGCATGTCGTTCTTTATCCAGTCTCTTCTCAGAGCACCTATTCTCGTTGTTTTTTAATTTCTTCTTTTTTATATATACATTTATATTATTACACATATATACAATAAACTACCTACAGCAAGAAGGACCATGAAATAATCAGGAATTATATAAATGTTGCATTCATAGTGTTTTGGCTATTTGTATTTGGCAACCTTGAAGAGAACATCTTTCCTATCTTGGTGCATCTAAGATTCTGAATGAAAATCAATATCTATCATATCTGATCTTTATCAACTTAAAAAATCTATCTAGACATAAAAACATCTTAATCCCTAAACAATTTAGCTTTTTCCCCCTTCATATATGTTTATTTTATTACACATGCATAAAACAAACAACATACAGCAGGAAGAACCATGTGACAATCATGAGTTCTAAATATGTTACATTCATAGTGATTTGGCTATTTGTATTTGTGAAACTTGAAGTAAACATCTTTCCTGTCTTGTTGGATCTAAATTTCTGAATGAAATTCAATATCCGTCATATCTCATCTCTATTAACTTAACTCCTTTATCTTGATCTGAAAAGATATTATCCCCTAACCAACTAAACTTGATTGTAAAACTAAACTGTCTGGTCTTCAACACCCCTCAGAGACTTGAAAAGGAATAAAACTTAAATTCTTGATGTAACTGGATGTCTACATGTAGAAAAGTGCAAGTAAACCCATATTTATCACTGTGCACAAAACTAAAGTCCAAGTGGGTTAAAGACCTCAACATAAAAGCAGAGACACTAATTCTGTTAGAAGAAAAAGTAGGGAAGAGCCTGGAACATATTGGCACAGGAAACAACTTCCTGAACAGAACTCCAACAGCCCAGGCCTTAAGGTCAACAATTAAATGGGATCTCATGAGTCTGAGAAACTTGTGTAAGGCAGGAGACTCTGTCAACAGAACAAAGCAACAGCCTGCAGACTGGGAAAAGATCTTCACCAACCCTACATCTGACAAAGGTCTAATATCCAAAATATATAAAGAGCTCAAGAAATTAAACATAACCAAACCAAATAACCCAATTAAGAAATGGGGCTCAGAATTAAACAGAGAATTCTCAACAGAGGAATATCAAATGGCTGAGAGACACTTAAAGAAATGCTCAGCATCCTTAGTCATCAAAGAAATGCAAATCAACACAACTCTGAGATTCCATCTTACACACACACATCAGAATGGCTAAGATCAAAAACTCAAGTGACACCACTTGCTGGGGAAGATATGGAGAAAGGGGAACACTCTTTCATTACTAGTGGGAATGCAAACTTGTACAACCACTTTGGAAATCAATCTGGCACTTTCACAGAAAACTGGGAATAGGGCTTCCTCAAGACCCAGCTATACCACTCCTTGGAATATACCCAAAAGATGCTCCACCACACAAGGACATATGCCATAGGACAGGGATAGAGGGGCCTAGAAATGATGTAATATAATACACATGTATGAAATTCTCAAAAAATTTACATAAGAAGACATGTTATGACAGAGTGGCATGTGTTGGGTGTTATATTTTGCTGTTCTTCATTTTTGACATATGTGCATCAGGAACTGCCAGGAGACACATGTGTTGCAAGTACACAGATACTCTGTGTATGTATATATTGAAATACACATTTGTCACAGCACTGTAAGCCATAGATAAACATGTAAGAGAAAAACACTTGGATTGAATATTTATGATTTTCTTACAAGAAGAACATTATGATAGGCAGATTTGGGCTCAGGGGTCCCGCTCAAACTATGGCTCCAGCCAAGGACAATACAGGCCGTAAACTTCAAACCCCTACCCAGATCTAGCCAATGGATAGGACATTCTTCACAGTTGAGTGGAGAGTGGGGTATGACTTTCACACATACTCTGGTGCCTCATATTTGACCATGTCCCCTGGATGGGGAAGCCTGGTGGCACTCAGAGGAAGGATAGCAGACTACCAAGAAGAGATTTGATACCCTATGAGCATATACAGGGGGAGGTCCCCCTCAGTCACAGTCATAGGGGAGGGGAGTAAGGGGAAAATGGGAGGGAAGAATGGGAGGATACAAGGGATGGGATAACAATTGAGATGTAATATGAATAAATTAATAAAATAAAATTTTTAAAAAAAGAAACTTAAGTAGAAAGAATTGAATAGGTTTGTGAAAAACAGTCAATGAAATGAAAACTTCAATTTTCCTTCTCAGAGACGTGCACAGCTAACAATTTACTGTTATCATTTCTCTAAACAACTTCTTTTGTATGCAGTGTGCACCAGTGGTACTCAGGGAGAAACTGGAGACATCGCTTGTCTTCTTTGTTTCAGGAGGCTGGGATGCTTGTTTTATCTATTCAAGGCTTGTACAATTTGATAGGTGTCATTTATAAATATAAGAACATTTCTTAAGTTTTCAGCCTATTAGAGAAAAATGCTGCTACTACATCTAATATGCAAAAGGTCACTTTCTCCCTTAGCAGAAACACCTCTCAGAACAAGAGGTTCTCTGTTTCTCTGTTTTAAATAGTTTCTGTTGATGTACCCAGATAGGAGATTTTCTTCACTGTGTAATGCAGCCTATTAAATGCCTGAGCCTTCCTCAGAAAGCTAGAGTAAATGCTCCACTTTCAAATTTTCAAACTTTAAGAGAACTGTGATATGTTGCTTCCATCTATATTTTTGCCATCTTTCCACCTCCCACCCCCACAAAATAAATAAATAAATAAACAAATAAATAAATAAATAATTGGTTAAGTATTATCCTTTTCAGACTGTATATATGGAGTTCTGGAAGCTATTAGATGCCTTTTAAAAACACTTAACACAGGCCTAATGTGATAAAAGCTATAAGAGTGTCTGGGTGAAAGTCAGATCTCCTTCTCCACTTAACGGTGGAGCATATCCTGTCCATCGACTAGACTGGGTAGGGGTTCGAAGTTTACTGCCTATATTTTCATATTGGACCATGTCCCTTGGATGGGGAGGCCTGGTGGCACTCAGAGGAAGGATAACAGGTCACCAAAAAGAGACATAGGGGAAGGGAGTAGGGGGAGAAGAGGGAGGGAGGAAGCAATGGGAGGATACAAGGGATGGGCTAACAATTGAGATGTAATATGAATAAATTAATAAAAATTTAAAAAAAAAGAGTGTCTGGGAATGAGAGCTACTGGTCATCCAGTCAGAGCTGTTAGGATACAATGGAAGGAGTTCATCTTAAGGTGAACACACTCATGCCCCTGAAATATTTCCTCATTCAACAAACATGCGTGTTCTAAGCATCTCTTGTGCAAAGCGTTGCACGTAAGTGGCTGAAGTTAAGGTGAGCACTGTGTTTTTTAAAGGTACTCTCCTGCAACCTCGCCCTCCTTGTGCCTCTATACTTTCAGGAACTGTGCTGTTTTGTCCCATGACCTTCATATTGACAGTATTTACCAAGCACACAGAGACATTGGGGCCCCATGTTGCTAGGTATTTGGGGTGAGGGTGGGAGCTTCTAGCTACATCTAACTGAATAAGATTATACAGATTTTTCTACTCTGACAATTTTTATTTTGATTAAATGTTCATTGGCACGAAAGGCAATAACTGCTTTCTGTTTCCTTTGTTCTTTGTTCCTGTTTTTCCATACTTTATTGTTCTTGTTTTTATTTTTGTTTGTTTTCTTTCTTTCTTCTTTCCTTTTTTGTCTTTCTTTCTTTCTTTTCTTTTTTTTTTTTGTTATTGCTTTTTTTAGTAATGGAAAAAGTTATGTAAATTTATTTTTTCTCTCTCTTCTTAGCATATCAATATATTGTACTTCTCCCAA
>OU015753.1:79016781-79057995 GCA_907169655.1 Acomys percivali
TGTGTGTGTGTGTGTGTGTGTGTGTGTGTGTGTGTGTGTGTGTGTGTCTTTTGTTGGTCTATATGGTATGTGTTTGCATTCGTTTTTCTTTTTTTATTTAATTAATTTATTTAGATTACATCTCGATTGTTGTCCCCTCACTTGTATCCTCCCATTTCTCCCTCCCTCCCTCTTTCACTCTATTCCCCTCCCTTAGGCCTGTGACAGAAGGAGACCTCCTCCCCCCTCATATGATCACAGTCTATTAGGTCTCATCCTGGTAGCCTGCTTGTCCTTCCTCTGAGTGCCACCAGGCCTCCCTACCAAGGGGAAGTGGTAAAATATGGGGCACCAGAGTTCATGTCAGAGTCAGTCTCCGCTCTGCACACCACTGTGGAGAACACTGGTTCCATTGGCTAGATCTGAATATGTTTGTTTCAATTAGAAAGATCAGTTATTTTAAGATTTTCTTTCAAAGAATACTTGAAAGAGAAATACTAATTTTATTTTTCATACATGCTTTTGAACTTTATAAGTTTTGTATTCTAAATTAATAAGGTAATGTTATTGAGCACTTTCCCTGAGCCTTTAAAAACAAAGCTTTCAGGAAGTGGGGTGTAGAACAAGACTGGGTAATGGCAGGTGACTGTGATCAAAGTATGTCACAAGATTGAAACACATGTCTGAAAATGTCACAATAAACTCTATTCTTTATACAGTTTATAAATGCTAATGAAATAGTGCTCTCAAAATAGAAATTTAATGGAAAATCATACTTTTCCTTCTATTCCATCACTGCTCAGTAATGTGTTCATGTAAGGTTTTATGTAATGTGGATTTATTGGGCTAGGATGCATGATGCAGTAGAATATTTGCTTACTCTGCTCTATGTCCTGAATTCTCCCCCCAGCACATGTGCATTACACACACACACACACACACACACACACACACACAGACACACACACATATACACAACACCATACTATAGAATTTTTGTTGTATCATGATCCTCCATTAATTTTCACAATTTTTATATTGTGAAATACAAAGATTATTGTAGCTTGTTAAATGAAAAAGTGGAGAATCAGACCTTAACAAATGATATTTAAGAAGAAGCCTATTTTTCCCCCTAAAGGACATCCCATTTCCGTCTATGCTTAGTATTTTTATATTAACTGACCTGATACTTCTTTCATATCAAATTAAACCATGTATTTAAATTCAGATATTGATTTTGTTTCTTGATTGTTATGTTCTTAAGCATCTTGTCTTTTTTTTTAATTGCCTGTGTTTAGGAAGCAAGCTAAGCAAGATATTTAATTGCCCCAAGAGCCTGATATTGATGACTATAATTATTTTAGCAACACAAGTTCCATTCTGGTTGCCAGACCCACGAAGAACAAGGATGTTTAGAACAGATAGTGTAAACAAGGCCCAGCATGTTTTTCTCTCTGGTTGCATCTGTAAGTGAAAGTCATGGAAAGAAGGGCATTTAGCGGGTTTTATTTGTTTGTTTGTTTGTCTGTCTGTCTATTTTTGGCAGCCTTTTATTTTGGAATTTGGAACCTATTCAAGTCTCTCCAGAAATGCTGACCCAAATGAGTCATTTTCATTTCATGGTCAGTAGGATGTATTTTGCCTGCTCTTGCCTGAGTGAAAAAGCCATGAATGCTTTAGTTCCTACCCCAGAATTACATGTCTGATGAATTATGATACAGGCTTCTTACCCTCATTGCTAGTCACAAACCCACAGTACGTTATCTATGAACATTCAGAGCCTTAGAATCATGCCTTGTGTGTCAGCTAGCCTTCCATTGCTGTGACAAGACACCAAACTGAGGTAACCAACTCTTAAGAAGCAAAGGGACTTTTGGCTCAGAGTATCATAGGTTTCAAATCCCTGGGCATTGATGCTATTGTTACACTCCAGAGTTCATTTACGTAAGAAATGGGTGATGATATGATAGCACAATACTGTAAGAGGCCAGTTTACCTCAAGTTCTCCAGGAAGCATGTAGAGAGATGGTGAGAGTCCAAGAGGCCAATGACCCCTTCGAGGAGTCATGCCAGTGACCTGACTTCCTTCAATAAGCCTCAGCTCTTAAAAAGGTTCTTTCCTTTTCAATAGTAAATCGCAAAAGAGAATTTTAAAGACTATAATATAGAGTTGGCGTTGGATAAATGGAAGCCCAAACTATGTAAATGGTACCTAAGAATTTAATGACGTTTGCTCACATGAAAGTGTGAATGCTATTGAATAGCCCCTATCAAGACACAGTATTATGAAAAATTTATTTGGGTTTTGTAAGGGAATTCCTGGCCTTAATAAAAGCTAGCATTTGAGAATAGTTAACCATGACTACCCTTTCCCAAACTGTTAAAATTGTCAACTTTGTTATTTATAGTAACTCTATAATATAACATTGGTGTGATTCTCATCTGTGATGGAGAGCTTGAGGCAGAAGAGGGGGCTTATATGCAGGGGTCAAGTGTAAGTGATTATTAGATTTACTTGGGTTTGCCTGACATGGAGGACAGTCCCGTGGACGACCAAAGTGCTGCTTCATTTTTGACCAAAATTTAGATGGGGACCATTCTATACGTGCATTTAGTTGAAATGATTTTATTTTTAAAGTCTTCCTCCCTTTCACATCTCTCCCTGACTCCCTGTGCCTCCTTCCTTCTTGTCCACATGCGTGAAATGGAGCTGATAGAAGTTCTGTTTCAGTTTCACCGCTGTGTTTTTTTTCACAAGCAAATGTTCAAAGAAGTGTTCTGAACCTTCTGGATGTTACAGATCATCGGTCACAAGGGTTGAAGAAAGCTTATTTACTGAATGAGAAGCAAAAACCCTTGTTATTCAAACAAAATCCAAATGCCTCTCCCTTCTCAGGTACTGGGTAAAAAAGTACTTAGCTGATCTGCACACCCTAGGCTGCTCTGTTAAGATATGGGAAACAAGTGTAAGGTCAGCCTGGTCTACAGAGTGAATTCCACAAGATCTAGGGCTACAGAGAGAAACCCTGTCTAAAAACAACAACAACAAAACAAAAACAAAAACAGAGCCTTTGGGAGTTGGAATCACATGCTAGACAGACTTGAGGTACATTTCGGAGGAAAGTGGTCAACAATGCCAAGTCAAAGCTGCTGACTTTCCCAGGAGTGCTTATTGATCAAGGGCCCATCATCCAAAATTGCTTCAAACAAAAGTTAACTTATAATCGTAAGTAACTGAAATACTTGGTCTCAACTGTGGGTTATAAGCGTAAGGAGTTCCGCTGGCCTCATATGCTTTCTTGGTTTATCAACAGGCAGAACCTTTTGATCGTATCCACTCCAGTAGTCCAGTGATTAGAACTTTATTTAAATACATTGTTTCATTCAATATGTTCTGATCGTGGTTTCCCCTTCCCCAATTCTTCTTAGATCCTCCCCACCCACAGCAGCAAATCTCACTGCAAATAGAATCTATGTCCAAGGAATACCAACAGGCATACTAGAGATGACTTGTATTTTCTCTCTTTGAACCAGTTAATCTGACCAAAGGAATTAACTCTCAGCCCATTGAGCTAAAAGTGTGCTGCTTAAGCAGGATTGACCACATGAGTCAAGAGTTAGTGGGAGGGTGAGTTGCTATGGGGAGATAGGAAACAGCTGAGGAGAAGTGAAATGCAAGCAAGCAAAACACCTGAATCTAGTACAGAGCATAAGGCTGCCAGGAAGCAAGCCAAGAGCAAAACCACCTCTGAAGCAAAGAAAACGGAATTGCCAAAATGGAGACTGGGAGCAGGGAATGGTGCCTGTTGATGAACAGACTTGACTGAAACATAACTACTTTTAGTTCTAATATGAGAAACAATATTTAAAAGTTTTCCTGACCAATCAAAAGTTTGATTGCTTTTATTGTTCATGGGTGAAGGTCTTTATGCTGAAGTATATAATAAAAGCAAATCCTTGCATATTTACTTCAGTCATTATCATGGGAACTCAAATAATTCAATGGATTTCTTCTGAATAAATTGTCCACTCCATGTTGGTTTTAAAATTATTACATTTACTTGTTTGATTGTTTGTTTCCTTTGTGTGTGAGGGTTGGTTTGGGTTCATGTGTGCTGGATAGAGAGAGGACTGCTTGGTGGAATTGGTTCTCTCCTTCTACCCTGTGGGTCCTGAGGATGAATCTTAGGTCATCAAGCTTGGACACTACAGCCTTTACCCACTAAGCTGTCTTGCAGGCCCTTCAGTGGTTTCTGATGCTGAAGGCTGAAAGGACTGAAGATGCTGTCTTAGTCTGTGACAAGATACCATGAACATGGCAACTCTTTAAAAGAAAAAATTTAACTAGTTCTTGCTTCCAGCTTCAGTGGTTTTGTCCATTACTATCATGGCAGGGAGCCTGGCAGCACATAGATAGGCATGGTTCTGGAGATGTCCAGAGTTCTACATCTGACTCTACAGGCAGTGGGAAAGGAGAGAGACAGTGGGCCTCACTTGAGCTTTGGAAACCCCAAAGCTCATCCTCCAGTGACACACTTCCTCCAACAAGGCCACACCTACTCCAACAAGGCCACACCTACTCCAACAAGGCCACACTTCCTAATTCTTCTCAGGAAGCACCAATGGCTAATGACCAAGCATTCGAATATATAACCCTATGGGTGACATTCCTATTCAAACCACCATAGATGCATATGGTAATTAAAAATTTATGAAATTAGATGACATCAATGAATTTCCCTATGAATAACAGGGTTTATTTTTCATATACAAAGTGTATACATGCATTTATATATATGCATCCCATAATATGTATATGTTTGAAAATGTAAATGTCTATATACAAATGAATATGCATAAGGCTTGAATGGGACAAGGAGTGATGTTTAAGGGAAACAAATCACTTTAGAGGTACATTTTCAAGCCTCAAATCCCATGTTTTATTATAACAAAATATAATCTTTTTATTATTGTACATGTGTCACTCAATTTTTTATTTTTTAAAATTCAAACAGTGATTGATAGATAACAAACAAGTAAACTGTTTAATTTGCTTTGTTTTGCCTTTTGAATGGAAAATTGTCAGGGTTATTAGTAATTCAACACACCACATTTAACTGAGAGTTGCTCAAAATAGGCTGCACAGTCCCTAGTTGTACAGTTGGCCAAAGGAAGATGATGAGCAGGGACAGCAGTCTACAGTGGGAGCCTGGATTAACAGAGAGAGGGAGAGTGACTCACCTATAAGTCTAGCCTCCTCATGCTCTCTAAATAGTGTCTGAGCCCATCCCTGCTTTAGCGGACTACTAGGCAAAAGTAATAAGGAGCTAGAGACAGATAGAAGAGAGGTGTCATGGATGCTTTTTGTTCTTGCTCAGCCTCTGTTCTGTTGCTTTGGAAACAACTGCAATTTAACTAGTAGTAGCCATGCCCCACTGTATATAACTTGGGGCTCCACCCTAGATGTGTCTTGTCCTCCCTCATCACAAGTCCTGACCTAGGTGCTTCCCTATTCTGGCACCTGAGCCAAGTAACTCAGAGTCTGGAAATTGTGGCATGTAGACTCTCAGTAGGGTTGCCTGAAGGAGACATCTGTGTTGCCACTAGGACAGAAAGCCTCCCTGGGCTCGGTATTTCTCTGAGATGGCCAGTGTCTTGTCAGGATTCCTCTTGCTTGCCTTCATAGTCCAGACATGTCCCCTTCTACTTTAGCAAATCCTTAGTTAAAACAGAAGCAAAATCAAGAAAAGGAAGAGAGGAGAATAGAAAGGAAACAGTAAGAGAAGGAAACCAACCAAGGACTGAACAAAGAGGATGGAGAGGAGGCTGGTGTGGTCTCAGATAACCCAGATTTTTGTTTTATTTTGTTTTCTATGCTAATGATATTTATATCAAACCAATGCTGTGGTTGTTAAGCAGGAATCATAGGCCTGAAGACAGTCATGTCGGTTTAACCTTCATTTCTGCCAATCACTGCTTTTATAATTTTGAGCAATTTGCTTTTCCTTTTGGAATCTCAATTTTGTTAATTGTTTAACCAAAATAACAATACTGTTATTATATCTAGGCAACAATATTGTCTAGAAGAATTAAGTAAACCCATTGATGTAAAATTTGCCAGGTGTTACTGTAGTTTAAAAATTCTGAGTTCTGTGGAAACAAACAAAAAAGTTTTGTATCATATTCGCTTCCTTCATACCCTTTGTTTCAGAAAATAAGTGTTGGTAGCTGACGTCATTGCCTGTGATGAAGCATCTGGAGTAAGCTAAATGAGATCAAGCAATATGAAGGAAGGAAAATCCTTCCCACCTAGCAC
The DNA here is from genome assembly GCA_907169655.1 of Acomys percivali. NCBI lineage: Eukaryota > Metazoa > Chordata > Mammalia > Rodentia > Muridae > Acomys > Acomys percivali. The sequence goes on from OU015753.1 coordinate 79,023,077, forward strand.
ATAATAAACTGCAGTACCCCTGAGTGGTTATGAAGTATACGTGAATTTTTATGAACAGAGCAACAGGAAGAGTCAAGATTTGCTTTCACTGATCATAAACAGCCTCTTTGGTTATGCACACTTTTGCCCCTTCATCAGAATCAGGAGGCTTGACAAAGAAGCTCATTCCTCTACTATATTTTCTATCCTGATCAGGGCTCAGAAAGAACCCCAGGAATAACTCCCCTCTGCTCCCATACTCCAGCTTACACAGCCTCCATGTTTGCGGCCTCTGGACTCCATTTATGACGTCCATCCATCTTTACTCCACTTGCATTAGTCCACGGGAGGAATGAAGGATATGTCCAGATGAAGTGAATTTTGATTTTGAATTCCAAAGTGCACTAAAAAATGTAAGGAGTTATGAGCATGTTAAATAACTGTTTCTGTCAGTACATTCTGTCTGTGTCCTTGTTCTACATACATTTAAGAGTAGCTTTAAGCAGCAATTACTAGGTTGGGTTTTTCTGCTGTCAGTGTTACTAGAGAATGCTGGGTCTGGGCAGAGTTATCTAGAAGAATCCTACTGCCTCACCTTATAAAATAGTTGAGTTTTACAGGGTGTGGTCCCGCCCATTTTTGTGGGTCGTGTCCCACTGTGATGGCAGTACAGCGCATTTCTCAGTGGCATTGAAAGAAGAAGTCTAGCTTCTTAGTCCAGAAAATAATTGATTTTGTTATTGATTTCCTTTTAGTGAATTATTTTTATCACAGAGAGTGGTGTCTGTTAGAATGTTGTAGTTTAATGTCTCACATGAAACATATGAAAACTTGATAGCGGAAGCTTTTATTCAGAGGATGAATCAATTCTCATTGCTTTGCATCCCACGTGGGCTGCATATCTCAGAGTGTGCCCTAGGAAATTCTTATTTCAAATCAGTGGTACATCTGAACAAACTGGGTGGAGCCTTGGGGTGACACTTCAGAGAAAATTTAGCATGCAGCGATTTAAAATTAGAAGCCCTTGATGAAAGATGAGACCTGTTTTAAGCCACTTGGTGAGCCCCACCTTTTAAAGGCAAGATTTGAGTCCAGAGGACTGCTGAGCAGTCACAGGAGGACAGTCTGTCTCTGCCCCCAATGGAGTGTGTCTCTTCCTATCTGTGTGTGATGGTGTTAAATAAAGCAGTGACCTCTGATTACCGCCTGAGCATTTCAACTGGCAGAGTGCCAGAGATAGTGCATATTTATCAGGAAGTTGAGTCTAAAGTCAGAGACTGTTAGAGATTGTCACACTACCTACTGTGTGTACTTTACATACTATAAAAGAGACTTTTTTTGGGTTGTTTGGTTGGTTGGTTTATCAGTCTTTTGAGACAAGGTTTCTCTGAGTAAAAGCCCTGCTGTCCTGGACTTACTTTGTAGACCAAGCTAGACTTGAACTCACAGAGATCCGCTTGACTCTGTCTCACAAGTACTGGGACTAAAGGTGTGTGCCATCATGCCCTTCATTAAAGAGACTTTTTACCTGTGAAGGAAGAGGGAAGAGAAATTGATGTGATCCTATAACCAGTGATGAGTCCTTGCCTAAATTAGTCGCTTTGGTATTTACTTGAATGGTATTGTGAAGGAGGCAATGATTAGAAACATCATCTAGTTTCTTATTAACACTCAAGTATATAGTATTTATGATGCCTCTAAAGGGACGGTTTTATTTTTAACCATTTTATTTATTTATCTAAGTGCTTATGGGTAAATGAATGTGGACTACTGTGTATAACTGGAGGGCAGAAGACAAGTTGTGGGGCTCAGTTCTTTCCTTCTACCATTGTTGCCCAGGGTTAGAGATACAGAGCTCAGTTTGTCATGCTTATGGGAAAGCACTTTTACTGGATGAGCCATCTTGCCCAGATATATATATTCTCTCTATATATATTCTCCCTCTCTCTCTCTCTCTCTCTCTCTCTCTCTCTCTCTCTCTCTCTCTCTCTCTCTCTCTCTCTCTCTCTCTCCCTCTCTCTCTCTCTCTCTCGCTCACTCACTTGCTCTCACTCTCAGAAATGTACTAAAGACAGTAGTGTTGGCTTCTGTTTTAAAGGTGCAAGAGGGGATATTTAAAATATGTGGTTTGAAAAATATTTGTGAATTTTCTGTCTTGATCACCCACAGTGATTGTGCAACTGCATGCTTTTCAAAATCCATAGGGCTGAGCCATGAAAAGACCATGGGAATTGTGCCTCAATAAGTGAAGATGACAAGATGGCTGTGTTAAAGGAAAATTGATACAAGACAGAAGTGTGTGCCTTAGATTTAAATGTTTGTATTTGCTTTATGAGTCATAAGCAAATCCCCTTCTACCGTATGCTAATTCATGCAGAATAAATCTCATTCATACACCCAGAATGGTCCACACTGGATGTCACGTGGTTCTAACTGCTGGGCACAGTTTATTGAATCAGATGGGGACAGCTACCTGGCCAGCCTGAGTGAGAGCCCAGACAAAGACTAGTATTTTAAGAGCGTATGGACTTCGTACCTGAGAAAACATAGATCCATGCTAGCAATGGCTGAATGGAAGCTACAGAAAGGAGTTGTGCAAAAGAGGCCAGTCATAAGGAAGTGACAGCTGAGCAAACCTGTACATTTTCATGTAAAAAGAAGGGTAGGAGGCCCTGATCACTTCCAGAGTTCTCAGGGCCTGAGCTACATTTGGAACTGATTTCTCTGATTTGCCCTTATGAATCCACTTTTACTACGTTTTATAGCTAGGATAAGTTCTAGTTTTCATGTAAAAAACAAAAAGAATGCTTTTTTAAAATTTTTTTTCTAAAAGTTAATTTCTAAAAGAAAGAATTGACATTTGATACCTTTAATCAAATTTTATGGACTGTATTAGTTACTTTTTTTTTTCTTAAAAAAATGCCATAACTAAGACAATTTATAGAAGGAAGGGTTTATTTGGTCTAAGGCTCCAAAGGGATAGGACTTCATCATCATCAAGGCAGGGAAGCTTGGCAGCAGGAAGCTAACAAATCCTCTTTGGTTGATAGACTCCAACCTTATAACTTGACATCAGTATATCTAGAGTCAGGATCATGTGTTTCAGAAATACTACGGACCAATAACAACTATTCACTTTAACATATGATCACAAGTGGAGCAGTTCCATGTGAAAACAGAGATGAAAGAAAAACCGGATTTGTTACGCTGAGTTATAGTAATTGTAACGACTATTCACAGAGTACCTGTCCTGTAACCCATGCTCTTTATGTTCTGCTTTAACTTTAATTAAAGACGCTACTTGCTCTCTTTTTGTCACAGTATAGAGGTGAACACTGAAGCTCAGAAAAAAGGCAAATTTATTCTCCTAAGTCACAGTTAAATAGCAAAGTTGCAGAGCCACTATTCTGTTCCAAGTTGGTTAGTTCTAAGTCCCTACTGTAACCAATTTCAAAACCTAAGTTAAAAACATTCGAGTGGGGGTAGAGAGGGAGGAGAGGAAGAGAGGCGGAACATAATAAGTGTGGCAGTCAGAGGACAATTTGTAAAATCAGTTCTCCTTTTACTGTGTGGTTTTCAGACATCGAACTCACATCCTGAGGCTTGGGGGCAAGCACTTTTACCCACCAAGCGATCTCATTGGCCTGATTTTAACCAATTTCAAATTTTACCCCAAATTTGTTTTGAGCCAAATCAAAAAGTTGTCTTCTTGTTGTTGTTAATGCTGCTGCTGCTGCTGCTGCTGTCTGAGACAAGGTCTCTCTGTGTAGCCTTTGCTGTTCTTGATTCACTTTGTAGACCAGGCTGGCCTCGAACTCACAGAGATCTGCCTGCCTCTGCCTCCCAGAGTGCTGGGATTACAAGTATGGGCCAGTATACCCAGCTATGCTGACTATTTTTTAAAGTGTAGTGAGAACGAAAGAGTTAACAGATGCAACTCTGTCATGGGCATCAGAGATGCGTCCCTCCATAACAAGGTGGTAGATGTGAGACATAGAAATCTCCTGGGTGTGCCTCAGCTCTGGTACGACTTCTTCATAATTTGATCGGGATGTCAGTGCTTCTGGCTGAGTATTATCACCTAAGAGACATGTGGGGATGCTGCTAATGTTTATGCTCTGCCAGACCCTGGTAGCTCAGTGTTGGAAGACAGAGCTGGGACTGTCCAGGGAGAAGGAGATACAAAATAAGTAGATGCCCAAGCAAATCCACAGAACCATTTTGGTTATGTGGTGATGAAGAGACCTGTGAGACTCGGAGAATGACATGGTGCTGATGGATGACTTAAAGGGGTACCAGGGATGATCACAGTGGGGCATCAGGAGCAGAGGCTTTCATTTTGAAATCCCTCAGTCCAGATTCCCCTAGGGTAAGTGACAGGTACAGCCTTGAGAGTAACCTTGGTGAGGGGCAGAAGGAAAGCCAAGGTAGAAGGCCAAGGATATAAAACTGTGTGAAGTACGCATGGGTCAGAGCACAAAAGGCCTCAAAGGCCAGGAAAGCCAATTTAGGGTTATTCCGTGTGCTGTGGGAAGCTATGGCTGGCTTTAAAAATGGGAAAGGAAATAATCCGATTTTGTTTTGCAAAGCCCTTTCTTGCCGCAGTATGGCAAAGGGATTATAGGAACCCAGAATAGAAGGAGAAGTATTGCAGAAGTCAAAACAAACAAAAATAAAAATGATAGGAATTCAGACATGAAAAGGGAATCTGGAAAGACCAAAACTTAAGTTTTTATCTTAAAGATGTAAACTGGACTTTAAAAAAAAAAAGCCCAAATCCTGTGTGTATAGCATAAACATCCTACAGATGTTGTACACCCAGAGCTTTGGAACAAAATAGGGAATTAAAATGGGCTTTTCCACTCCTGGAGTAGAATTACCAGAGCTGCCCCCAGCAGTGTCAGCTACTTTTTACTGAGGGGAAAGTGGCTGAATCTTTCCTGTGCCCTGTCAGTCCTTCCTCTTCACCTTGCATCTGTTCTCTTCTGAGTGGGAGCTAAGGATAACATGGGAAACAAAAGTCCTCACACCTTCTCTGAATAACAAAAGAGAGATTAAGACATGTTTACAATGAGGAAAATAGGTTGACTTTCTGGTCGGTATGGTATTTCGGTGTGTCAAACAATACACATGACTTCTGAAGAAGGTTCTGACGAACTGGGAACGGGTCACTATTCTTCAAGAAGCCACTCAGAAAAGACACTTACAAATCTTTTCTTGAGTTCCAGGAAGTTGTTATGTCTCTTTCCTGTCTTCTCTTACTCCCAGGAAGTAGCCTCCTTGTCCTACCTACCTTCTTTTCTTCATCATAGAGTGTAGCTTCTAAGTGGAAAGCATTCCTGGTTTTGACCACCATAAGACAAAGGCATTGCCTTTAAATTTTTTGTGATACATTTATAGAAGGGTTGAGTCCAAGTCCAGTCTCTAATCCCATACTCAATGTGCTTGCTTTCTCAAACCTGTACTCTCTGGCATGGGCTGAACTTAACTTTAGACATACTTGCTGTCTGAGTAGGGACTCTCCACATTCTGTAGGTTAAAGCAAGGCTTTTGAAGACTCTCTTTTTCTAATTTTCATTTTATTTCATGTGCTTTAAGTATGTTTTTGCACCACATGTATGTCTTGTGCCCATGGAGGCCAGAAAAGGGCATCAGATCCCCTTGAATTGGAGTTTCAGAAGATTGTGAGTGGCCATGTGGGTGCTGGGAATCCAGCTCAGGACCTATGAAAGAACAGCCAGTGTTCTTCATCCAGAAGCCACCCCATCCACACTTCCATTTGACGATTCGTTAATTGTTTTAGTTGTTTCTTCAGATGGTTCAACTGACTTTTGTTCTAATAGCCAAAGCTGTATCTTTTGAAATATGAATATATATCCTTTTTATAATATCCTATCACACAGTGTATTTTTCTAGACATTTTTAAAGTTGGAAACTGCCACATCCCTCATGTAACAGAGGGGTTGTAACACATAGTCATGTTATATGCATGTTGAAAGAAGAAGTTGTGAATATATATAAAGGTTAAAATCCCTTCTTAAAGGAAAATGTTAATACTGAAAAGTCCCCGTAGTTTCACTTCCCATTTTAACTAATTTTGTATTCACATATAACCTTCATGCACTATTTAATTTAACCAATGCTTACTGAGCAGGTCCTGTGTCTCAGCCCGTTTGTTAGGCTTGGAGGATACAAATGGCGAGTAAGACATATTTCTGGCCTGATCTGGTCTATAAGCTGAGTTGTGGCAAGAGGTATATAAACACATGGTCTCAATGTCCTGTGGAATATAAATTAAGGAATAACAAAAGGTTGTGACCGCCTGGGCTAGGAAGTTCCTGAGGCTTTCTGGAGAAATCCCATGTTCTTCCATAAAGGCTGTGTAACAAGGTCAAGGTTGCTTCATCATTGCTAGCAGAGAACTGTGTTACAAAGAAATACATGAGGCTGGGCTTGGTGGCACATGGCTGGCACATACATTCTGGGACAGTTTTCAAGCCAGCCTGGTCTATAAAACCAGACCCTGTCCAAAAGACAAAGTAAATGAGCCAGGCCCCGAAGACTTAGTATGTTGTGGTAACAACATAAAATGATGCAGGCAAGTCTTAGGCTTAGACAGGGAAGGCATGGATGCCTTAAAATTGCACATAAAGCTCATTCATGAAAACACACCCTGTACTTTCACTGACATAGGAATAAATGTCATGTAAACATTTTAAGCAGAACCCTGGCATGGTCAGTTTGCCTTTTCATAATGGCAACATGGCAAGTGGCATAGACACGGAAGGAGAAAGATGTTTCATAATGACAGAAAAATCATACTTATTTACATTTGCAACCATTCACATGTGCTAGCTTGTTTTCTAATACTTGCACTTCTATTGTAAGCATATCTTTCATGGCTCTAAATGATACTCATAATCATGTTAGTGTCAGCATAATGTCTTATTGTGCCTTATCATAATCACTAAATCAGTTTGTAGTGATGAGAGTTTAGCTTAGTTCTGTTCTTTTTTTACTGGAGATGAAGATTTTTTCCCTATTGTGTAGTCTGCCACTTTGCTTGAATAATGACGTCCTTTACAGATGCACTTTAACTTCATGAGGTCCCATTTATTAATACTGTTTCAGGGAGTCTTGAATGAATTATTAAATCCTAGGTTTGGACCCTCTAACCTAGTGGCATAATCTGTTACTTTCTACCAGCCCCCCCCCCTTTTTCTCAAGAATTACTAATGTTTCAAATTTCCCTATGCAAAGCACAAGTCTTGATACTGGGGACATGAAACTGTGCTAATGTTGCTTGTTCTCAGTGTGCTTCATAAAGCAATAGGTAAGTACAGGCACGTCATGGACTCAAACACATAGCAACACACACAACCTGGAGATGATCGAGTGGAGTAGAATTCTACCTTTTCTCCCTTTGAGGATTCATGTTTTTCTATCTAACACTAAAGTTCTGTGGAATGGCATCATCATCCTTGCATCTGTCAGGCCACCATCTTAGATTTGGACTGTGACCAAAACCCTGACACCTTCTGAGTTTTGCTGTATAGGGCCCAGTATCTCTGCCACATGTTTTTCCTAAAGGGCTGGAGACAGGAAGAGGGAAAGATCAATACAGGAAGGGCCAGGCCTGAAGCCCACACAGGAGCCTTCACCGTGCATAGCCCGATGTTGTGCTCAGGCTGCCATTTGTCAGCATGCAGTCTAATTTGAACTGTCATAACTTAACATCTGCATTCCAGGGATTAGCTGCTGTCAGTAATGATGCCTAAAATACTACATTCACTATCTAAGTGTGAATGCATTTCTCTTTTAAACTCGTCGCTGAAGGTTTTATTCTTGATGGTTGAATGGTGACAAAACCACTAATTCTGGGCTGAGTGAGTTAGGAAATTATAGTAATAAGTTAAGAACACAGTCTATTGCATAAAAAGTTTATTTCCTAGCAGAGAGACTTATGCATAAATAGCAAGCATTTCCACACATAAAAAATGTAACTTTTGAACAAATTAATTAATAAAAGCAGGCTGACCTATTATAATTATAAAAAACTGAGAACAATTTACAGTCATATAGACCACTGTTAGTAGCAATTGAGTATAAAGTCTCTTATTCCCATTGTTAGTGTAAAAGCACATATGCCTGGGGACTTGGGAAGATGGTTCCACTAGTCCTGTGACTGTAAAAAGCTGAGTAGACTAAGTAGTTCCTGAATATGAGCCGAGCATGGGCAGGTGGAGAGAGCAGGATCCCAGCGCTCTCTGGCCTGCCACTCAAGCAGAAGAGATGAACACGGGCTTCAGTAGCCGACCTTGTCTCTGAAAACAACGTAGAGAGTGAGTGAGGAAGACAGCCGTGCCAACCTCTGCTCTCCATATGCATACAGGAGTAATGTACATAAAATGTCTACACAGGCACACACATATAGACCACACACACAAGTGGATGGTAGGTTCAGGTGCCAAAATGTGATAATTTGAAGATAATAAGTTGTTTCAGATCTCTTATAGGGAACATACAATTTTTTAATTGTAAAAAAATTTGCATTCAAAATATTTTTGGGTTTTTTGTTTGATTTTTATTGTTGAGTTAAAAAAAAAAAACTATTTATTTATTACAAACAGTATTCTGCCTGCATGTGTGCCTGCACACCAGAAGAGGTCACCAGATCTCATTATAGATGGTTGTAAGCCAGCATGTGGTTGCGGAGAATTGAACTCAGGACCTCTGAAAGAACAGACAGTGCTCTTAACCACTGAGCCATTTCTCCAGCCCCATTCAAAATATTTTGATCATATTTGCCCCCACTTCTTAATTCCTCCCAGATCCTTCTGCCCGCTCTACTTACCCAACCTAATGTCTTCTCCCCATCCCTCCCTCTCTCTCTCCGTTCCTCCCTTCCTTCCTTCTTTCTCTCCCTCATTCCCTTCCTCCCATCAAACAAACAAACAAAACCAATAATTTTTAGAGTGATAATAATTAGAGTGATCTAGGCTTAGGTAGTAACTAATTAGGTGTGTGTAAGGTTTGAAGTAAATCCTTAGCAACAATTTGCAGGTGACCTGCTGCTGATACTCAGCTGTTGCTTAATGGACCACTCGTAGAAGTTTTTATTTCTAACGCAGACAACCATCTCTATTACCTTTAACTTAAAAGAAGAAATCAATTTCCTTGGAAGAAAATCCATAACTCAGAAACATAGACATTCAGACCAACCTTCTCTTTTCCAATTAAGCTTGAATCACTGTAGCATTGTTCTGATGCGTATTTTTTTTAATTTTGAAATTCATTGAACCTTTCATAGCCAGTAACAATCATAAAATTACGAGACAAAATATGACTTTTTACCCTCATTAAGGAGGTATGTGTGTTGCTTGCACATGCATGTGTGTGCAACCACCTTGCAATAGACCACTTAGTAGTATTCCAGAGAGGCAATGAAAATGTCACTGAAAATAACAAACTTACTTTCTGATCATGTCAACAGTAAATGGGCAGCAGCACACCCAGGCTGCAGCAGAGGAAACTTGGGGATATTTAGACAGCAATCCTGAAAACAGTTACTAAATCACTAATTTGTTATTGACTGAATCAAAAGCTTGGCAATAAAACAAGCGGTCCTCGTGATTGATATTTAAAAGTGAAGTTGCTCCCCGGTGACCATTCAGAAAGCATTGTCTCTGTACTTCTATGTGAGAATTCATCTGTCAATGTCTTGCTCAACTTAAGCCTTTATTCACATAAATGAAGAAACATGATACTAAAAATGAGCTTAATACAGAAGCCCAGCTTGCCGCACACAGCAGGGAGGTCCTTGATAGAAAGCAGGACGCTGAAAGCACTGGGGAGAATAGTTTCTAGAATGTTCTTTAGCAGCAAGACCTCAGAGACTTGAGATTCTAACAACATTATTCCTTTTTGCCCTGGTTTCCTCCTACTACCCCAGCTATTAATGCACAGCCTGCTCTTCCTGTCTGTGCAGTCATTTTGGAACAGCACCTTCCCTTCTCCTTGAAGAAGATTCTGCCCCTCCATGGGGTAATTCTGTTTCTCTTGCCTTCTCTTAGTCTTTGTGATCTCTCTCTGTGTGTATGTGTGTGTGTGTGTGTGTGTGTGTGTGTGTGTGTGTGTGTGTATGTGTGTGTGTCTCTCTCTTTTCTTTTGTTTGTTCGTTTGTTTTTGATTATTCTTTGTACAGTATAACTTTGTCAGAGCAGTGTTCTAGAACCCTCTGTGAGATATTAAAAATGGTGGAAGTAACAACAGTTCATTCTAGTCATTGTAGTAAGTGACCAAACGGGACAGGATTTGGGGACCAGGTGGCTATTTTTCGGGAAAGTGTATCGGTCCTTTCCAGGCAGGGAGAGCCACAGAAGCCCATTGGTACCCATTTTCCTTATGTATCAAGCCAAAAGGATGAGTATTGAGTGAGACAGATTTACTTACAATTATGCATATTTCTTCATAAAGAGATGAATATCTAATCGGAGGTTTGCTGTTTGCTGTGCTTTAAAGTATATTCTTCAGAAACAACATTGCATTTTTATTTTTATTAACCTCCCTGTGTTTCATAATATAATTTATAACTCTATTCTCTATGCCTATCTATTAGTGTGACCAAACTAATCTATACAGATACCATCTAGGAGCTTTGACAGTAATTAAATTAGAATTACATCACAAATAAGATTTAGTTATATGTGTGTTTGTTTGATAATTACCAAAAACAAATATTAGCGACTCTAATCTATAACATGTATTATAAAAAATATAAAGGTTAGCAAACCATGAATAGTATGTGCAGTTGGCTTGAGTAAATGAAGTAGAAAATTGTTACTATAAACAATAAAATTGTCTTATATTGATTATCTATATTGCATACTAGTGAAGTCTCACCATCTCATCCTTCCTCTTTCTCCTTATTTTTGTCATGTGCGTATGTGTTTGTGTGTGTATGGGAGATTATTTTTGGGCAATTCAGACCTGAGACTGCACCAGACTCCTCAGCCAGATGCTTCACCTGTCCAGGAGGAGTGCTTCCCTCTCCCTGCAGGGGCTAGTCATCTGAAGGACCAAAGGCAGCATAGTCCCCTGAATGGACTGACAGTGTTTATTCATGTGGTTCTTAAATTTTACTTCACAACACACTGTGTATTTTTTTTTTCAGCTGTTGCTCTGTCTGCAAAATGGTGTGCATTTCTGCATCACTTCGTCTCCCTTCTTGTGCCCAGTGGGATTTCGTTAAGTTGTGCTAAGAGGAGGGTGTATATAATTATAAGTCACATGATGCCTAGGACGTAATATCTGAGAAGATTGTCAATAAAAGTTGACAGAAAGATTGTCAAAAAGTGCTACACTTAAAGACAATGTGGGCTAACCTGGTACTCAATGTGTAACAGCCCTAAATTTCATACTAGGATTTCCATGAAAGAGTCTATGAATGGCTCCCACCTCACAGAAACTTCACACACATCACAGAAAAGCCTCCCCAGCACTCTCTTTCCTTTTCATTGTGTTTTTACATGAGTGTTAGGGATTAATCTCTTGTCCTTGTACTTGTGTAACAAGCATGTTATTGACTGACCGAATACCAGTGTTCTCAGAGGAAGAACACTTTGGCTGCCATTTTGGGGGACAAAAAGGAATTCTGGAGTCAGGCTAATTATATCTTGGTAAGTTGGGGTCACTGGTAACTCAGTTGTTCATAAGCTGTTTTTTTTAAATATATGCATACCATGCTTGTCATGACTCACACATGGATATCAGAGACAACTTGTGAAAGATGCTTCTTTCTGAGCACATGGGTTCCAGGAATTGAACTCAGATCATCAGGTTTGATAACAAATGGCTTTATGAACCATGCCATCTCACCGCCTATTAGTGGGCCTCTGTTTAAAATGGATAGTGTATAAGCCTGTTTGGTGTTTCCATGCCGTGAGAAATGGATTTTGGTTCAGCCTGGCTTAAAGGGCATAATCAGTTGAGTTATAGCTCTTTCTTTTAGAACCCAAGTTGACAACCATTTCCTATTGACTGTGAATGAGTAGAATTGCTTTATTCCCTTTGTGTTTAAAAGCAAGTCAATTGTAACACAGTAAATTTATGACCTCATATGACCTCACAGAGTAAGCCAGGATGTTCATTCCATTTCTTGGTGTGTAACTAATAGTTACCCTTTAATATTATTGTATGGATAAATATTTCTAAATTTCTAAGTTACTCTAAGTTTTCTAAAGACCTGTGGATCCCACAAAGAGAAACAACAATGACAAGTTGTATATAGGGTTGATTGGATTATGCGACATAGTTTTCCACCACAGTGTTTATTACCAATGCTGTCCTCAAGCATTGGTTGTGTCTTCTCTCAATGTTGTTTTTCCTGTGATGTAACATTTATCATTATAATTACTTTGAAGTCTAAGTTCTCCTGGTCTTAAGGTTGTGTGACCATCACCATGGTACACTGCCAGAACTCTTCATCTTAACAACTGAAACTCTGTACACATTAGATAATGTCTTATTGCTTTCTACTTCAACCAAACAATGAGTCTAATCAATGCTGTTATTCATTTTGTCATTTTGATTTTATTATTTTGGGTACTTCGTGTAAATACCTTGTAGAGTATTTGCTTTTGTTTTTCCTTAAAGGATTGTTTCACTTATCATAGCATCTCTGGGGTTCATATATGTTGTGGCATGTATCAGAATTTTTTCAGGCTGAATAATATTCTATTATGTGTATTTAACACATTTTGCTTACCTCTTAATTTTTTTAACGTGCACTTGGGTTGATCTAGCATTGCTAGTACTGCTGCTGTGAAGGTCGGCTTACAAATACCTCCTTGAGATCCTGCTATCAGTTTGGGGGTGTCTGTACAGAGAAATAGATTTGCTAGATCATATGATAAACCTACTTTTAATGTTTTAATCACTACCATATGGCTTCCTACAGTTGTTCTATGATCGTTCATTCTCACTAACAGTGTACAAGTTTTAGAAAGTGAACTCTCTCTAGTGGTCTTTTACATGTTTAGGAAAGAGCTGCAATAATAACAAAGTGTTGGCATGCATTAGAACTGAAGGAAGATACAAAAGTAATCAAAAATAAATCAGAAGGAAATGAAAGAGGGTGCATTGGGTGTGGCTGTGCATGCCTGCAATTGCAAAACTGTAGAAGCAATGACAGGAGAATCCTTCAGTTCCAGGTCAGCTAGGAATACAATGTGGATCAAAGAGTGAGACCTCAGGCAGGAAAGGTTGTAAGTTCCCTGGCCATTTCACCTCACTTCTCTTCTTAACAACCGTACGAGGGACAATGCCCATGGGTATAGTTTCTATTCGAATTTCCCATCATCTGTCCACTCACTTTGCTGTCTCTCTCCTGGACCAAGGTGGATGTTTGAATAGGACAGCTCCGGGAGCCCATCCCTTAGTTAGCTCATGTCCATTGCCACTGTTAATATGACTCAGCATAGTGTCCCATACACAGATCAGTAAGAAAGTCATTGAACCACCTATTAAAGAAAACTTGTAGCCTTTTAAAAAGCTATACTTTATTAGTTATAGTTATGCATATGGGTGTCTGTGTGGGGGCATATTCCTGAATGCAGGTGCTGCTGGGGGCTGGAGACACTGATTTCCCTGTACCTAGAGTTACAAGTGGCCATGAGTTGCCCGGCATAAGCCCTGGGACCTGAGCTCAGGTCCTCTGCTAGCGTGGTGCCCTCTGAGCTGTGTCTCCACCTTGCCTCTGTGGCCCTTTTCATTTCCATCACCCTACTTGGTATCCAGGATGAGCAGCTTATCTTGACACACTCTGGTTATCTGCTATTTCTGAGGTATCATAGATGCTATGCTATGTATACAGTAATTAAATATCTTATGTACAGAACTCATCTCAGCTGGAGAAAGTATTGACAAGGAAGCTAGGCATATCTGTTCAATTCCTTCCCAGTTGGCTTCTGTGGGACTCCCACATCAGCTAATGAAGCTGGTACAATACAAGCTGACATACCTGACTCTGTCTCCAGGCAATGTCCTTGCATGATATCTGTGGAAATCCTGATTGTTTACTAAGGACTTTGAAACTTTCTGAACACACAAAATAAGCTGTTTCAAGGAGTCATTGAATTATAAAAATATCCTTGCTGTCTGCATTTGGTTATGTTAAAACAGACATGGGTTCCATTCATTAAGAAATGAAATATGAACAGCTGATTCTCTTCCCAGCATCACAAAAAAAATGTTTTTCTCATCTCAGTCTCTAATCCAAACATTTACCCTGTATTGAATAGAAGTAATTTTTGCATTTAAAGACAAACTTGTTCCTAGATGGACTTTGAAAGAAAACATGATGTAATTGTCTCATTCTTGCTCATTTTGCTTGAGATGGTCTCTAGTCTAACCCACTTTTTCTTCAAATTACATAATTCTGTTTTTGTTTATGACTGAATTATAGTTGATTGTGTGCCAATGCATGCACATATGTGTATATGCATGCACATGTGTTTGTTTATTATTCATCTCTTGATAGACATCTAGGCTGATTCTATGTCTGGTCTATTTTGCGTATTGTAGAATTAAATACAGATGTATCTCTGTGTATGATTTTTATTCCTTTGAGCATATATCCAAGAGTGATCTAGCCTGATTATATAATAGTTCTGTTTTTCACTTTCTAAGGAACTCTCATACTGATTTACACAGTAGCTGGACTAATATACACTGTTTTGTTGTTGTTGTTTTAGATAGCCGTTCTGACTAGAATAAAAAAGAATTTTAATGTAGATATATACATGCATATGCACACATGTGCAACTGCAGGCCTGTGTGCTTATATAGGTTAGAAGACAAACTCAGATAGCCTAGTGCTCAGCCAATAGTTCAGTTTCTCCAGTCCATCCCTCACTGGCCTTTCTCCACCTTCCAAGCCAAGAGATTACAAGTGGGTTCCGGGAATGGAAATCTTTTCCACGTGCTCATAAGGCAAACACTGAATCAGCTAGGCCACTAAGCCAGCTCCCCAGTCCTCAGCATAGCGTTGTTTGCATTTCCTTCATGGCTAAAGGTATTTTCACATTTCCTTCATGGCTAAAGTTATTAACCATTTCTTTAATGTATTTATTGGCCCTTCCACTTCTTTTGAAAAGTCCCTGTTCAATTCATTTGCTCATTGATTGATTGGATTACTTGTGCTTTAGGTGTTTAATTTTATACATTCTCAATATTGATCCTTTGTCTGATGAAGAGTTGGCACAGGTTTTCTCCCATTTGGAAGACTGCCTGTCCACTGGGATATTGGTTTCTTTTGCTATGTGGAAGCTTTTTAATTTGATAACAATCTCATTAGTCAGTTCTTGCTATTATTATCTTGGCTTTCAGCCTCTTATGCTGAAAGTTGTTTTATATTCCTATATATGAAACTGCTTCTCTTCCCAGATTCAAAGATTCAGGCCTAACATTGAGGTCTTTCATTTTTCTACATGTAGACATCGAGTTAGACTAGCACCATTTGTTGAAGATGCTATCTTTTTTTTTTCCATTGTATGGTTCTGGCTTCTTTGTCAAAACTCAAGTGTCCATAGGTGTGTGGGTTTATTTCTGAGTCTTAGTTTGATTCGATTGGTCCACTTGTCTGTTTCTATGGCAGTGCCATGTAGTTTTTATTACTGTTGCTCTATAGTACATCTTGAGATCAGGGATGGAGGTACCTCCAAAAGATCTTTTATTGTACAGGATTGTCTTAGCTATTTGGGTTTTCTGTTTTGTTTTGTTTTTCCATGTGAAGTTGAGAATTGTTCTTTCAAGGTCTATAAAGAACTGTGTTGGCATTTTGATGGGAATTGCATTGATCTATAGATTGCTTTTGGTAAGATGGCCATTTTAACTATGTTCACCCTACCAATCCATGAGCATGGGAGATTGTTCCATCTTCTGATATCTTCTTCAATTTCTTTCTACAGAGATGATTTTTTTTTCATACACATCTTTCACTTGTTTGGTTAGACTTACACCAAGATATTTTATGGGTTTTGTGGCTATTGTGAAGCATGTTGTTTCCCTAATTTTTTCTCAGTCCCTTGGTCATTTGTATACAGGACGATTGCTGATTTTTGTTTTTTAGTTGATTTTGTATCCAGCCACTTTGATTTATTTGAGCTGATTTTTATGCAGCTTAAGAGGTAGAGACCTCAACTTCCAGTCTAGTGAAGGGCTTTCTCTCCTCTAACGAATGGTTTTATCCTTTGGCCAACCCAAAGAAGACTGCAGATTGTGTGCTTATGCCTGAACACTCTATTTCCTTCCTTTGATCCGCATGTTTTTATTTGTTCCAGTGCCCTGATGTTTTTATTACTATGGCTTCATAATATGCTTTGAAGTTTGTTATTATGGTGCTTCTCACATTGATACTTTGCTCAAAATTATTTTTTCTACATGAGGTTATTTTTGTGTGTGCTTCCTTGTGAGTATTAGGGTTGTTTTGTCTCTTGCTGTCAAGAGTTTTATTGGAATTCTCAGGAGGATTCCATTTGATCTACAGCTAACTTTGGATTTTGTAAATGACTTGACATTAATCCCTCCAACCCGCAAATGTGGATATCTCTCTATTTTCTAGTGTCATCTTCAGTTGCTTTCTTAAGTGCTTTGTGGTTTTTAATATAGAAATCTTTAATATATTTGGTTAGGCTTATTTCTAGATAAGTTTGGAATGTATGTTTGTAGTTTTGTTGTTGTTTGTTGGTTGAATCATCACTTCAGACAGTCCTCCTATGAATGGCATTATTTTCCTGATTTCATTCCTACCACATTCTATACCATATATAGAAAAGGTGCTGATTTCTGCCCACTGGTTTTTTATATTCTGTAACTTTCAATAAATGTTTATTCAGCTACCTCTGAAGGCTAGATCGGTACTATATACAGTGTTGAATATAAAGTGTCTCCTTCTGTGCTCTGCCTAAAAGATTTTCACTCCTGGGATGCACTGGATTTAGTCAGTATCTTAGCTTTTACCTTCCCCATTGAATCCCTCAGACTTTGTCTCCTTTGCTCAGTGGTTCTGCAGAGGTCTCTGTGGGGAACCATTGAAGTAACTGGGAATTAGGTGGATTAGCACATATTTTACCACAGTGATACATAGTACTGCGGGCACTCAGCATGGGGACTGGGATGACAGCCTTGCCATGTTGGGGGCAGACTCATGAAAGAAACTCTGATCAGCTTTAGTCTGACCAGAGACTGTTCTCCAACCCTCAGGTGTAGTCCAATGATTGGACCTTAATCAGAAAAGAAAAGGTCATTGAGTGAGTGGACTTCTTAACGTAATATTCTGCCCAGTCTTTAAGAGGAGCCTGTGCACGTCCAGAGACACGCCTTCTCTTCAAGTTCCATACAAGGGAGAAACAAACTAAAGAAAACAAATGCTTCTGTCTTTAGTGGAGTGTTTCTTTAGAAAAGGCTTCATTACTCCATTTTCTGTTTTTTGTAGTATACATACTCTCATGCCTCACAGAGTTGTTTTGCCATTTGTAGAGACTGATGCACCACTCTGTTTATTGATCTGGTTGATTGAACAGCAAATATTTACCTCAGACATCTAGGCAGACAGAGAGTCTGAGATCAGGGGCTAGCCTAGACTGGCTTTGACCTCAACCGCGGCTCCTTTTCAGCTTGCATGTTGTTGGCTTTTCTTTTACTTTTCAAAACGGTGGATGATCTTTAGTGTGCATTGTAACATATAAAAAGCATTGATTATTTTACATATGCATTTATATTATTCCACATATATACAATAAACTACCTATAGCAAGAAGAACCATGACATAATCAGGAATTATATAAATGTTACATTCTTAGTGTTTTGGCTATTTGTATTTGACAGTCTTGAAGAAAATATCTTTCCTATCTTGGTGCATCTAAAATTCTGAATGTAAATCATTCTCCATCACATATTGTCATTATTAACTTAAAACATCTATCTAGACCTAAAAACATTTTAATCCCTAAACAACTAAGCTTCATTGTAAAACTAAGCTACCTGGTCTTCAACTCCATCAGAGACTTGAAAAGGAATAAACTTGGTTACCTGAGTATGCCGGGAGTGCAAGTTAGTAGCTTGCCAAATGAGAAGATGACAGAGACAGTTTTCTATTTTATTATAACTTCCAGGCAAGAAAAGAGAGAGATCCCCTTTTATCCCTTTTAAAGAGCTCTGTCCTCATGACCTTCTACAGGTCCCCACCTCTAAATGTGGTCACTTTAGGGATTTAGACTTCTCTGTATGAAAGGGAAAAGATGTTTAATCCATTGCACATGTAGAAGTAGCAGTGAATATCCGCTTCCGCCGTTCACCAGTGTGGGAGGCAGTATGCTGGGTGCCATGCGGACAGATGGATGTGCCACTTTCACAGCTGCCATGCTTACACTTGTGCTGTAGTCACTAGATGAAAGAGCACTAGACACTGAAGTGCAGGGAGGAAAAAACAAACCCAGTAAACAGAAGCCTGATTTGTCTATCTGTCTATTGTGTGTCTCTTGAGAGAGCTCACATTCCTTTGCAGCTTTGGATTTCAGGTTTGTTGGCCTGAACTCAAGGCTTACACCTTTCAGCTTTGCATTTAACATGTGAGAGGGACCAAACTTCTCACTGTTGTAGAGGTATCTGGTCCTGTTATAGAAAGAATCCCTCGTCCCTGTGAATAGCTGGGCCCTGATGTTGCTTCTTGTTTTCCAACTCCAGCACAAGACTCCAGACTTTCTCTCTACCACATTGGAAACCAGTTCTGATCTCCAAGCCTGCTCTTTAGTCACTGTGGCAATATTTTATCTTCTGGAATCCCATCTTGAACTGTACCGGCTGCCTAACCTCTTAGTCAGGGCTGCTACTAATGAAATTTTGTGACTATTTTAATCAAGGTGAAATTACTTTTGATTATATATATATATGATCATATATGTATAGATCATATATATGGTATATATATTTTATGTATATATATATGGAGAGAAAGATAGAGAGACTAGAAACAAAATAACAATTGATTCTGAAGAGTAATACAGCATGAATAAAAATCACCATAAATAATACAAATAGCAACTATCTGTCTTTTTAATATACAGTCTCCCATTTTCAGTGATAAATTATCTTTTCCCCTCTAAGTCCTAATATTTTTGAGATTGTTAAACAGTAATTAATGATTCAAATCTATAATTGATATGTTTTAGATCATAGCAGAACGCTGGCACTGTTTTACTCACAAATGTCTAATTGGTTAATTATTCTATCAGTTCATTCATGGAACTGATTTAATTTGTAGCATTATGAATTTCACATAGCTCACTAAAATTTTTCAGAAATGCAATAGCTTAATTTTATGGTCCGTTAAACAAAAATATGATTATGACAATAGTTTCTCTTTAAGACAGCAAATATTACTATAACTTCCATTTTTTCTTTTGTAGACATTTGTCATGCATGGCACTGAAAACATAATATGGTTTCATTTACAGAAAAAATATTTTAAGTAGAAGAAGGAATGAGTATGGAAAGACACTGCCAGAGACAGTTAACCTTATAATCTAAACTGAGCATTAAAAGTTCACCATCTGGCAGAGGATGTAACAGTAGTGGAATTCATGCATAGCATGTGAAGGGTGCTGAGTTCATATCTCAACACCCCTCAAAAACACTCTTCAGTTCTGCTTAAAGCTGTTTACAGTTCAGTGAAGATTACCAAAGGGCAAGCCCCTCTGACTCCTTAGTATTTCCATTGTAATTCAGATCCCTTAATAAGTAAAATCCACTGTAGTAAATAGCCACCCTTTAGTGTATTGTGATGCTATGCCCCCACCCCCTTTCAAAGCCCATGTAAATCATTGACTTAATGTAAATGTCACATATAGTGTAATCTTCTCAGTTGATTAGATTATTGCTCAAATAGTTATTAATTAAGCAGGTATTTTGTGTTAATGCTGGGGAGTACTAGGTGTAATAAATGTCAGCTAGATACTTTTCTTTTATCTTTTCCTTTTTGAGCATGTGCCTTACCCCTGAGATCGCCTACAGTTTCTAATCAATATTTAGTGAGCAATTTAACAATGAAAAGTGGCAAGCTAGACAGAAATACACACACACACACACACACACACACACACACACACACACAGAAAGAACACCCACAAAAATCTTAATTTACAATAGTGATAGGTTTGTGGGAAGTACTTTTAGGTCTCATCATTTTATATTAACTTATCTAGGTAGGGCATGTTATAATTGTATTATTATAGAATCTAGCTGAAAGAAAAATAGGTATACTAGTAGAGTAAATTATATATACCATGGTTTTCAGAGGGGAGGGAACCCATAGAAATTCACATGATCATTTTCAGTATATTTTTTATGCAAAAATAATGTTTGGAAGTAATGGCATTCACAGTGTGGGACCTTGAAGAACTGATAATGCAGAGGAGAAGAAAATACAAGTGTTCAGATAAGCGTGCAGAATTTACTATCCAATCTTAAGAGTATGAGTGCTGCTGTCTAGAGATGTGCTCCTTCCACGATGTTCTGAACCTTGAGAAGCCAAGCAGGCAATGGAGAGAACAAAAGGAAGTGTATTATTAGGGTGCAAGATCATGCACAAGTCTTTATGCCATCAGTTGATACTTTTCCAAAGGTCATGGGCCTATGACTGGCAGTGTCTTTACAGGAAAGGCTGTGCTGGGCAGTGGCTGTGAGCTGCGCTGTGCAGTATGCAATCTGCTCTGTGCTGGACGCTCTGTAGTCACTGGCTTTGACTTTGTCAAGAACAAACCAATTGTGAAGCTTTCGTAAGCTAGCCTAAGGCTTCCTACACTTGCTTGACACACTGTGTTACAAGATACTAGTTCAACAGATACTGGTTACAAGGTACCTTACAAGTAAAACCTTCTCTTATAATTCAAACCCAGTGTAATGTGTCAGAAGACCCACCTCACCAAGAGTAAAAACGTATTGATATGATGAGATACCATTTTTCTTTACTAGATAAATATTTTCACTTATTGATAACAAATACTAGGAATAATTTAGCCTGTGGGCATCTTTCCAATTTGAGGGTAAACCATTTTGCAAGGCAGTTTGCCTTGTCTTCTCCCCCACAATTTTAATAGATGCTTTTTCACCTGGAAATTTTGCTAGTAAGAATTTTTCTTTTATAATTAACCTACAACATGAAAATATATGGGTGCACACATACATACATAATAACTATTTGTTATGTTAAGCAAGAGAAACTGTTTCCAATACTAAGAAATGCCCTGGCTTAACATAATATGAAATGTATGGTTTATTTATCAGTGTTATATTACCCTATGCTTATTAGATCATTATAGCTTTGTGCATTTTTCCAAAGGAAAAAATGCATGTTAATGATACACACACAAAACTGAAGAGATACACAAAGATGTGATGATCTTCAGAGCTACTTTTAACAATTTAGTTCCACACATGTGTGTATATTCTGTTCATAAAATGTTGCTAATCTGTTATATATTTTGTCAAACTTCAGTCAATATCTATAAACTAAAATGAAGAGTTTCTTAGAAGTCATTTTATGCAGAAGATTTTGCTGTACGTATTTATTACATATGGACAATCGGCAGACTCTGGATCTACTGATTATGTAAATCTGAGTGCTAGGAAACTAAATCTTAGAAATGTTTCAAAATAGTTGGGTCTAACTTATTTTTGAAAAATAATTCAAAGAAAATACTTATCAACACTGAACTTACTGCTGCCTAGTTCTTTTCTTTCTTTTACAAAAGATGTGTCTTTCTTGTTTTGGCAGAGTTACTGGGGGTGAACTGTTTGAAGACATAGTGGCAAGAGAGTATTATAGTGAAGCTGATGCCAGGTAAGTGGCTTGCCCTGAGCAAGACAAAGACGAATCATCCCCATCACTGCACTTGCCCTATATACGTATGTATAAACTTCAGTACAGCATGACCCAGTCTTTATGAGATTCTCATCTTACCACCTTGGACTTCTCTTCATGATAAGTCCTTCATCAGGGAAGTTTCAGTCTTTCAAAGATTCCCTAGGATGACTTTTAGAAGAAAAGAAAAACTATAGGTCTGCTTTAAATCTTGCCTTTAATAGAGTTCTATTTGAGCCAGCCGTAGTATGAAGGTTTAACAGCCACAGTGGCTGTTGACTATCAGTGGGACACAGCTCCCCTGTCATCACAGTAACTTCCACAGTACCATTTAGTAGCCAGCAAGGAGGACCAGATCATAAAGGCCTCCACAGCCCCTTTATAGTGTTACTATTAACATGTAACACTTTGAACATTTCATTAAAACCTTTGGGATGCTGATGTGAAAAGCATTTTTACTTTCGTACTTCTGAGAGTTCACAAGCAACTTCCCAGTTTTGTTAACTAGCAAGATGCTCATGGAAATTCTATAGAGGGCTAGTGTTTTATTTAATTGTAGATTTCCTAGGCTACTCAAAAACATTTTGGAGTAAAATATCATTGATCTAATTACCTTGACATATTTAGACTTGATGGTGTTAATTTTGCTTCTGTATTCCATAATTTTCAATTACGTTTAAAAATCTGATGAGGAGCAATTAACTCATCATAATATAGCTGATGTTATATGAAAGTTAAGTCACTGGCCATCAGCTCTCCGGGCTTCTCAAAGCTCTAGCAGTGTAGGAACCCTCAGTGACCCTCCAGAGTAACACGTTATATGTAAAAGCTCATGGTATCTACCTGTAACCCCAGACCTTTAGGGGTGAAGGCCAGAAGGTCAAGAATTTCAGGCCAGCATGTGCTATATAGTTGAAACACTACCTTAAAATATAGAAATAAAGAAATGACTTTTCAAAAAGCTTAACTTACATTTCTGATTTTTCTTGGTTTTATGTCACTACATGTTCTTGGCTTACTACTAATGTTTATGGTATTCTGTGCATCTGATTGTACATGAGTACACTTTAATTTGTAATGGATGCTTTGTTGTCAAAGTCAAGTAGAAAATTCTGTTTGGCTCATGCTACAATGAGTAAATTCATAGTACTCAAATCCTCACATCTGTCCCCAAGAAAGGGACCTAGAGCAGTTTTGAAATAGCTGTTTGCCCATTTCCCAAGTGGAAGCAATAGTTTTATTTAAGGTATTAATGAAGACAGAAATTTCTGTTTGGGGCTGGAGAGATCATTCAACAGTTAAGAGCACTTCTTGCTCTTGTAGAGGACCCAGGTTTCTTTCCCACAGCGCACATAGTGACTAACAACCACTACTAAACCCAGTTACAGAGGATTTCATGTCTTCTTTTGACTTCAGTGGGCATCAGGCACACATATGCACATACCTGCATGCAGACAAACACCCAGACACATAAAAAAGTAAATACATCTAAAAATTAAAAGACATTTAGAGGACATTTATCTACCTTCCCTTTCTAAGTTATGATCAACATAACTATTTAAACACTTGGTTGGCACACAGTATAGATAACAGGACAAAGCCCACAGGTTGGGCTGTATTCGATGGGAAACTAATTCCCACAGTCTTTATGGTAGAGATCCCATAGAAATCAAGACTAAGTCTATGCCCAGATACAACCATGAAGAGGTTATATCTCCCCCCCCAACATTTTAAAACTTTGTTTTATCAATAGCTCTCAAAACTTAGAAATGAAATCCATCCTAATAAAGGATAATGAAATTAATTTAATAGTAATTATCGTTTTTTAAAATTTGGCCATAGACCAAGTACATTGTTTATGGTTAGATAAATATTTTCCCAAAAGTGTGTAGAGTCCAAATTGTGATAAAAGAACCACACACCTAAAAACTAATGAGTCCTAGTCCAGTGAACCATCTAGTGACCACCCTCCAATCTGAGGCTGTTTTAGTGGTGATATCAACAGATCTGGAGCTGAAGAATCACATTTGTCACGGGCGGTTTTGATACTTGTATTGTTAAAAATTAGACAGTGTTTGCTTTTTTCAGTTCAGTAATTTCCTATGGAGTATTGCTCTGTGACATACCAGGTGCCTGAAAATGTTCTTACCAGGCCATGCACTTTTTTATTTGTGCATGAGTGCCCTTCTGTTTGTACTTGGGTTTGAACAGCATGGTGAATGTGTACAAGACTTGTCAGTATGGTGTGTTCTGCGTTACTGTGTGTCAGATGTCAGCTTATTAGGGCCTTCTGGCTGCCCGTCAAAAGATATCCTCTGATTTAATTGGTAGTTGATTTGATATCAGTAAGCTTCTAATAAGAATAACATTGGTGGTGCATTTTAACATGGCGATAAGTAAAACTTCCTTCACTGGAGTATATGGAAATACATGGTAACAGCTACCAGTGCCCAGGGGACCCTGAACTTATTTGGAAGCTCCTTGGCCCCTCCCCAGAGTCTTCTTCCAATGAAAAGGGTTTGTTTTATGTCATGGGTCAACCTTCAATCCCCGCTTCCTCTTGGAGCTTGCGTTCATTTTCTTATTCCTGTGTTGTACAGGAAACAACGCCCCCCCCCTTCTAAGTCACCGGTACATGTGTGTCATTCCTGGTTTTTTTAAGTCCCTGTTTCACCTACCACTTCATCTGTGTTTACCCTCTTGTTTCAACATGTTTGCTTGTGACCTCAGATCTTAAACAGTTTAGATTGTGTATGACAAATACATGGAAACTTCACGTCTCTAGAAAATCTTCCCAGAGCATTTTGGGAATTAAGCTATCAATTTTTCTTCTCGAATACGAGGTCTCAACTTCTCTCACCTATGACGTAATCTGTAGATACCAAAAGGAAACACAGCTTAAATTGTTTTATCTGAATATGTCACAAATTCTATGTCGGATGTCATTTTAGTTAAAAAAAAAAAAGGAATCACATTTAGCTTTATTCAATATTATTTAATCATGGTGTAAAGCTAAGAAAAGTGTGAATAATTATAATTTTGTTTGTTTGTTTTGTTGCGTTTGAACCTTCACTGTGCTTTGTATCCGATGTGATTATGTGCCTTTAAAATGTTTTCCCTTCCATTCTGCCCTTGTATCTTTGCAGTCATTGTATACAACAGATTCTAGAGAGTGTAAATCATTGTCACCTAAATGGCATAGTTCACAGGGACCTGAAGGTCAGTATATGGAGTCTGTAAATCGGAATCAAAGAAGCTTCTTTGGTTTTATGTCTGGGGAAAGGGCAGAGGTGGGTTGGGGCATACTTAAAATGGTGTTTAAAATGTGTTTGCCAACTTGTTTCCTTGAACTGAATAATGAAACAACAATGCATGACGCCTCTTCAAGTTTGCTCATCTCCAGGCTAAATATACATCATGGCAGGAAGGGAAGAGCAACGCCAATACATCACACCACACGTTTCCAAGCAGTAAATTACCAGAGTCGGTTTGAGGGCAGGCTTTCCTGAATTGCCCAGCGTTGGCCTGGAATGAACTTGGCCCGTGATGTATGTCTGCCTGTAGATTAAAACACCACTTCTGTTCTGAGACCACGGGTTGCCGAAGCAGGACAGCACGCTGCACATTGCTCACTTGAGCCTGACGAACCCTAGGCGAGGGGAGGCCACTGCCAGCTAGACTGCATGACAGCACAAGAAGCCCTTGACTGTCAAAGACTTGGTGTGTCCTCATTTAAACCTAATGGTGCCTTGTGTGCTAACAGGACACCTTCTGTAACGATACTGGGAAAATAGGGAAGAATGGGCAGAGTTTGTGTGTATGTGTGGAGTGGCAGCAGAGCACAACTGCAGAGATTACATTTCTGTTCCAGTTCATTTCCTGGAAGAATTTATAACCAGGAAATGAGCTCCAGAACAAAATGAGATGCTGTCCACATGGATCCTTTTAGAATAAGTTGATCCACATTATGGCTCGCAGCTGGCAATGTCCTGATGGTTCCCAGGTAGTAGTCACTCTCCTCGAGCAATGTGTCTCTGTGACTGAAGGAGCTAAAATACAGCACCAGTTTTCTCCTGGCTTCGCTCTTTAACCCGGTCTCTCTGAGGGTATACAGACAGTGAGTGTACGCTTGGAACTAACACACGCCCCCTGGTGTTTGCATGCAGTCATTGCATTCAGCAGATCCTGGAGGCTGTGCTGCACTGCCATCAGATGGGCGTAGTCCATCGGGACCTTAAGGTGAGTAATGCTGTTGGAGAAGATAAAGAAAGAACCACCCAGTTCTGAATGACTGTTCAGCTGCAATTGTGATGGGAAAGGAAAAAAATTCAAGCAATACAGTTATGTGAACTCGTTCCAACATATGAATCCAAGGGCTTCCACTCACTGCAGCTTCAGTTCGGCTCCTAACATATTTAGAACAGATAAATCCCTGTCTCTTAGAGAGAAATAATTTGCTAACTTAAACAATAAATAACTTGCTTTATTTCCATACTCCAAGGAATAGGAATAAAACTTAAGATGACTTTAAGACTTATGATTTTTCTATAGCCATTGATCAAACATGATATTTTACATATATACTATTTATCTAACATAGAAATAATTTTCAAAATTATAAACATAGGCATAGCTGCAGGGATTGGGTGAAATTTTGAATCTGAACTCTTTCCCCAACTACTAATTCCTGGAATCCTAGGACTGTAGGCATCTATGTTCTTTAATTTGTATTTCTAAGGGCCAAGATACTATGAACTCCTAAAAATAAAGATTGAAAAGGATTGTATCAGATCAAGCATACAAAGCATGTTTATATTTTGGTACCCCAATTGGCGCTCCACTACATGCACTGAGTTCCTGTTCCCACCAAGAACAAGAACATTTTACATCATCTGGAACTCAATAGTTCAGAGGACTCTTCCACTAATTTTCTGTTCCAATCTGTCATCATTCTAGTTCACCTGTAGTATTTCTGAGGAACAGTGAAACCTACAATAGTAAATGAAATAAAGCCACAGGGTGTGAGAAGGAAAGTCAGCATGCTGATGGATATTGTAGTTTCAGTTCTTTGTTTGCAACCCCAGCATTACCAAGCGTAAGTACAGAGGCAATGCAGTGGTCAGTGAGAGGACCTGGACAACATTTCAACATCCTCTCTCTCCCTTTCTCTCTCTCTCTCTCTCCCTCCCTCCCTCCCCCCCCCTCTCTTTCCCTCCCTCCCCCCCCCTCTCTCTCCTGGGACTGTAAAAAACTATGAATTTTACTTAATGGTCAATCAGTAAATGCATCTCAATACCCAAATACCCAGTGTTTTGATGTGAGGGTCTGATTTGTACCAAAACATTGACTTTGTGTTCTAGAATCCTTGTCAATTTCAGTTGATTCTGAGAATTTTAAACTGTGAAATGCAAAGCCATGCTTAAGGTTGTTTTCTTTGGAAGAGTCAGGATAGGCTATTGCACATTTCTAACACCACATCTACTTATTAGGATAGAGGAAAACACTGTGTGCCTCAGAAAAGTCCTTTCATGGGCAACCATTTCAAAAATTAATTAGTGATCATGGGAGCAATCAGACCCATTGTGTTACCTGTCAGCACCCACTGGGCTTCTTCCCTGTCTAGTGGGCTTGGGTCGGTACATACGCTGTTCCTGATGGTTCATCAGATTCTCTAACATCCACTTGAAACATTTGCACTGATGTGACCAAATGTGTATCCTAAAGCCAAATGTGAAAAGTGGGAATTCTCTTCCCTCAATTTTATGGCATATTTTATGGGGTCAAGACATGGGTTCGCTGTTGTGTGTGCAAGCCCTTCGAAGACTAGAACTTGAAAATCAGAAATGGCAGTGGCCTGAGACATTGACCATGAAGGACATAGTCTTGTGACGTAAGATCTAAACTCAGTAATGAAAATTCCAGGCAAGTGCTTTCTAGCAAAACTTACTTCCAGACAGAAAGAGTGCTCTGAGTGCTTTGATTTCTGCCTCCTGCCTCTCTGATCCTCAGAAAGGCTGGAAGATGAACTTCAGACAGCACTTCCTGTAATTTCTGTAATTGCTGACCTAGTTTAGTCAAGTTGACTTGTATAGACTCCTACTGAGTCGGCTTCTTAGTGCTTGTCAGCCACCCATTCCCTAATTGGACTAATAGAATTTAAGATGTGTACAATAAAGGCGCTGTCTGCACATGTGTGTGCGGTAAACTCCTCACTTTGTTTTGTGCCTTTTTTAACCAAATGAATACATTTTCTATGTGATAAATATGCTACTGGAAGTGCTGCGTTTACCAGTATAGTCAGATATACAGACAATCATCACCAGGCTTTAAAGCAGAAGTTTACGTCGGGGTTCCTACGCCTTCTGTTCTTATTTCTTTATCCTGATTTGTACATTAGTTCACATGGAATTCGGATACTCAATGCATATGGCTTACTTCACTTAAATCACGCAGGGAAAAACATGGCAGCTCTGTGTTTATTATATTATCAAAGTACTCATGGCTGTCGTCCATTTTAAGGTGCTCCCATACCAACAGTTATGTGGCTCCACAGTGCCTAGAGCAAAAGGTCTTGACTTGGCCATGGCTTGCAATGTATGTCTTCAATTTAGAAACTGATGAAATTCAAACAAAAGAATAAGTGTATATAAAGCACATTTATAATGTAAGAGCAATCTTAATCGATTATCCACAAAAGGAACCACTATATCTTAAAATAACACTCACTGTTTTGAATGATTAACTGCCTCCAGAATCCATAAGATACAAAATTATCGGCATCCGGAACCAAGACTGAGGCACAGCAGGAAAATTGGGGGAAACCAATAGGAGATGGCTCAAGATTGAGGGAGGAAATCAGCCACCACCATGCTGTTTTCAGTGCATATGTATTTTATGGCCAACAGTGGTTTCTGTATCCAGTGGTGGGACCATTGTTTCATATCTAGGCAGGATTAGAGTTTCTAACAGTCGTGATTAGGTGATAGTGTTGTAGGGAGAATTGGAAGCTTCATGGCACAAGTGAGGCTATTAACTGAAAAGCAAAGTCCTGTGCATCCCTCAGCAGGGGGTGCTGCTTTCCTGATGGCTCCTTTTTTGAGTAATATGTAATAGTGGAATCATCTTGTAGACAGGAAAACAGATGGGTGAGGGGTAAAAGGATCGATGGATAGAAAAATGATAGATAGATAGATAGATAGATAGATAGATAGATAGATAGATAGACAGACAGACAGAAGACAGACAAACAGACAAACACTTTAATTCTGGTAATTTTAGTGACTACCTCATAAGAGTTTATGATTGGAGTAGAAATGAATTAGTTTTCAGAACAGGCATAATGCAGAGCAGTCAGTAAGTCTTTGTAGCCATGGGTAGTAAGTGCATAACATTGTGTATGCTAAATTTTGAATAGCTATAAAGTTGCTTGTCCTATTTTTCCCCAAACTGTCTTTGGATAAAAGCTTAAGGTATAATCATTTCCAAATAGCATTTGTCTAGCTATCTTAGAAAGAATGTATGCGAAAAACCCAATACATTAAGGGGTCATTCTGCCATTTGTTGTGTATGTAGAGTATGTGAGGCTGTTGAAAAGCAGTGGCTGTGGGCACACTCACCAGCTACACTTTACATCGCTCATTCTGCTCAGCAAGGTGTGCTCACAGTGTAGAGTCCAAGGAAGAGACAGGAATGAGATGCGGACTGGTTCTAGTGAATCTGCTTGCCTGTGCACGGATGCCGGAAGTCAGGCTCCCTGACTGAAAACTCAAGTGTATACATCACCCAGAAGTCCCCTATGCTCAGTCCACAAAACCAGGACCCCAGTCCTGTAAAATAATAATGATAATGATAATAATAATAATAATAATAATAATAACAACAACAACAACAACAATAATAATAATAATAATAATAAATAAATGAGAGCTAAAAGCGTCTGTACCAGTGCACAAATGAAACAAGTGAAGGTTGCATCCAAACTTTGCTGCTTGTTCAAAATTCTGTTTAGTTCATTTCTGGGAGCTTTACTCACACCTTCTCTAGCAAGAGAAAAGCAGAGAATAGTTAGTTTCTGGTTGGATTATTGAAATTTTAAAATAAAGGAAAGGAATTCTGAAAGACTTTTAAAAATGTTACAAATAGTGTCTAGGGGAATTTATCAACTAATATGTCACAATAAAATCATTTGATATTTTCATAATAAAAATTAAATCATTCATTTGACATATATGTTACTAATGATGGAGTCTTATATATAGACAGAGCTCACATGATTGAGTCTTAGAGACAATGATTACATATATATCAGAT
The DNA here is from genome assembly GCA_907169655.1 of Acomys percivali. Lineage (NCBI taxonomy): Eukaryota > Metazoa > Chordata > Mammalia > Rodentia > Muridae > Acomys > Acomys percivali. The sequence goes on from OU015753.1 coordinate 79,053,286, forward strand.
AAACTCTGTGACTAATGCTCATGTGATCATTGCTGTTTCCAGTCCCTCCTCAATAAAGAAGATGCTAATTAAAGACTCAAGGTTAAGATTATGTCTTGTGTTATTTAGATGTAGGTTGCAATTATTTTTATTACTTTAAAAGTTGCTTATAATACTTACCAAATAGACTACCTTATGAAAATGAACTATTTTATACTATCCAAATGGAATATCAGTATTTTATTGTTGTAAAAAGACACCATGACTATGTCAGCTCATTAAATAAAGCATCTAATTGGGGCTGGCTTACAGTTCCAGAGGGTTAGTCCATTCTCATCATGGTAGGGAGCATGGTGCCATGCAGGCAGACATGATGCTGCAGAGGTAGCTGGGAGTTCTACATCCAGAGGTCTAGGCAGCAGCGAGAGAGAGATCTGAGCTTGGAATGGACTTTTTGAAACCTCAAAGCCCCACCCCACCCCAACCCCTGTGAAACACTTCTTCCAATAATGCCACACTTCCTAATCCTTTCAAATAGCGCCAATCCCTGTTTAGCAAGTTTTCAAATCTATAAGCCTATGAGGGCATTCTTGCTCAAAGCAACACAAGTACCAAATATAGAAAAGAAGAATCCTGGGGCTGAGGAGATGGCTCAGTTGGTAAAGTGCTTGCTGCCTAAGTGTGAGGACCTGACTCTGGATCCGGAACAACCGTATAAAAGTCCAGTACAGTGTTCCTGTGATCCTAGGAAGGCATAGACCGGATCCCATGGGCTCACTGGCTAGCCAGTCTAGCCAGTCATAAGCTCCATGCTCAAGAAAGACCCTGGCACAAAAATGGAAGTGGGGAGTAATAGAGCAAAACACTCCATGTTATCCTCTATGTGCACAGGTGCATGCATACATATTGCATGCACACACACACACACACACACACACACACACACACACACACCTGTGTCCTCCAAGAGGTGGGGAAGTTAAGAACTCTAGCATCAAGTACAGGCCTCTACTTTTGGAACATCTCTGCCTTTATAAACTCAGGGGTTTGATTTTGTTGGGCCTTTTTTTTTTCTACTCCAAATCACTACCAATTCTAAAGGTGGTTTTATAACTTGCTTAAGTACTTTAAGATATTTGAATAATTTCAGTAAGTCTTCACATCCTCTCAAAAGCAATTGCTTTCATATCCATATGGAAATACAGAACAAAACTTGCACACAGTTGCTGCTCATTGCAGCTGATATGCTATAAATGGTTGTTGACACTGAGACCAGATGTCATGGAAAATCCTGCACCATTAGGAAGCAATGGGGTGGGGAGGGAACCTGTGCGTGAGAATGTCAGGAAAATCTATTTAAAAACTAACCTAAAACGTGATCACATTGTGAGAGTGTAGTGATCACTGCTTAGGAAACAGGCTAACATGGGGATTAATATGAACATCTCTTCAGTTTTGAGTCTGCATTACAGATGGAAAATGTTTCTGCACATTGAAATGATAGGGAAATGCAATACTTAGTCACTGATGTGTATATTGTCCCTACAAAGTCTGACGTTTTTATGATACAAATCCACTATTGTCATGAGACACAACTCCATAGTCTCATAATACTATCTGAGAGGTCAAGGGAGTGATCAGTCAATGACAGGGGTCCATGGTTGACCAGGGCTGCAGTGTCAGCGTCAGAGTCAGCACACGAATCTTGACTTCACATTTTTTCCTGAGTCATCATTTTGCGTGATTTTTTAGCGTGCTGAGACTGTTCATGTGCAGGTGTGTTGGCAGGTGTCTACTCCTGATTCTGCCTGTCACGTTCATCCTAGGAAGTCAAAACAATAGGGCAGCAGCAAAGGGCCCGAAGTGGAGAGCCATCCTAAGCAGACACCCACGCATTCACCGACATTCTGCTTTTTTTCTGCCTGAGTGTAACCTAGTCACGGGTACATTCTTTTTTTTAGGCATTCAGAGTTTGAACTACTTAGCAATGGGCTTTTATAGTACAGTAGAGTTTCAAGACAAAGTTTAGGAGTGGAAGTGATTCAAGAAAACCTAAAACACATGTGACAGTCCGCACTAAAAGTTTATTTAGAAATTATCAGCAAGTCAGCCTTCTGCACTCTCACAGGTCATGATCGAAAAATTATTCTAACTGGTCTTTTCTAAAGAGTAGGAAGAAGCTCTATGGGAGTAAAATTTGTGTGATATATTTAGGGTTTTATTAACGCTAACTATTTGAAACAATCTTAGAGCAAAATATTTAAAAACAGATTCCTTTAATAGAATCAATAACTGTTCTAACTTTTCAGATTCCTTTCTATATTCTCTATGTTACACTTGCCTAAATGGTATACGCAGATGCAAAGACATCTCAGGGTTATTGATTTTAAATGCATCCCATCCCTTGGATATAGGCTGCCTTCTCCTGTACATAGCTGCTGCTGAACAGTCTTCATGGGTGTCAGGTGAAACTCACATCTTAGTGGACCTCCCCTTTTTTTTGTCCTAGAGTGAGGCCTTCTAAGTCAGCTCTAACTGTGAATACCGCCCCAGTCATTCATGGGGGCTGATTAAACTCTTTAAGGCATCCATTTATTTTCTGAATGCCAGAGACTTAGTTTTTAAGTCTTGTGCATCGAGCCCTGCTCAGAAGCTTTTCAGTGTAGGGGTAAGAGTAACTGCACAATAAATTTTAAGAGTTTACTCATTAATGATACTGGCACATGCTCAGCTAACTTCTATACCATTAGACTTAAAGGTCCTAAAATGACCATGATTTCTTAAATGACAGGAGCTCGTTCAGTGAAGGGGTCTGGTTGGCAAATTTGATTGGATGTGCATTAGCATGCATTTGTGATATCACAGTCCTTTGGAATGTTAAAGTTCCAAAGAAGGAGAATCAACTCTTGCCTACAGTTCAATGTGCTTGGTTCAAGTTACTTATCTCATACAGAAGTAGTGGGAAATTATGTCAACTGAATTAGAAAATGGAAAGGTAGTTGATCATAAATTTTAGCTGTGAAATTAACATTTCAGAAGTGAATAAATTTATCCTGATTAAATACATTAGGACACAGATAAATACCCAGGGTTTCAATTTCAAGCACTGAATCATAATGAAAGTTACACCAGCATAGAGCACTTTTATATTCTTGAAATACCTTCCTCTCAAACTCCAAATTAAATGATGTCTTTAATGTTGAGGTGATTCAAAACCATCCTTCAGCCCTGAAAAGCTACAAAGGTCCTTTCACATTTCCAGTGGTCACAATAGTAGTGAATCTGATGGCAGTGAGCAGCAATCGCCTGAAGAATTCTGGTATTTAATTAAAACTTGCTTGCTCACACTCTGACTTCTTATAGCTTTAACCTAATTTCTTCTAAGTTCTGCTTATGGGTTTTGCTACTTTGCATGGCTGGCTTGATTAATAAATACTGGTGTAGGCTGTGTTTACACAAGTCCAAAACAACCCACAAAATGGACAAATACAACAAAGAGAGAGTAGTCAACTTGATGAAAGCTATGGGCTTTCTTATTTGTCAACAAATAGGCAAAATCATTTGGCTGATAAAGTTTTTATGTTTTCTGAGAACAGTTTTGGTGCTTGGAATGGCCATTGTTTCCTAGCTATTTCGGTGGAGACATAGGCTTTAAATTCACTGGTTTTTATCCCAAAACAGGAAGATCTTGGACAATTCTCCTATGCGTATGGCAGTCCAATCCTGTTCATCCATATGTCTGGGTGAACTAGGCTTCACTGTACATGATTCTTGACACTCTCCCTAACCATCTCCCCACTCTGTTTCTTAAAATGCACAAGGAGGTCCAGGGAAGTCACAGGCTCTGTCTCAGTGCTTGTTTTCAACATACCAGTGTGGTTGGGAAACTATGGTGTAGACACAGCCTCATTCCAAGTCTGCCTCATCAGTCCTTGAGCAATGATCAATACCAAAGGAAAATGGATCTTTCTCACAGTATTTTATGTAAGAGAATAAATATCTTTAACATTTTAGTCACGCTTTAAAGGAATGTAAATTACATAGTAAAAAAAAAGTGGCTTATAAATTTCTGTTTACAGCTAACTATAACATTTGGCAAACAGTATACTTTTTCTGCCTTTAAGAATAAACAGATTCTTAAAGACAGCCATTTTCACACACAATTCAGAGTAAGTCTCCAGAATTTGTGCAGAAATTGTCTGGAAACATTGAAGAATCAAAATCACTACATTTCAGTCCAAACTCTTAAAAAAAAATCAAGTGGGATTTAATTTGCAGTTTCTTTTGCCAAATGTCTGTAGATTGGTCCAACTCTGGTTATCATTATGCGAGGCTTCCTCCTGCTGAAAATGTCTGTGCTCTGTTAGGCTTCCGAGTCCGTGTCAGTGGCCAAGTGTGTGCCTTGAGTGGTCCTTGAAGGCATGTGAGCAGGTGAAGACCGAAGCTCCACTAACTGTATCCCTCCCTGTTGCCTCTGCAGTGCCCAGTGCATCTGCCTGAAGCCTGCGCACGTGATTGTTCTCCACCGTTTTCTAACCACACTTTCCCTGGAATTTAGGAGTGGAACTCTCCACGAGTGACATCAGTGCATGAGTTTGTTTCCCAGCCCCCCTCCCCTGCCCCCTTTAATCTTATACAAATGTCAGTAATTTTAAGTAGTTACTTAAAATAGAGTCTCACTTTACTCTCTCTCTCTCTCTCTCTCTCTCTCTCTCTCTCTCTCTCTCTCTC
>OU015753.1:79061322-79104886 GCA_907169655.1 Acomys percivali
GTGTTCCTCTTTCATATATGACTGACTGTCCTAGGCATTTAGGTGTCACCTTTTTCAAGGGACTACCCTCAGTCTTCTCATTATTTTTTTTACCAGATTTAGTTTGAACTTTCATATGAGTGATGTTAAAACCATCTAAGCAAAAGTGTTCCTGTATCACAGAGACTGCATAGCCTACAAGATTGACCTCCACACCGTGTGTGTGTGTGTGTGTGTGTGTGTGTGTGTGTGTGTGTGTGTGTTCCTTCAAATAAACTACAAGGTATGACAAACCGTGCTTATTGTCAGTTAAAGAAGCTTCCTAAAGCAGTCTCTCTTACTTGGTCATTTCCTATTGATGTTGTCATGCCAACTCTGACTCACAAGCACCTGTTTCCCCTAGGTTTTGCTGGCACACCTGGATATCTCTCTCCAGAAGTCCTGCGTAAAGATCCTTATGGAAAACCAGTGGATATGTGGGCATGTGGTAAGAAATCATATTTTCAAACAAATTTTAGATTTTGGGGGGTTTGTTTGGTTGTTGGTTTGGTTATGGTTTTTGGTTTTTGGTTTTTCCAGAAAGGGTTTCTCTGTAGCCTTGGTTGGTCTGGACTCTCTTTGTAGACCAGGCTGGCCTTAAACTCACAGAGTTCACAAGTACGCAGATTAAAGGCATGTACCACCACTCCCGGCTCAAACAAATTTTCTAATAGACCAGTGTCTTGGTCAATTTGAGATGCAATGACAAAACACCAGAGACCTAATGGCTTAAACAACTAAAAAATATTTCTAATGACCCTAGAAACTGGAAACCCTTAAGGTCTCTGTTTCTGTAGATATTCTGTCCAGTGAGGGTATACCTCTGGATTCATAGATACCCATTTTTTTTTTTTAGTTCACATATGGTAAAAGAGTCTCATAAGACCATCAATCTGAGTCATGAGGCCTTTTTCCTACCAAAGGCTTCACTCCTAACTTCATCATGATAAGGTTGGGTTTTAAAATGTAAATTGGGAGACCGCCACACATACTCCATAGCAAGCAGTGTTGTTTGACTTGATCTCAGAGATTCATGGAGAGTTGGGAAAAGTGTAGATATTGATTAGGTCTGGAGTAGGGAGATTGACATTTCCAGGAGTTCTCTGGTGAGCCAGTGCTTTATTTTAGAACACTGAGAACAGAGATGTGCAGAGCCTTGCAAATGCTATGCTCCTACGATACTGAGCCAGCCAGTTCTTCCAACAAAACTATTTACCTAGGATGCTTGGCCAGAATTACAAGAATGAGAGTACATCTTGAAAATGAGTGAGTGAAGTCTAACTCTAACCTTAATGTGCCAACCTTAATTAAAAAAACAGCCTTACAGACTTAGCCATACAATGGGGAGAATTGCAACACCCTTTTTTATAATAATAAATTTACATGTTGACATGTCCTTCAAATAGGTAGAAGACTGAAATAAGACCAATGCTGCAAGTCACTCTGAAATAGTTTTCTGCTAAGGAGCTCACTACAACTTAGTGTTCTATGTGCTCCACAGCCTCCTTCTTACTATCTTAAAATAGGTGTGAACTACTAAAGTCTGACTATGGTGTGCTGCAGGCATGTTTCAGTCCTGTGCTTGTCAGCAAACCCAGAAAATGTTGATTTAAATATTGATTTATAGGTCCTGGAAATAACGTCTTAGATTCAGTTTTAGTTTAAGAGAAATCTCTATGTCTAAATGATATACTGTTCCATTCCTTCTCAGCTTTATGTCCCTAGCAACAACTTGATATTTAATGGCTAACTGATGGAATCCTGCATGTTCTGAGTTCTCTCCACATCCAAAAATGTGGTTATGAGAAGGGGCTGTATTTGTAATCATGCCTGGCTCCCAGTCTTAGGTTTGTACTGAGTCTAATAGCTGAGCTTTTTTCTTTCCTTTTACCCATAAAATAAGATTATTATGCCCTCACAGAATTGTGGGAGTCAGACAAGAAACATATGAAGGGAGAATGTTTCATAACGTGGAAGGCAGTGAGTGCAAAATGAAAACAGGCATTGCTGTTCTTGAGGTTTGGAAGTGACTCTTAATCGGAGGCTAAGGTCTTAGATGCATCCCAAACATTCTCTTCCCTCTGCCTTCCTGAAGCTGTTTTCTAAAATGAACTCCAAGGTGCCTTTGAGTGAGAGCTGCTGCAAACAGTTCTTATCCAAGTCTTAATACTAATGAGGTAGATAGCTCAATTATTTCCCGTGCACTAAATTAGCTCCCCACCCAGATCTGTTTCTGCTGATGAACTTACAGGAAGGAAATTGGACCAAGAGTCAGGCTGACTGACAATGAGAGATCTTGTGGAGTATTGCCATATTCTTGAAAATATTTTAATATTTAACAGAGGCATGTTTTGGAGAAGTATGGGGCATGTAGAAAGAGTGCTGTGTTTGGGTCTTAAACTCTATAGGGACCATGTAGTCAGTTACTGGGCCAGAATAAGAGGAGAGTTACTGGTGTATTAAGGCCAATGTCCTAGCTCCAGGAGTCCTAAAAAGTTAGACTTGGCCACCCACCCTAAATGCTATTAAAGAGACTACGAGAGAGAAAAGCAGAGAAAAAAGATTTAATCAATGTGACCTCACTGATAAATGTGAATAAAGAGAGTCCACGACCACAAGTCTGTGTCTGGGGTGTTGGCATGTCTTCAGCTTAAGTAGTGGAAGAACTGTAGAGGGAGCAAGATCTCTGCATGATTAATAAGCCTAGGTCAAAGTGTGGCATGTTTACTCTCTTAAGTTCCAGCTTAGAGATGGCTGAAGAACTCTCTATTTTTAGGGGGCAGGCTGGTTCTCATGAACTGCTCCAGGATACAGTCAGGCCATCATATATAATTGCCTCCCTTTAGGGGCGGTCTGTCCTACCAGACTTTGCTGTGACACAAATCCAAGGTGTCACTGGAGATTTAAGACATTGGCTCTTACTAGTGTGTCCTTGTCCTGGAGGAGTAGCCAGAGGGTTGTGTGATACAGGCTTTTATATAGGTACACTGTGAATGATTAACATGCCTATGAGCAACTAAATGGGGATCTAACCCAAAGCAATGAAGACAGACAAAGTAGAAGGAAGAGATGCAGAGACTGTGAACATCTTTTAGCCACATGTCTAGAAATCCACCGGAGAACACATGACCCATTGTTATATTCAATTAAATACTCTGATAGCACAGACTTAGGGAAATGATCACTACTGGGCACAGAATTATTAGTATTTTTGCATATCTTGATTGTTGTTATTGGTTTCAACTCATTGTTTTACTATATTTTTATGTGCTCTTACTTGGGTGACATGAAGGAATATCAAATTTACTTTAATTGTAAAATTGCATCTTCTTGCTTATCACATTTTATTTTAGCATATGGCTTACCTTGCAGGTAAGCTTTTTCATTCATCAACTTTCTCTTTTACCAATTAGCTTTGTTTGATTCAAAAACACATACTTGATTGTGTAGTAAGAAACGGTGCTAGTCAATTAAGAAAAAAAAGCATTCCAAAAAATGAGCTAGTTTATTCAATGTGAATTAAGCTATAAGCGGCCACCATATCAGGGTCTGTGTCATACTGGTGGTTGACGCAGAGTAGAGGGCAGCACACAGTGAATATAGGGACTAAAAGGAGACTGTACACTATCAGAAACATGCACTTATCTGCACTTGGGAAATCTCACCACCACGGTTTCTTGCTTTTATGATCTCAGAGCATGATCTGACTGGTACCTGGTCTTTGAAAGTAGCCAGTCCATTAGTGAAATGTAAATAATACACACAAAGGGAGGCAGGACATAATGCTGTGTTCTGCCATCACCAATAGTAACTTGATTTTAATGGTTTTCTTACATATAAAGCAGCTGCCATAATTCCCTCCTGGGATGAATAAATGTTTATAGATGTCACTGGATTGCTGCGTTTTAATATAGTTCCTTTCATAAAAATTCCTTAAAAATAAAGGACAGAGGGTAGAGGAGGGAAGCCAGTAAACATAGGCCTGCCTCCTAGAATATATTTATGCTTCTTACAACTTTATCTGTCATATTAGATGTCATTTTGAATGGTCATGAGTAACAGTATATCACTGACCGTCACAGAATGTACCATGACTTTGGCCAAACCTTTGGACTATTATGGAATATGTTTCTTCTTTTCTTGCATAGTAAACTGTGTGTCATTAGGCACATAATCCCAGGGACACCGCCTTCTCATACTTCACCTGGAAAAAGTCAACACTGGGCATTTTGTTAGTCTGACATCCCTGCCCCCCCCCACCCCACAGTTGACAGTAAACTGCTGCTGTCAGTTTTGTAGCTGCCTGACACTGGACCACCACTGTCTATCACTGTCTTCAACAGTAGCCACCAAGGGGGCTTTGCTCTCAAATATAATCTTAACCTCCTGCTCAGAGCGCATGACATTTTCTTAAATGTCTCTAGACTGAGCATATGTCCCCAAATTTGCTGCTTTTAACACCGTGAACCTCAGGTTATACGTATGACCTGAAGTCTTATCAAAAGTTCAGCTTTCTGGGACATGTCCCAGAAGTATTGGATAACACTCTGTGGTCATATAGTCCAGCAATCTCACTGCTGTGTATCTATTTAAAAGACTTGAAAGAGTCTTTGAGGAGCTGTGTCTACCTGTTCATAGTAGCATTATTCACAAGAAGGTAAAGATAGCTGTTGACAAGTCTATTAAGCATGATGTCATACATAATAGTATATTATGTTGCCTTAAAAAGAAAGGAAATGTTCTCACATGTGCTACCAAAGACATTACATTAGTAAAAATAAAAGAATGGCATAAAAAAGACAAGCCTTGCATGATTCTGTCCAGGTATCTGAAGCAGTTTAATTTACAAACCCAGAAAGAGGGAGGAAAGGTTTCAATGTTGAGAGGCACAAGCCTTCTGGAGAGCCGCTCTTAACACTGTGAATCTACTTGACACCACTGAACAGTGCCCTTGAAAACCGTGCATCTTTTTCATGTGCAACGCAATGATCTGTGTTTAAATATAGTGCTTTCCCTTTAAAAATACAACTGCAAAATAAAATAAAATAAAGTCTATCAGGTAAGGCTGAGGATCTTGCATTTTTTTTCCAAGCTTGCCATAAAATTCTGATGAATACCATACTTGGTACCACTGCTCATTCCAGGTAGAATCTCCTTTAGGGAAGCAGATTTTAGGATTTGTACACAAGACAACAAAGATTGCAGAGCATATGGGTCGTATCCAGGCTGCTGTACCAAAGCAGCACAGAGGCATGGAAGTGCTACAGATGTGTGGCTGATAGTTTGGAGGCTGGGACACTAAGATGATGAAGCCAGTGGTGGTTCTAGTGAGGTCTCTTCAAAATTAAATACTGCCAATGTCTTACTCCTATTCTTCAGATAATGCTTTGACCTCTAAAGGGCACTAATTCTTTTTTTTTAAGGACCCCGCCCTTGTGAACTAGCTACCTTCCACTTCCACAAAGCATCACAAAGGAGCTTAGGGATTCAACATACAATTTTTTTGAGAAGACTCAGACATTTAGTCCGTTGTAGATACCCCTTAGGCATCTTGGCCAGATACCTGAGCCTTCTATTTGAGGCAGTACCAACATTTATTATTCATCTTGCCAACCCTGGTCCATGGCATAGATAGTTCTATCTTCTGAGAAATGGCTTTTATCCTGCTAGCTTTGATTTTTCTAGTTCCTGTTCATCCAATGATTACTGTTTAGCACTTCCCATCAGAAGAGAATTACACGATCCAGGTGGACCATGCCTGTCCCTCTGGATAATTGTGCATTTCCAGATCCTCCTGTAGGTGCCCAGTAGAGTGTGCTCCACTTACCAAGGTGAAGTCAATGTCTTGAGTGGTTTCTCCTTTAGCTTCACCTCAGCTCCTCAGCTTTCCATCATTTCTTCTTTCACGAGAAAAGTCTTTACAATGTTTGATCATTACGGTGATTAGAGACTTAATCATTTTCTCTAACATTAGCTTTCACTATTAAAAAGTTTAGGATATTCTTGATAGGCTTTCTGCTAATCAGTAATCAGTGCTCTGCAAACTCTAATTAATCAAAGTTCTCTCTTATCTTCCAATCACAAATTAATATATAAATCAAAGAAAACTCGGTAGCATCATTTAACAATGTTATGTGAAACCAATTGTGTCAAAAATGTTTTTTAGGCTGTTGATTTTAGGAATGTTCAAATGTACACGAGAAGAGAGTAGCGTGATGAACATCTGAGGTTCCTTCATCTTACCCCCACTTAGTCCCCTATCTGAGGCTGTTTTATTCCAAATACAAATTTCATGTCAGTATATCATGAAGTACAGAAAAAGACCCCATTTGTAAGTATGACTTACTAAAATTCCATAGCAATGGCTAGTATAAGTGTTTGTCTTCCATTTTCCCTATTCACTTTCTTGTTTAATATGTTCGTTATTAATTTGTTATATTTAGTTTCTTAAATCTCTTTTGATATGTAGGTTCCACCACTGTATCTCTCTCCATTAATTTTCAATGTATGTGTGTCTCCACAGAGACCACATAAGTGATCACCCTTCGTCTTGGGATACTGTTTGTCCCTCCTATCAATCATAGTACTAGGTGATTCCACATCTCAGCCAGGGAGAGGACAGGAGTATCTTGTCATTTCAGAAAGAAAGAAAAAAATTAAAGAATGTTAGGTTTGTGCTCATAGGACTCAGGAGCCAACATGAAGCTCATTTCTACCTGCAAGAGGTGGAACAGTTAGAGGGTTGCTAAGAAAAACAGACAAAAAATTAAATCCATGATGGTAAAAATTAAGGAGCATTCTGAAATTTGGAAGACATTTAAGAGTCAATTGAGTGATTACAAAAACAAGTTGATAAAGGTCAAAAGATGTGGGCCATTGCTCAGCCTTTCCTATGTGGGCTGGACCTTAGAGTGATCAAGCAACAGGAGAAGGCCTTCCCATTTTAGAAAGGTGGGATGTGTTAGAATGCCATCTAGCAAACCGTTCAGACAGTTACTAGCAAAGGCCACTCATGTCCTTAGAGACAGCTGGAATTTGAGGTTACATCAGTACCCCTGAAATCCTCATTGTGTGGTTAATGTTAATTGTTAACTGGACAAGATCTAGAATTGCCTAGATGACAAACTTCCAGGCATCCCTGTGAAGGATCAAGTAGGTCAGGTTAATCACCGCTCTGATGGATCATCTAGGTTAGGTTAAACTCCAGACACCCCTTTGAGGCATCATTTAGGTTGTTAACTCTTAGGCACCCCTGTGAGGGATCGAGGTTAGGTTAGGTTAAGGAATCACCTAGATTAGGTTAATCCTCAGACATCCCTGTGGGGAATTATCTTGATAAGGTTAATTGAGGTGAGAAGACCTACCATGGAGGAAAAATAGCCACAGAGAACTTTGAAAGTGGTACCATCAAGAAGCCTGCTAGTAACTTAACCACTTAGTCTCCTTGTTTTTAATATATCTACCACTATATAGGATTAAGTGGAGCAATACATTAAAGCACATTACCTATGAAGAAGCAACGATGTGACAGCATCATTATGCTACAACTCTCCTGGCCATTCTTTATTTTCAGAGAACAGAACTATAAGGAAGCATAATTCAGAAGCCCGTGGGCTTGAGTGAGAAAATCTGAAGCTTAGAGAATGCTTTAAAGAGGCATTAACAGTTTGACCTCAGTTACCCAGTAGTACTTTTTTTCTCCTCAACTCATTTTTTATTTCCACTATTTATGCTAAAGCATTTAGAGAATATATTCTGTATAAGGCACTTTATTGTTTATCAAATGACTAAACCATGAGGTGGTGTGTAACTTTTCCTGGGGAGATTTCTACTCACCCAAAATATGGCACTAGTTACAGATCAAAGAAATGATTACACCTGAGTCCAAGCTGGTGAACCACTGTATTTACTGGTGTTGCTTATATGAGGATGGATGACTCAAAACCATCCCTGTGACCAAAATCACACCTTGCCGCGGGTAGCAACTCACAAAAGCTGCCATCCTGGAACTCTGCACAGTGTGAAGGCAGCTTGCGCAGGGTGAGTCTTCTCTCCCCAACAGTGCTTGCTGCTTAAGTAACCTTGGGGGAAAGAGGGACCTGTTAAGTTTTACAGTCTTCCTTAGATAAGATTTGCAAGTTGCTGAGCCTCTTTCCGGGATGAAGTTCTGAACCTTAGCAAGCCTCCCTGCAGTGTGGAGTGTTTCAGTCTTGAGGAAATTGCTGTCCAGTGTGCGTATAGTATGCCTTGCTGGCTCTCCCTTGAATAAAAAGCTGTTGGGAGCTTCTGCTTCCCAGAGAAGTGATGTCAGGTGTTATCTGCGTGCAAGAGCCCCAAAGAAGAAAAGCCTGATTTAGAGCGCAAACTGCCTCAGCCAAGAGGCTGTTTAATCATTTTCTAACAACCCATCTCCATGTTTATTAGAAAAATATCCAGACTCACCAATGTTGGATATTACAAAACACATGTTTTTCTTCATGCCTTGAATCACAGGTGAGAACTAAAACTATTTAAAATGAGTTTCTTTTCAACTCATCCTAGGAAAAAATAATTACAGTTATTGGTCATCACCATGACTATCATTACTATTGAATCATCTCTTCCATCAGATACTAAAAATAATATGAACATTAAAGTAATGCACATTAAGTCTACAACAGTACAATTTATAAAGTACACTTTCAGCCTTGGTATATAAGCCATGATAGTTTTTAAAACTGAGTAATACCTAAAATGTTTTATTTTGTGTTAATCATGTTCCCATTACTAAGACAAAATGCCACAGATAATCACCTTGCAAAGATGACAGGTTTATTGTAGCTTGAAGTCCATGATACATTGGCCTCCAAAGCATTTGAGCCTGTGGTGAGCACGCGCTGAACTCATAGCCAGAGCATGTGGCCGAACAAAACCATTCACCTAATGACCCGGGAGCAAAAGAGGAAGGAGTGACAAGAGTCCAAAATACTCCAGTCACTTGGAGATCTCTGTAGGATTTACCTCTTCATAACAGCTCCTAGCGACCAGGACTCTTAACATGTGGCACCTGGGAACATTTAAGATAAAAACTGTCATCCCGCCGTGTGACTAGGGGTTGTTGTGTAGCTGGCTCTGCATGGGTGGCTTTGGTTGGTTGTCTGCATCAGCCCCAACCAGGGAGCCAAGCTTTCTAGGCATGCCCTCCACCACAAAACTATTCTCTAGCTGCCATCTAGACGCTGAAACTCTATTTCAAATTGCATTCCTGAAGTAGGCTATGAAAGTCTCAGGAGATGAAACTGCTTCTTCAAAGCCTTTTTAATTCAGTGCTAACTTTTGACTAAATAAGTCCAGAGTAACGGACAAGGGTGGGGTAAGATCTGTACCACCAAGAGCTCCAGAAACCAGGGGGCTACCACCCGCAAAGGAAAACATCCCAGGGTGTCTGGGCAGAGGTTCACCTGCCCTAAGGAAACAGCAAGGGTAGAGCTTAAAGTAAGGCCAGAGGAACCTCAGACCTTCCTTTAGGAAAATCTACAACAAAAGAAACAAAGACCTTAGCAGGTTACTAGTGTGTGAAAAGTAACAGAAGGACATTTGAAGGCAAATGGGACCATAATTTCATTTTTAAGAGAATATATGCATATATATCGCCTCAGGTGAAATTCAAAGTCTATGAGTCTATTTTTAATTTAAATGTTGAATCATGTATTGACTAACTCATAAGTGCAGATACCCTTCAGTAGGCAGGTTCTATATCTACAGACTCAGCTAACCACAGATAAATATTTGGGGGAGGGGGACACAATTGTATCACGGAATGTGCACAAAATTTTCCCTTGTCTCTAGGCAACATAGCAGAGCAACTCCTACAGCATTCCTGTGACTTTTTGAGGTTAAGCAACCTATACATTATTTAAAATCCACAGAATTTTATATCTCTAATGAATTCCAAAATTCTGAAAATGAGCCCTGAGCATGCGCAGACTTTGATATCTGTGAGGCAATCCTGGAACCAATCTTGTGTGTATACTAACAATGCCTATACTTACATATTTTCACAATGAATCCCAAATTGTATTACAACTATGTGCTTATGACTTTGGATTTTGCATGCAATGGCACTCTCCTCTTTCACTTTACTATCATATATGACTCTTTGATGATGTTTATTTGGCAGAAAAACTTTTAGTTTTGAAAGCTCAGATTATTGAAGAGAAAATGGTTGTCTTTTTGTATGTTATCAGTATCTCAAGAGACACCAGTGATTTAGAATATAGATTTATTTTTTTATTTACTTTTATTTATGTATTTATTTATTTTTATTAATTTATTCTTGTTACATCTCTATGGATATCCCATCCCTTGTATCCTCCCATTCTCCCCTCCTTCCCATTTTCCCCTTATTCCCCTCCCCTATGACTGTTCCTGAGAGGGATTACCTCCCCCTGTATATGCTCATAGGGTATCAAGTCTCTTCTCGGTGACCTGCTGTCCTTCCTCTGAGTGCCACTAGGTCTACCCCTCCAGGGGATAGAGTCAAATGTGAATATAGATTTATAACTGGGATACTACATTCAACAAAGGTCTTCATGGTCAGTAAATAAGACAGTAGATTTTTAAAAAAGCAAACATCAACTTGGATAGAATCTATATAGAGAGAAGAATCCAGGGAGGCAAAACATGTCCTCCAAAATGACAGTAGTATTTCAATACTTTGCAATACTTTGTTCCATGGGGGTGCACTGACCAGGTATCAGTGAGGAGCACAAGGGAGAAGGGAAGAGCTATCCCCCTCCAGAGACGAGAGGTTTCAGAACAGGTCACAGTGTGTCTCTCTGACATCCTCAATGCACTTCCCTCTGTCTTCATACCCTATTGGTCAGCCACATTTGACTCATTGTCTGTTATGGTCTCCTCAGGTGTCATCCTCTATATCTTGCTGGTGGGATACCCACCCTTCTGGGATGAAGACCAGCATAGACTGTATCAGCAGATCAAGGCTGGAGCTTACGATGTATGTATTAAGTATCCATACAACTTTGGATGAGGGTGGGTTGTTTAACGGCCAAGGGCAAGGGCATTGTTGCTCTTGCTTTATTTTTTTTTAATAATCTGATGCTCTGTCATTTATTAACTAGTGTGGGGTAAATTTCTTTCTTAACCTGTGAAGAACAGTCTATCTATTACAAAATATACTTATCATATAAAAGGAAGGTTAATTATCAAAAATAGGATGAGCTTTGAGTTGGTGCAAAAGGTTTACAGTTTCAGACCATAAATTTCAAGTCATTATAACTAGATTCAAACACATCTTTATGAATCAGCTAATCAATATATTAAATATATTAAACAATCAATATATTTTGACAGTGAGAAATAAGTTTATTTCCATTGCATAAAAAAAATCTTGTTTCTGGAGTCAGTGAATTTCCAGAAAGTATTTTCTGCATCCTGTTAGTTGTTAAAGTGTGTTTTAGATGCTTGAAGATGTTTGGTCAGCTGGGAAGAGGCCAGGTAGCTGTAACAGATGACTTAGTCCAATTCACTCAATTTATGAATTCATTCAACTTTTGACACATTGTGCCTCATGCAGGAAGGTGTTGTCATAAAGAACCAGGCAGCTGTGGGCACTGCAGTTCTTGATGTATCTCACCTATTTTCTGAGCACACTGCTAAGATGTAATAGTTTCCTGGGATCCAGGAAGCTGTGGTGGATCTGACTAGCACCAGACTGCCAAACAGTGACCACAGCCCTCTGTGGGTGTAAATGTGGCTTGGGGGAGCTTTGCGCCCGCTTCCTGGTGCAGCCGCTGTGCAGCCAGTGTCAAGTCTACCCTTCTTCAGTCACTGTATGATGTAGAAATGGCTTCTTGTTGGGAACAATCAACGATGATGACAATTCAAGATGATTTCTTTCTCCAGTCAGCCCATGTGGCACCCACTTGTAAGAGCGTAGCTATCTTGCAGGCCTTATTTCTAGATAAGTGTTTTAGAAATTCATACATTGATATTTCAGACGTGCTCACATCAAAGCCAGTGGATCAAAATGAAAATAAACCTGACCAACTTTATCTTGTCAGTTTTTATTTTTGTATCATTAGACAGTCGTATAAATTAATCTGTTTTTGATATAACTTATGTAATAAATTTTATGAAACAGTGCACTGGTTATAGAAATAAGTAATATATTTGGCTTCTTGACTCAGGGGTGGATATATAAGACAGGATGCCGTGTATGCCAGGTTACCCTTGATCTTGCTATATAACTGTGGCTTGTCTGGAACTCCTGGTCCTTCTGCCTCGGGCTAGTGTTGGGATTAGAGACATGTACCAACATGTCTGGCTTAGTGTGTCTATTTTTAAAAACTTTTTACTAATTTCTATCTTTAAAGTTTCCATCACCGGAATGGGACACAGTGACACCTGAAGCCAAAGACCTCATCAACAAGATGCTCACCATCAACCCTGCCAAACGCATCACAGCCTCTGAGGCACTGAAACACCCATGGATCTGTGTAAGTCATTTCTATTATGCCCCTGGAGCCAAGCTGAAAAATAAATCCTTAGTCATTTTTTTCATAGACTTATAATAATCTTGCAGAGAAAGATGAACTTTAATGTATTTTGGACTCAAGGTGTTTAACAAATGAATTTTATAATAGTGAAAATCACCATTGCCTATAGCAAGCTCTAAACTGCACATATTGTTAAGTATTGCCTGCAGGAATGAGTACATTCCGTGTCAATTATTGATTAAGACTCATGAGCAGGGAATAAGAAAGTGACACCAAACCTTACTGTATCCCAGGAGGGAACTTTTTACAAAGTCCAGTTCTTTATGATTAAGCAGCCTTTGAAATATGTCAAATGTAGAAACTGGGGATGGTTTTAGGGGATACAGGATAGCTTCAGTAGTCTGAGTGTCTCGTAGACGCTCTAAGGAAAAGTAAAGTGTAAAGGGATCTAAACCCTTCTGTGAAGGTCAAGAGTTGCTATATAATGCTAAGTAAATAGGAGGTATTCTAATAGAAATGTGATGAAATGCTTGCTAAAATGGTGACCTGGCGGTTAATGATCAGCATTTCTGTACCTTCTATCTATCAGTGTGTTTGAGCTCGGTCACTGACAGTCTTTACAAAGCCATGCTTTCTTATAGAGTACTGCAAGTTGGTTATATGCATGTAGGTGCCATTCGTAAAGGTTGGACCTGAGACTCTTTATTGCCCTTGGTATGCTTTAACCATCATCAAGTCACCCTTTCTTCTCTTCTTTTAGCAACGTTCTACTGTTGCTTCCATGATGCACAGGCAGGAGACTGTGGACTGCTTGAAGAAATTTAATGCTAGACGGAAATTGAAGGTAAGAAATTTGACATTGTTGTGGGAGGAGTGGGAGGGCTGATTTGTGAGGTGAAAAGAAAAGCCGACGAAAGGGGAAGTTTTAGCAAAGCTTTTAACACTGTATATCTCAATACTGAGTCCTCCTGGATCTGAGGGAAACTGAGGTGCTCCATAATTGAACCCAGGATGGGTAGTGGGCCAGATGTGACAGTGTGTGCTGTGCCCTCTCTCCTCAGAGGAAGAGGTGCAGTTTGGTGAAGTCCCTATCTGAAAATAAAACCAGGAGACTTGTTAGCCCCCTGCTCCATGTTTTTAGGTCAGAGATTGGTAGAGGCAACTGTGACCTTGTTCTCTTGTTTGTTTGATAGGGTGCAATCTTGACAACCATGCTGGCTACGAGAAATTTTTCAGGTATACATGTTTGATCTCCGTTCCTTGTCCTCTGCCCTTCTCCAGGCTCTGTGTGTGTGTGTGTGTGTGTGTGTGTGTGTGTGTGTGTGTGTGTTTAAGAGAATGTAGACAGTCCAATAACTACAAGTGGTTAACACACACACACAGTGGGAATGAGGAGATTCATTATACTCCTGTAGCCATTTGTCGGACTCTACCCAGACTAGACACTAGCTCTCAAATGCTGGTGTCACACATGTATAATATGTATGCCTATTTTTATTACTATTTCATAAAAAGGTTGCTTTTAGTCTAATTACTGTGAGAAACTGCAGTAAGAAAGACCTTTAAAATGAGGCTTTTTGTGGAGCCACTTTCTCATAGGCCTAATTTCTTTTGAGCTGAGGTGGTATGTCTTTACATTCTTTAACAGTAATTAAAGGGACTAAAACTCTATAATGAGAAATTATAGAGAAGCGACTATGTGGCCACATGGGGACATCATCCAATAATAGGATTCCTCAAAACCATTGCATGGGGAGAACTAGAAGAAAAAGAAAGACGCATATGAGCTAAACTCAGCCAAGAAGTTTCTTTCTGTAAATTGACTCTCCAAAATAGGTGCAAAGTGTGTATTGCTTCCAGGAAAGTAGTTTGAAGTTTGAAGTGTCAGGGGCCGTCTTTGATAGATTATCTAAAAGCCATAGGCATGCAAGAGTCAAATGTTGGTAAATGCTAACCAGGCATATATCGAATGAACTTGAAGCAGCAACTAAGTTACATTTGATCAACTTATAATTGGGACTGGGGCGGTGTCGCGTGCATGTAATTAATCCCAGCATTCAGGAGGCAGAGGAAGGTAGAACTTTGTGAGTTCAAGGCCAGCCTGCTCTACATAGAGAGTTCTAGGCTAACCAGGGTACAAAGTGAGACCCTGTTTAAAAACAAAACAAAACAAACAAACAAAACACTTGGAGTTTAGATGTTTATAGACCAGTTGTCAAAAATAACAGTACTTTGGGTTTGGATAGGCATGTGAAGCATAAACATTCAGTGACGTGTTCTGACTTTGTTTTGCCCAGCCAGGATGTTAAAGTACTAATCAGATGGCCATCAGTATATGCGTGTCAGTCATTCTTCGGTCAGTTCCTAGTTATTGCTTAGACCCATGTTTGCAGCGCAGTTTTCCTTCCCTGTCCTGTGAAATGACAGACTGGTGAGCAGCAGCCACAGAGTGTCCGTACAGCGACCAGTGCTGCACATGCAGGAGCTGCACTGCCCAGCTGCTGTGTGTTCTGTCTGATGTGTTCGCTCTAATAAACAGTGCTGCTCCCTTTGTCAATCTGTTTTGAAAATACCTAGCTAATGTGATTGACATATATTCAGGTGAGCTCAATGCCATTAAGCCTTAGCCAATATATATGACCTTAAACTAAATAGACATTTCACTGTGGCCCAGTCCTCAGTGAATCACTAGAAATGAAGGGACTTATATGGTATATGTTGTTAAAGAAGAACTACTTTTTCAAAGATTCTCCAGAACTAAAATTACATATTTTGTTAACATTTTAATGGCACTCTTAAGTGTCACTTGGGTCCTTATTAATAATGTTTATACATATTTGTAGATGTTTTGGATTATCTCGTGTGCTCCTTTTCACCATTCCATAAACTAAAAATCATGACTAATGTGTGGACTTTGTATTGTCTCTGAACATTTTTGCATGAAAAACAAACTTTTTGGCCCATTACTTCCATATCAACTAAATAACATGAGACTCACTTGTATCTTCTAGTTCCATCTTGTACTTGTATTTTAGTTTTGAGCATTTAATTCATTCTATTCATTGCCAAATATACTCTTTAAACTTCCGTCCGTATGTGGTTGTAAAGTTGTTTTATTTCTTCTTTTCTCCCTGAATGTGGAATGTATTTCTTGTGAGGTAAGGTGATAGTCACTCAAGGGATGATTCTGCATCTCCCAGGCCAAACTGCTGCTTCCCCCAAATCATTGCCTACTTTTTGCTTGCTGTTGTAACCCAAATTATTCTGTTTGCTCTCTAACCTATTAACTTCCACCAGAGCTCCTGGGTGATCCTTTTTACCTTCAGGCAGACAGTGCCATAACTAAGGCAACTATTGAATAACAGCCTCCATTGATAAAATGTAATAGCTTTGTTGCTAAAAACGAGATAAAATTAATATTTGTGACTTTTAGGCAAAATTTAAAACGATGCAAAATTTAAAACTAAAATAACATCCCGAACAAAAGAAATATCAATAAGTGAAATGGTCATGTGGTTTCATTACAGCGAGGTATTTTATTTTAAACGCCATGCTCCGTGTGCATAATTGTGTATGTTAACACTAAGTGGAAGTATGTTCTTTGTCCTCTGTATCTGAGTGTTCTACACCAGTGTACTAATTGTCATTACTGTTGGACTTGCTGTTCACTGTGTACGCACTCATTTTTAAAATGATGCTTTCAAGTTTTAATAGGCTAAAGAAATTTGGTAAAATACAAGCAGTTGCTTAAGTGCCCTAGAAAAAGGGAGTTTCCCATGAGAACCTATGCCTTTAAGATTTCATTTTATTTCAGATCTTGTTCCAAATATTATGGCTTTTAATTTGTCAATTCAAAGACCTTTGTTTAGGAAGCCTCTGTATTCTGATTTTAAAATCTAAAAGAACACGGAGTGCATTTTTTAAATTACCATATGCTAAGCATTTAAGAAATTTGCTCCTGGTCAATAAGGTACCATTTGATTTTATATAAATATTTGTATTTTCAATCCAACTGAAGTTATCTGATTTTTAAAAAATAGAGAGAGAAGACTTGGTTAGCCAGAGCAAATTTTTGTGAATGAGATTTCAACCCCTGGAAAGAGGCACTTCAGTGGCAGAGCTGACGTGGTCATGAGACATGGTGTGAATGAAAGTGTAATCAGTCTGTCAGCTGGTGTCTCGAGGCTGAACTCAACTTTCTGGATTATGAAGGATAGTCCAGCGAAAGTTCCAGTATCCTTTTCAAAGCCAACATTGGCATAAAGTCCATTGCACAGCTGGCAAAGTGTTCAACTTTATGCCATGAGCTATGTCAGAATTTAGTTTTAAATTTGCTGTGGCAAAACCCAGAAAAGTGATACTGTATTTCAGTGTCCTGTAAGCTCTTGCTCATCAATGTGACCTTAATGGATTGGTGTCTGTGCTATAACTAAGCAAAAGTGGCAGGAGACGACTACTTGATTTGTCATCATCTCCCTGTGGGTTTGTGGAAAACTCACTAAAGTGGTTTTACTCTCATTTTGCAGCAGCCAAGAGTTTGTTGAAGAAACCGGATGGGGTAAAGGTAAGTTAAACAGCTCTCTTAAACTGTCTCTGACTTTCGGACGTTGCTGGATAGTTTAAATGTTACCCTAAAAATCTCAAGTATGTAGAACTTATGTACTTTATGGTTCTCAGAAAAGGGTGCAGGACGAAGCAGTAGATAGCTCAGCACACAAACATGATTATCGTGTATGCTAACACATGATCCATCCTTTTCACATGGTTATGTATTAACCATGAAAAACAACATTGTAAATATTGCCACTGTATAAAATGAATGTTTAGCTCCTCTCTGCTTCTCCACAGTCCCAAAGCACTCCGCTGACCTAAGAACCTGCAAAAACTAAATGCTTTTCCAATTAATTATGATGTGGACTTGAAGCCCACCAAAATCTGGGAAAAGTTTGTCTGAGAAATCAAGGCACCCGTGACTAACTGCCTTTCCTTGGGCAGTTTCTCTAAAGCTTATGAATCTATTGAGATTCAATCCTAAGAACTAAAGACGTGTTCAAGGTGCTACCCTGAGCAGACACTAGGAAAACCTTCCGAGAAAGACAACAACAAAAATAATTTTACTTTTTTGGCTTTCTAACCAGTATAGTCCAATGTAATTTCTACTGATATCTTGTTTATAGAGAGCTTTTCTTAATAGTATAACCTCATTTTTGCTTAATAATATTTGTTATCTTTCCAGAATATCACCTAAATGCCTTGTTAACCATTTTCTTTCTCTTCCAATGGCAGATACGTACATTCCTCAACAGGTCAACACTCTTGGGAATTAATTAATAGTCTAACCTTTGAACTTGACCCAATCAGGTGGTCATTTCCTATTGAAAAATGCAACATAGAAAGTCATGTGTTGGCTCCTAAAGTTATATGGAGTCATTCATTACCTCACCACCTGTCTCTGTGTGACTGAAATTTTCCAGCTCTGAAGTCACTGTGCCCTGTGCTCACTAGGTCATCATTTCCCATTCCTCAAGCTACATGTATCTTCTTTCTGCTTATTTCACTCATTTCAGATTGCATTGACAGTGGATGTCTGCCTTTTCCCCAGTGTGACATTGGTGAAAATGGGTACTTTTAAGTTTTCAAATGTTTCCCTTTGGGTTTTTTTTTTTTTTTTTTTTTTTTTTTTTTTTTGGTACTGCTCAATACCAGAGAGCCCACAGGCCCAATAATAGTTAGTCTCACTGTTATCCTGATGCAGAAACACTTTCAGAACAGTTTTCCTCCAGCTGACTTATAAACACCATTTCAACAAGAAAATTAATATATATTCCATGCTTTAAATTCAAACGGTCGTGTTTCTTTTTGTTTGTTGTTTGTTTTGTTTTCTCTTCTCTTCCTTTCTCTTTGACTGGTCAATTCAGAAAAGGAAGTCCAGTTCGAGTGTTCAGATGATGGTGAGGACCTGTGTCTGCCAGATTTCTCCTACTGGGAAAATGCACACTTAGAGATGAAACAGTCTCATTTACCTGAGTTAGTGGGAGTAGAAAAAGAGCCTCATAGGTCAGCGCTAATCGGCACTCAGAACATGCTACTGCACTTTCACATTATGTTGTTTTTCTCTGATAGAATTTTTCAAATGAGTAACAAATTGAACCCTTATCCATCTCCTGTTAATGACTTTGACCATCTGTGAGAGCAAAGACCAGTTTCTCTTCAAAAATAAAGAAGCCAAGACATAAGGAATGTTTACTCGTACAGAAAGAAATGCTATAGGGTTGTTTTTTAATTGATAATCATAACTGCGAAATTAATTCCGACACAACTTAATACAGTTGCCTTGAGTTTACAAATAATGTGAAAGTGAGTTCAGCATGGCCTCATTCTAGCTACGCTTCTTTAAAAGAAGTATGTACTCACCTTAACTGAATAAATGCAACACCTTGTTCACGCCTCCTGAGAGTAATACTGTGCCACTTAAACATCTGATTGCAGTCAGGTTTCAAACAAGAAAAACACAGTATAAAGAACATACACTCACATGTACATTTAAAATCCAGCTATGATTGAACATGGGACTTGATAACTGACTCTTTGAAAGTTAGTTCTTCTGGCTTTTACTTGGAATTTTTCCTGTTACTTTAGAATAATGCTATAAATACCCTTCAAAACGTGATGGTGCGTGTGTTGTTCATGTGTGAATGTGGGCAGAGGGTTGGGTAGTTGTGCTTGCCAGCTGATAAGTTTGTGTACAGTTAGATGCAAGCGAGTCACATTTTCACTAAAATAAGGCAGTTCTTAGCAACTATATTCTAGGGTGATGGAGGAAGAATAACCCTGAGTATTTTGTCTTTTATTTACATCCACTGATGCATACTAAACACATTAAGTAACCACATGTGTCCTGGTGACTGGGCAGGAGGTTGCAGTGCTGTATTGAGCACTCTCCCTGTTAGGAAGTTACCTATGGATACCATCTCCTTGTCACTGTAGCTTGTAACAACACTAGTACATTCTGATCCCTTAAACCTTTACCTCCTATCTCTTTTTGGCCATTGCACACATTTTTTTGTTCAATTCATTTAAAGCAAAAAAAAAAAAAAAAAAAAAAATCACAAACCGTTTTCAAAGCACGGGCTAGAAGTTCCATCTTTAATAAGTTTTCTAGTTAAAGCAAATGTCCAACATTGTCTTTCGTCCTGAATGACACTGAGCACTGTGTTATAGCTTATTCAGTAATGTTCACACCAACATTGATAGAAAGGTAAATGAAAAGAAGAGCAAAATGTTTTAGACCTTAGTTAATTCTGTTGCCTTTGTCTTCTTCTCAATGATAGCCCCAAAACAGCCTGTTGGCATAAAGTTAAACTATCCAAGAAGCCCAAATAATGACTGTGATCACTTGTAAATAACCATTTGATATGCAGTCCATGTTCCCCTTTAGTGTGATTATATTTACATTCATATTAAAACTATGGTGTTCATCCCTTTAGAAAATAATATACAAATGCCTACATAATTTGATAGGCAAAATGAACATGAATTTAAGTTTCTGTTTAATGACCATAATGTAATATTTATACATGGGCTTAAAATAATGTTGATTATTATATCTCAGTATTTTACTCTTTTGTCCCAACTCAGTAGAGTTCCAGGCTCCCACATGTCTACAGAGAGTCTTCTCTGTGGGCCATGGCCATATTTATTAGCCCTATGAGCATCTTTGAAAAGAAGGCTCTTGAGGTAGTAACCACACCCCCTTTAAGGATAAACTCAACTGTGTTAAGAAAAGGGCTTGGTCTTACCGCATGTACTTGACAAGAATAATGTAGCATCCAAGGTACTAAGCTGTCTCTCAAGCAACTGTGAACAAAAATGTTCTTTCACATTGAGGCTGCAGAATGGATTTTGATTTCTCCCACTTATCACTGAGACGCCTTCCTAAAGGAGACCCAAACTTATCATTGTCAACCAAACACTTTGATGTCTGCATTTTATCAGAAGATCCAGAATTTTAATTGGATATCTAGTAAACAAAGTAATGATAGCTCCCCAGGGAAAGATGATCTATGTGCGACTTCAGGCTCAAGAATAAGATGAGAAGAAAAATAATAAAGGAATGTGTTCAAAGAAGTGAATATTTCGAAGCTTGGAAACGGAATCTGACTTGAAGGGTATGAAGACGGCTACAGCCTGGTCATACTCTGCCGCTTGGCTTGAGTTCGCTGAAGCAAAGGCAGCACACACAAACCAGCCACAGCTGACCCCATCCTTCCATCACAGACAGGGCCCCTGAATGTGTATGCCCTTCAGGAACCAGATGTCCCCTTCCTTTGTGTCAGCCATTACAGTCTTTCTCATCCATCGCCAGTGCTCTTTACTCTCATGTCTGTATTTCCATGTAGACGTGCTACTTGTAGCCATTGGCTACCAAGAAGATTAAGGCGTCTCTGTTTCTATTTTCTGCATATCCACAGATAAACAACAAAGCCAACGTGGTAACCAGCCCCAAAGAAAATATTCCTACCCCGGCGCTGGTATACCTAGACTCTTGTACCCTTCCTAAGTTCTGCACTGTTTGCTATTGTTTCTTTCATTTGCTTTCACTAAATTGATATCCGTGTATCAATACTTCATTTGTTGGTGGGTTTGGTTTTTCTGATTTTTGTTTTGTTTTCCTTTGCTTTGGTTTTCTGCTTTGTTTTGTTTTTAATGTTTTGGTTTTGGTTTTGGTTTTGCTTTGTTTTGTTGGTTGGGTCTTTTTGTTGTTGGTTTGATTTTTTTTTTTTTTTTTTTTGGTTTTTGGGGATTTTGTTTTTTGTTTTTTGTTTTTATTTTTTTGATTTTTGTTTTGTTTTTGCTTTCAAAGGTAGAAGAAAAACTTATTTTGGTTTGCTTTTCTTTTCTTGAGATAGTTTTCAAGTGTGTTTCTAACATGAGACTTTTCATTTCATTGTGGAGCATCATGTTTTCCTCTGCAGTTGGAATTCTTGCATGCTGGCTGGGAAACGCAGTAGAATGCGCTTCGGGTACTCTTAGCTCTTCTGGTGATGACTGCTACTGATCGTGCATACAGTGGTTTCTCTTTCTGCAAAGAACATGCCGACATCAAGGAGAGCTAACAGGATTCTTGCAAGATGACGTGAAAAGTTGACCTTATTCAGAGCCCCCATTTATCTCGTATTGAAGACAACATGGCTTTGCAGGGTTTCCCTTTCTGGGATAAAGAGGCACTGCCCAAGGCAAAACTCTTTTGTCTGTTGTGTTTCAAACTAAATTGTCACTGTTTCACTTTCTTCCACACAGTGAGAGTGTATAACATAGGTTAAGTTAACAGAGACTGACAGTTCTGTACATTTCAATCAAATGTGCAGAATTAACAACTTTGTCAGTTACTTCTACACACTGGAACAGTGTTGTGTTAAAATTCAAAAGTTGATTACTGGTGTTTAGTACATGGAATTATAAAATACTTTCTTCAAATGGTTTCATAATTTGACTTACGATTCCCAGAAATTGTTTTTATTCATCACTGTGCCCAGACTGTTGTTGCCATTGACTTAAAAACACTAGGCGTAACTTTAACTGGGCTAACCAGTAGGCTCACTGGAAGAACATTCAGAGGAAAAAACATACTGAGACTGAGGGCTATCAGGGCTGAGAGCATAGTTCAGTGGGAGAATGTTTTCATAACTCAGAAGAAACCTAGTGGTTCAGTCCCTAGCCATGTAAAAGAAAAAGAAAACAAACAAACAAATCTGTTTTCTTAAAAATAGCTAAGAAAAAGGGGGCCCAAAAGATAGCAAGCTATATTCTGGTGAAGTAAGTGTTGCAGCTCAGGCCACAGCAAGGAAGAGAAGAAGCAGCGGTTGGGTTTTCTAAGTGTGCAGTGCAGGCTTTTCCCTGGGGAAGTGCCTGTGGTGGAGACTGGCCATAGTTACCACAACTCACAGGTACCAAGGCACCCATTTGTGAATGTAGCAAGCGTGCTATCTCTGTGTGAACATTCAGTCTTTTTTAGTAGTATTTTCCACTTAAGAATTTTCTCAAACTATGTGAAAAATAATAGTTTCTTAATGAAAAACATTACTTATTAATAAAATATAATAAATAATATATAAAATATATCTTCACAAAGAATTTGATGTGTTCTCGGATATTTCTATCTATGGTGCTCTTGGCCTGTTTCTTTGAGACAGACAGCAATAGAGTATTCAGAGGAGAAGAAAGGCAAGCTTACTGTTCTTTATATGAACTTCACAAAGCAGAAATCATATTTTTGATGTGCTTTGCATAGGATGTATTAGCAGTGTCTCCAGTGATAGTGTTTTATAATTAGTTCTAAAATACTTAAATGACCTTTTATAAGTATT
The DNA here is from genome assembly GCA_907169655.1 of Acomys percivali. Lineage (NCBI taxonomy): Eukaryota > Metazoa > Chordata > Mammalia > Rodentia > Muridae > Acomys > Acomys percivali. Next base: position 79,084,205 of record OU015753.1, read on the forward strand.
CTTTGGAATTTTTTATGAGCTTTGATGTGTATTCTGTTGGACAATTTTGTGAGGTTTTTTTCTTTAAGTGTGTCTAATGTTTCAGGATTCTCCAAGGGTATTCAGCTATGTGTTGATTATAATGACCTCAGAGTTGAGTCCTAAAGCAATACAGCTGAAGAAAAAAATCTCTACACAAAATTTGATGTCTTCTCAGATATGTCGATCTGTGATGTTCTTGACCAATTTCTGTGAGACAGGCAGCAGTAGAGTATTCAGAAGAGAAGAAAGGGAAGTCCTGTTACAGGGCCTGGTGAAACAGTGAGTGCCTCTTTAGGTCTCCAAACTGCAAAGCCCTGCCCGTCATTCAGCTATCAGGAATAAGGTCTTTTGCATGCTGCTTCTGGGTAGGGACATGTGTGGTCTCATGGACTCACTAGGAGGCCTCCTCAGAGATCCTGTCAACTCTTGACCACCCTTGACATGGCTTTAGCTCTTGTCACTATTTAGTCTTGTTTGTTGGCCCTCTCTGCTCTGTCCCACAGACTAGTACGAACGTACTTACCAATACGAACTGTTTCTTTCTCTATTTTGTTCTTACTCAGGAGCCCCAAACTACTGTAATCCACAACCCTGACGGAATCAAGGTATTCTGAAAGAATCAACCCCATTTGCTTTGATAAGATTACACATCTCATCAAATGCCCTGTGCAAAACTGAGTCATTATCTCAAGTGGGAAAAAAATTGGTCCTTTTGTCACCACATGCTCTTTCAGGCCTAGTTCGTCTAGAATTATACATAGACATCTTTCAGATCAAAATGAATGACAGTAGCCTGAGAGAAAAATCAGTGTTCCCTTAGTCAATAACAAAAAAAACAAAAACAAAAAAAGGGTCAGGCTAAACATTTACAGAGTCTTTGTATTGAGATGGCTGTGTATCTTAAGCAATTCCATGCAGTCCTTTTCTATCTCTGTGCCTGTTTATGCATTGTACAATAAACACACACAGCATGAAATTTCAGAATTTCTTGCTATCATCCCATTGTCTTCCCAAATAATGAGTTTGTAGGTATTTTTTTCCCTAAGATGTAATACTGCTTTTGAGCTTTTCAGTTGTCTTCTGTTCTGTTGTTAAGTGGATTTTGTTGTGATTCTTGCTTCTGTTTGCTTGTTTTTCACTTCCCTGTAATTGATGATATTGATGGTGGTGTTACTGTTTGACATGGATTTGAAGAGAGTCAGGGAGTTCCACCTCTTGTTGAGTATGTTTGTTGTCAATCTATATGAACTATACTAAAGGATATTTAACTATTGTGCCGAATGAGACTACTATGTTCCACCTATTGTAAATTAGATGTATACTGTGTTTGTACCAACACTTGCATGCGTGTTTGAAAGATGAAAGGAGACATTTTCTAAATGTACCTCTGTCCAGCTTACAACTTCTTATGGATTATCATATATAAGAGAGGAAGTCTGTGCCAGATATTCTAAGTCTAAGACTGAGAAATAGTCACGGTCTTTTCCTTGCTCTAACAATAATGCTGAAGGATCAGGACTCTTTGGTTCACTATTTAGTTGACCCATGTTGAAAACATCAAGTGTTTTGTGTCTTAACCCGAGATGAACATTACTGTCATGACACTGGAGAGGTTCCAAGTCCCAAAAAAGGTTTGAGGTAGTCAGGACCAGCACATATGAGAATAGTCCCATTAATGGCACTCTCAAAGGAAAGACCCGGCATAGCAGCTGGAGCGGAACTGCCGTGATTCTAGCTCTGCTGTTTGTAAGAGTTGCTGCATGCTGTCCATTGCTTACATGAATCCATTTGTTTTTAAGTGCATGGGTTTGACCTTCGTTTTGAGTTTAAGTCTGAATGCTACATCACATTAAAGAAATGCATGGATGCTTTTCTTTGGTTTTGTATGTGTGGAGACTCTGGACATTAGCTAGTTTATCTCCGTGGCTCACATAATATATATGGTATTTATATAAATAGATGGATTTCTAAAAATACAGAATCTGTAAGTGGACACTGACTGGTTTTTTTTTTTAAATTACATTTCAAATCCTGTTTTCCACTCACTGAACATAACAGCTATTAACTAGAAGTTTGGTCCCAATTATTTTCAGCTCTGACTTTTAATCGTTCCAAGTAGGAAATGAATACTTTTGAATACTGCAACATATCATTACTAGAAAATATTTCATTGGTATATTTTAATAAAAACACATAGGAAACTGCTTTAAGAAAGGTATCTTACCACCGTAGTTGCCATGCACTTTTAAGTGTACTTGCTATTCTTCACCTTAATTTGTAGTTTTACAAAGAACTTCATCTTTTCATCGGGGGAAGAGATGTCTTTTTCAATGACTGACATTTTCTGAGTTAGAAAAGATGGGGGAAAAAGTCTAACTGCCCTTGAAAATAAATTATTCATTTTGATTCCAGTGTCCTAAACATAAGCCTGAACCTTTCTGACAACTTTGTTCAGCCTGGCTCAGCTTTGATAGCCCTAACTTCTGATTCAAACAATGGAGGAAATGCCTTTTCTCCATAGAAGTGGAGAATGGAGAAACAGCAGGAGAGTCTGTCCTCCGCACGGGACCCAGCACAAAGAAGTGCTACTTATGGGTTCATTTATTAGGGGTAAAACCATGTATTTTAAACTTGCAGTTCATTCTGCCAAAATATTCCACTTCTCTTTCTAAAAATACACTGTGTGAGGCACTGTACTGTGAACTCATCTTATGCAATTCTTAAATAAACTACATACTTCTTCTGCTTCTACAAATCACCTGGATTCATCTTGCATCAGTGACTAGGCAACCAGAGTACTCTCTTTGAAATGTTTGCAACATACGACATTTAGTTTCTGTTAAAAATCACTTGATGTATTTGTCCATTTGCATGTCAGCATATACACACACAGCCTGCTGAAGAAATTTGCATGATATGTATGTATCACCAGCCAAGTTTGTCATAAGAATCAGCTCTTCGTGGTATGAAGCTTAAAACTGTGTTTTCTTCTGAACAGGAGTCAACTGAGAGCTCAAACACCACGATTGAGGATGAAGACGTGAAAGGTAGGCTTGAGCCAAGAAGTGGAAAGCCCAACTCTGAGCTCCATGTCCATCACAGCCAAGGCTGTTCCAAGTAACCAGTAAGCATAAGCTAGGAAGCAGGCTTGTCCCAAAAGAAACTCACTTTTATTTTGTGAATACAGTAGTCTGAAAAATGAATCAGTCTATGACTATGTCAACTTTCTCACACTCTGTGTTTTAATTTTAAACATGTGAGCTGTGCAAGCATATTGTTGACATCTCCGCTAGCGACGACTGATTTTAAACACATCAGTCAAAAATAGCATAAAATACAAGTTCACTTTACATATACCACTGCAACCTCTATAGGAGGCTGTGTTCAAGACTGTATTACAAGGAGGTAGTATGAAAATATTCTACTTTTTTAAAGTGTTGATGGTCTCTAGTGGAGTTTTATGTTTGGAAGCCTTTTGGCCTAGGTTTTATAAACTTTCTTGATACAGTCTTGATACCTGTTTCATTTCGTTTGTCAAAGCTTTCTAGCTATTGAACTCTCAGAACTACTGCACAAACACAATATGCACTTACATTACTCTACTTCCTTTGACCCCATGGCTAGTTTTAAAGTGTTAATTTTTGTTTCAGTTTCTTCTGCAGTTTTGTGTTCTTGTAGTTCAGTATGTGGAGCTTCATCTTCAGTAGTTCACCTGACTAGAAAGTATTCTGAAAAGAATAATAATAGTAAAGACATTTAAAATAATAGTTTAATGGACAAGACATATTTTGAAGAATTGAAAAATGTTGATTCATCAATTTGCTATATCTTAACTGGGAAATACCTTACCTGTAAACGTCACTAAATGCTATAACTTTTTGAGATGGCATTAATAAAACAAAGTCTTGAAAAAATAATTGTACTCATGTTATAGAATAAAAAACAGAAACTCTCAGGTCACAAAGAAATATGGACAATTTAGGAAATAGAAATGGCTGCAGACCACTGTTGACAGTCACCTCTGCTGACCTTTTTCTTCTTGGCTTAGGGAAACACTGACACTGTTGATGTGTACTCTCTATATTACCACTGCACTGCCCTTCCTCTCTGAAAGGTGGCCACTCATTGGTTCTTAGAGTGCAAAAGCAGAGAGCAGAGTCCAGGATGTGACTAATTCTATTCATCCCAATTTTGCTGTTGAACTAAAATTCGAACTGAAGTAATTTCATGAATCTTTTTTGTTAGATAGAGACATTTTTGTTAACTGAATAAACAGATGCATCATTTAACTTTTCCTGTGATTCAGAAAGCCTGGTAATTGTTTGATTACTTAGCTCTTCAACCAAATTAAATGCTCCATATGATTTTGATGCCAACTTCTATAAGTGTTTGGTGGACACTCCTAGAGCAATTCTAGGTTATAATGCACCAGAACAAAGGGGGGGGGGAGACTTCCAACAGTGGAAGCAGGCCAGGGGAGGGGATCTCAAATAGCCCTGCTTCATGGAGGGTGAGGTTTTTATATGTCACATAATGTGAGCTTTCTGGCTCATTTGCATAGCCTGGTCTTTTCCATGCAGTTCTACATACAACTTCATGCATCGCATGTTTCACTAGCATCTAAAATCTTCACTTTAGGGATGCTGTAATATTATAATGAGCCATAGGCCACTTTAAACACTATTGTGCTCTGCTCACTCCGTGGCAGGATGCTGTTAGCCTCCGCTAACAACCTTCTTCTTCCTTCCTCTTTGTCAGCTAGTTTTTCAGTATTTGCTGAGGCCTATCAGGTTTTAGTTTCCATCCTTTTCTCTGACCTCATTTTTAATCAAGCGTCTGAAAAGCTACTCATTATCCACCAGAGGAACTGAGTCTTTAAATAACTGAGTGTGGCAAGGGAAATACCAGCACCTCAGTATATGTAGTTCATTCACATTTTCACATCTTGGTAATTATGAGACTGACTTTAATTTGTAATGTTTCTCATATAAACTTGACTCGAGCTATTAAATACTTGTTCAGGATAACTTTAATCTGTATAAATAATCAATGTCTAATATGAGTCTCTCAATTGGGCATGGTAGTACACACCTGCAATCCCAGCACTCAAGAGGCTGAGGCAAAAGAATACAGAGTTCAAGGCCAAGTGTGGACATCAAGTTCTAAACCTGCCCAATAAACATAGTGAGACCTGCCTCAAAGAAATACATCAAAACAAAACAAATTGAAGGTTCCCTCAGAGATTTGAAAGATTTGTTTTTGGAATTAAACTGAATTTACACATCCCAAATATTAGAGAAAGTTAGTATAACATTAAGATTTAAAAGTGTAACATAAGATTCAAAGAAGTGTCTAGTTATTAACTGAACACAGGGTAGTCTCATTTATTTTCTAGAACTTAATGAATGAATTGCATTTCTGCTTGGCTAATGTAGAGCTGATCACAGTCATAGATACACACACTAGCCTTATCTGTCTTCTGTCTAAAATTCATGCAGCATTTGCCAGCTGATCCTTTTAATGTTGGTAGATTCTAGAAACCAGTAGGACCATAAGGTGCTTCAGAAGAACACCCAGGCACCATTCCAGATGTAAGGAGGTAGAAGACGACAGACTGGAAATAATCTTAATGCATTTGTTTGTTGGCAATTTCCTTCTGCAGGGATTCCTCCCTCTGTCGAGACACTAAATAATTCCCCAAGAAAGGCATGATATACTTAATTCATGTGGGTAATTTTGCTCTGCTAACCTTAGAATTTGCCATACTCTGTGTAGTTTAGTGAGAAGCATGTTTATTGTCTTGCTCTATTAGAAGCCAAAGCTACATAGACCTCTTGCGTGTAGGAACTGATAAAGACCATTATATAATTTGACCAAAACTATAATCCTCTATTCCTGACCGTATCACATGGAGAAAATTCCTTTACTTCTACTGCTCTGGCTGCTGTCTGAGGTAGGTTGTATACAACAGTGTTACTTAGGTGAAACCGCACACCTAGTGGCAGGTTCATCTAGGCAAGTGTGTGCAGCACCATCCTGTTCACTAGCACCTGTTCTCCCATGAAACACATCTGGCACCACACCTATACTTACGATGCTTCATGGAGACATATGGCCCTTGATACAGTATCACAAGCTTCCCATACCAATGTCTGGTCCTCATCAGCTACCCAGGAAACGAACGTTTCTATCTTCTCTCACATAAGGTCACTCAATCAAAGAAATAAAGAAAAGGACATCATCTTCTCCCAGTGTCTTGGGCATAGCAGGGACTGTTAACCCATAAGGCCAGCTGTTTGCACTAGACAGCTGAAGTAGTAAATAGATTAACAGAGCTTTCCAGACAGGTAACATGGATCACTTTGGATGTTTCCATTTAGATCTGCTTGTTAATTTCTCCTTCATGGTGGATTGGGTTCTCCAAGGCTCTGGTCCATGTGCTACTTTGAAACTACCTAGGATATCTCCGTTTCTTCATTCACTCCCTGGATGCCTGCTTTTCACCTGAGCTCTTTGTGAACTAATAATGGTCAAGAGATTTCAAATACATAGCACTGAAACATTCTTGTGTATGTTGTATATGAAGCTCCTTTGCTGGAAGATGGCCCATTTCTCCTAACTCAGTAAATAGTAGGGGACAGTGAAAAGGGGAGACCCAAGATCTCTCCATGATTTAGCAAGAGTCCTTTGGTTTGGTGTTTTATGGGGGTTTTGTTTGTTTGTTTTGTTCTGTTTTGTTTAAATATACTTAAGAATTTGAGTATGCTGGTACCTTCCTATAATCCTAACACTCAGTGGGCTGAGGCTGTAGGATCACTAGTTGGAGGCCAACCTCAGCTCTGTGGAAAGAGCCTGTCACAAACCAACCCAAAGAAGAATCAATGAACAAAACTGAAGCCTTACATTACAGCCATGTGTTCACTTCCCAGTACGCAGCCATCTCGCCATCCCGAGGACTTGCCTTGTCTAACGTAAAAAAATCTCCCAGAATCCTTGTTCTTTTTAACCAAAGGATGAGTGCTCATGTCCTAGTACCAACACGTGGCACAACTTCAGATAGTATTGATGCAGTGTCAGGACGCTCCGCACCTATTCCGTGTCATGGAAAATTAGTAATAGTTTGAATGTTAATGGAATGCCATTTTAACAAAGGACAGTTACCACCATAGTTGCAAAGCAGTCATGACCATAATACAAAATAGAATTTCTCCTGCTACAGCTAACCATACTCAAATTTTAAAATACTGAGCGAAAATTGTTGAACTAGCTGTTTGCATTTTGGATACAAGTTTAACTTTACATTAACTTCCAGTTTTATCAACTAGTGCCAGCATCAGCCTCTCACTAATGATTGTCATGTCTAACAGTGCTCCTTTCTATAGGTATGGGGGCACGTTTCCACACTGTCTGCATTTGAAGACTGTACTTTGGTTTGTGGCTGTGGCCACAGTTTGCAGGGCCTGTCGCTGTATGCCACAATGCCTCTCCACCTCCTAACCCACCCAGCATCGCTGCTCAACCTCAGCTCCTTCCTGATGAGCACACGTCTGTTTGCTCCACCTGATGTTCTTTCCCAGCATGCCAGAGTTGTGTGCCACCTGTGGAAGCTGGGCTTCTGCATGTCCTCATCTGTCACTCATCCTGCTTCCAGCATGTCACTGCGGCTCAGCACTCAGCACTCACTCACTCGGATCTCTTGCTGCAGGCCATCTACTTTACAGGTCTAGCCCGGTACAGCTCAGGACAACAAGCAGCAGTCACTGCCTCTGAGCTTGACTGGCAGGAGCTACCTTCTTGCTCAATCCTTTCTCTATTTCCTGGGGTGATGGTAAAGAAGCTATATAGGATGCTCCTCCCAGAAGGCCCTGTTAAAGACAAAGATGCTGGACCCTTATCACCTGCATGGGAGCTGGTGTCTAATAACACTCATTGTCAGCTCCTGAGCTGAGCTATCAATCTCATGGTGAAGGAGCTTTGCATATCTGTCTTGTAAATCTGTGCATTAGTATACAACGCAATCACCGAGTACTTAAACAGAGTGCCCCCTGTGGACTGTTGCCTTGAGGCATATCTTCCTTTCTGTGTAGGGCTTCCTGAGGTAGAGGATCAAACAGTGCTGCTACTCTTCAGACCTGCATGCTGCTTGTCACTCAGGCCGTCTCTCGCTTGCACTTCCCACTTTATCACACGAATCAAGGAACTCATTTGTTTAAGGACTGGGGATAACTGCACCGTTCTCTCAGCATAAAATGTCTTAGCATGTAGCCTACACAAAAATTGCTTTTAGATTTCTAACCCAAAATGTGGTTTTTGATGTTTTAAAAACATTTAATTTGTCCGCATGTATGTTCTTACCTGCAAAACTTGGTTCTTGAAGAATCAGAAACAGAGGGTTCATGCAGGACTTACTCCGCTCTAACCTGCAGCGTGTAAGCATTTTTCTTTTCTCTAGACTTTTCTTCTCTCAACACATTCCTCTAGTTTACTTAAAACAGAGTAGACTCACTGTCTTTCTCGGTACCAGCTGTCTCCTCAAGCTTCAATCTTGAGTCTCTCAGGGCTTGTGTATCTCATGATTCTGTAAGTAACCCTTCTGATAAACTGCATGATCAAAACCGTTGCTGGCCCAAGCCATCCTGCGCCACATAGCCAGGTCTCAGCCACCCTGGGCTACAAAAACAGATCCTGTCTATAAAGAAATAAATAACTGATTAGACTCCTCATAGCACCAACAGTCTATAGCTGGCCAGCTCTCTGCTAAGTATAGTATCATATCGTTATTCCACTAAGAACAAAGCTTCTTGGTTCTATTTGTATGTGTTTTCCCCACTACCTAATTTTAAAATGGTCCGATTTAATAGGGGCCAAATTTAGAGTTATATGTAAATTCTAAACAATTTTATCACATTCTCTGTCTCCTCCTTCATTTCATATAATATTCTTGCCACCATCTTTAGTAGTGTGAAATACAAGGTCAGCAGTAACCTGGCTGGAATCAGGAGTCTGCAGCCCACTTCTGATTTCATCCATTATTCAACTTGCTTAGAACAGGTCACTTTACTTCCATGTGCTTCCAATTGGCTTCTGAAAGCACAATTTAGATAATGAACTTACCAACACAGGCTCTTAAGATTTTTTTTCCTATACTACGATGATGTAATACTATTAACAGATGGTTACAAGATCTAATTTCTGAAGTATATGAGATTATACATTTTAAAATATTATAAAATGTTATAGATGTTAGTTATGTAAACTATTCATAATGATCATAGAAATACATTTAATTCTAAGCTGAAAACCACAAAAGAGCTGCAATAAATTGATGCTTTGTAGGGAATACATTTATAATTGGAAAAAAGCATCCACTAACATATACATATATATATATATATATATATATACATACATATATGTCATCAGTCACACTATGAAGTGAGTAGTTTAAATATATTCTAGTACAAACTCTTATGGGGGCATATTTCATTTTGTAAAATCATCAGCCATGCAGAATTATGATCTAGGGATTAGAAATTTGGATTAGTGCATGAAACTGCATAAATGTGAGGAGCTAAGTTTGAATCCCCAGAGCCCACATAAAAGCAGACACATAGGGTGAAAACATCTATAATCCTAACAGAGAAATGGGACTCGGAGACAGGAGAATCCTAGAAACCCTAGAGGCCAGCAGGCCCAGTGAACATTGGCTAAGGAACAAGGTAGGGGTGAGGACCAGAGCCTGAGCTTACCCTCTGGCCTCACACATACCCGACACATAAATGGAGCAACTATTTCTAGAGCTAATATCTAAAATCACTAGTTGAACTTGTTCATTTTCCTATAGAAGTTAAATCTCAGTTCTTTACTATGTTTTCTTACTACAAATTTTGTATAATTCTTAAGTTACCATAATGAAGTAATTACTGAAAGTACTATCTCCTTCAGAGTTTGTAACTGTTTTACGCTAATAAATATATCTGGAAATTCTGCAAAACTCGATGATTATATTGTGATTCTTCCTTTAAGTCAAATAGGCCCAATAATATTTTCTGTTATGAATTTCTAGAACATTCTTTTCTCAATTTATTTCAAAAGTAATTACATAAATTGTCCCCTGTCACTCATTCCTTCTGCTCCCTCATGGCTACTCTCTACACTTCCCTTCCAAATTCAGTCTTCTCTTCTTTCTGTTACATATGCTGTTACACGTACATAAGTGAGTCAGCATGTAAATACAACTTTACAGGTATGTTCGGAGTTGTTGCATTTCTAGGGGTGACCACTGAGGATTAGATAACAGGTGAGGAAGCTCATTCCTAGGAAAGGCTCCCTCTCTCAGAGATAGATAATTGCTTGTAGCTCTTCATCTAGGGATTGCTTCCCATGGGACTTTCCCTGTCGCTCTGTTGCAATGCCAACTAATATTGCAAGTACTCAGGCCTGGTTTAGGCAGCCATGTTGTTGACGTTTCACAGGTACAGCTTCTCCGTCACAGCTGGAAGGTAAGGTCTTCCTGCTGGCTTCATGATCACATGGCTCTTACAGTCTCTCAGGCCCCTCTTCTAAGCCGTCCCCTTTGTCTTAGGTGCTAGAGCCGTGTTGTTGACCTTGCAGTTTGTCTTCAGCACTCCAGTTTCAGTTAGTTGTTCTCTGCATTTGGACTACCTGTAGCTCCCAGAAAAGGTCTCCTGCTACCGGGTGGGGGGGGGGCTTCTTTGATGGGGAGGGAGAGCTATCCCCTTCTTAGCAAGCTCTTCAAAAATCTCAATGCTGAACAGTACAAAGATAAGAAATTAGAATGCAGTTAGGAACTGTGCTGCTTTAGGAAAGAGATGGTTGTAGCTTCGCCTCTAAGATCCATGTCCGACTAGCTAGGTTTACATACGGACTGGGCTAATTTGGCATGAGTTCTGGGGAGAGTGTATTGTAGAGGCCATCAGCAGAGAATGAACTATGATCAGAACTCCCGGGATTACACACAGTTAGAGGAGAAGACAGCTCTCCTGCACAGCTCCAAGCTTTAGGACATTCACTGGTGATGAGTAAGTATTGGGAAGCCCAGGTTGTGCCTAAGGAAAAAGAAAAGGTGTTGTAAATCCAGCCTCAGGATTCCATACGTGGATGCAATTGGTAAGGTGACTAGGTTAGGCGTGGGTTGCACAGCTAAAGCACTGGTAGTGTGTGTATTTGGCTTTGCGTTTTCCTTCACATACTTCCCTGGTCAATTACTGAAATAAAGAATTTTCATAAGAGAGTGTTACTGAGGTAAGAATCAGTCAAAAAGAAAATTGAGTCCGTAAAAAACTGTTGTCCTATGAGGGCATTCATAATTGCTTGCTCCTCATTTCTTTATAGTAAGGGAGACATGGGTAAACATTTCCAGTTTTAATCTTGGCTCCATCACCTACTGACTACACGCGCTTATGCGGAATTAAAATTCTCGAAACCTCAATTTCCGTGTGTCAGGAGAGACAGTGACATTGTTGTCAGATGCTGAGGATTAGATTAAAAGCACTTGCAGCTCTTGCAGAAGACCCAGGTTTGCTTCTCAGCACCCACACAGACACTTAACAGTTTCCTCTGACTCCAGCTCCAGGGCATCTGATCCACTTGCCTCTCTCTATAACCCAGCACCAGGCACACACATGGTGCACACCCACACACTGCAGGCAAAACATTCTCTCACATACAAATATCCCAAATATCCCAAAAGAAATGTTTAAAAATCTGACCTGCACCAAAAGGGGTTTTCACAGCACTGAACACAAAGCAACAGCAACATGTAGAGAATTAGTGTTATTTCTGAGCACAAGGATCTGTTGCTTTCCAAGTGTACAGATATGTACACATCAGGCTATGTCCAAAGCCTTCACATGGAACAATGACATACCCCTGCAGTCACTGCCTCTGTATTATACGCAGAACCCAAACTCTAGTTCAGACCACAGTCCTCCCGACTGCCCGGACTAAAGGTGTGTGACACTACCACCCAGTTGGTTTGTGGTTTTTATCAGACACGCCCTTACCAAAAAAATTATCACAGAGTGTCTGGTGGCTGTAGCTGACATCATCTTGGTGAAAAATGTCACCTAGCAAGTAATTTGTATTAAGGAAGTCTTTCCAAAGAAAGCCTGGAAGCTCAGAGGTGTTAGCCATGTAGCTATGCAGCCACAGTCTCACTGTCAGCCACTGTCCTGAACCTCATGGGGACATCTAGATTTTCTGAGCCCAATACAATACTGTGTGTTTGTAATAAAATATGAAACCCTTCCATCAAACTGGTGGCAAAGGTATGTGTCTGGCAGATTTTCTAGCCAGTGTAATGATTTATAAGAGCAAGCACTGGCCCAGGCTTTAGGAATCTTTTAAAGGTAGCGAGAGTAATGTTAAAACTATCCCTAGTATTGTAGTCTATAGCAGAAGTGGGGTGTGGTTGCTAAACTACCTGCCAGGTTTATCACTAGATAGTTGGTGGGGGAAATGACTTAATGATGTCATGTTAGAACCCTGACTGCTGGTTGGAATGGGAGTGGAGGGAAGCTTAGGAGAATATGCACACAGACAAGACTCACCTGCTTTAGCAAGAAACCCATGATGGGCGAACCCACCTCTGACTTGATTCAAATGCCCAAGGACTTGAGCTTCTCGGTAACTGTCCCGCCTAATGCAATTCAGACCCAAGGGACTCTGCTTCTGTTGGCTCCCTGGTGTATTTCTGCCTTTAGTTTTCACATTTTCCTGTTTGCTTTTTAAAGCTTATTTCCGACATGTAGCTTAGCCCCAAAGGACCCAACCTAATATTAGACCTTGGAGTCATGAAAGACATAACTGCCCTTAGCCATTTTTGGTCTCCTTGCATTTCTAAAAGTGATGGGGCGTTGAAATTCCCCATAGATAGCTACAGCCTGTCTTTTGTTTTCTACTTCTTGGCTTCTGGATAGTACTGAGAGAATTCTAAAACAAGGAACAATAGTCAGCATTGAAAGTTTAATCTAAGAGGTCAGGTGTGGTGATAAGCGCTAAAAATTATAGAACCAGAGAGACCAAGTCAAAGAGAGAAGGAAGACAGCAGGGGAGGGAGTTTGAAGCTAACCTTGAAGACACAGAGAAACTCTGCATCACAACAAACAGAAAAAAAATTAAAAGTTCACATAAGGACATCACTACCATCACATGTGAAATTCTAGATGCTTGTAACATGCAATTTCCACAAACAGGCCTATATTTAAACTATTTGAATTCATTCATTTTTTTTGAATGGCTGAAAACCCAGCATGCGCAGGAAATGGAGAGGCAGGAAGCCATGCTCTTCTGGTCAGCCCAGCCCTCTGATGAAACCCAATTCTGTATTAGTATTTTAGTCAGGGTTAAGGATTAACTGTTCACCCTGGTACACAAATACATGTTTTCTTCCTAAAACTTTTGTGAGTTATGCAGTGCATCTTTCTTTGACATATATTCTTTTAGTCATTGCTGGGCAGAATTTGCCAGTCTGTTTTATGGGGGAAAGCCTATGACTGGTACAGAGGGACTGGCTCAGTGATAAGCACTGTGACTGACTTCACTGTGGTAGAATTAACATGTCTTCCACAGCTGTATTGTCCCACTGATAATATGTGTGTGTGATTACATTGGCACCCAAAAGACACTGTTGGCAACATGCAAGCGCCTTTGAATTGCTAGTTTGACCTCTTTTTATCAGAACAGAAAATTTTTAAACTGTATTAACTTTAGCCACTCTTGAACTTTTCATTATTATTTTCTTCCTTCCTTTTTTCCTTCCTTCCTTCCTTCCTTCCTTCTTTCCTTCCTTCCTACCTTCCTTCTTTCCATTCATCCTTCCTTTCTCTTTTCTTTTTCTTTTCTTTTTTTCAAGACATTGTTTTTCTATGTAGTCCTGGCTGTCCTGGAACTTGCTCTCTACACCAAACTGGCCTTGAACTCAGAGATCCACCTGCCTCTGCATCTGGAATTAAAGGCATGCACCACCACCGCCACCCAGCTTCATCATTATTTTCATAGATACATATATAAATAGTCTGTAAAAATGTATTTCTCCCATATAAACCATACGTAACATATTTTTAAAGTATCAGTACACACCGACACCCCCACAAAACACTCCCCATTCCTCCTTCCTCAGTCTATGAGCTTTCATTGCAGTGTGGAAGGTCCTGATCAAATTGCATTACTCTAAGATAAGTCTCTGTCCCAATGTATCTATAAATTATTGATTGACTTTGACATAACTGTGTCACACTGTAGCTCCTTCAATATGCCTGAGTCGTCAGTCTTTCTTCAACCCACATCCGGTGTCTCAGCAGAGTCTCTGGTTCCTCCTTCAGGGTACAGACTGTAGTGCTTTTGTTTCGTTAGTTTGAATTGGCTGTTTGTTGACTCTTCCTCCATCGCTTTGGCCCAAGATAACAGTATATTTCACATACTTACTGGCATAGCTTCTCCTCTGTATTTTGTGTTTGTAGTCTATTCTTGATACAGTATTCGGGTGCCACTTTAAAATATAATAATGTTCCACTTAGGATTCTCCATTAGAATCCATTAAGAGCCTCAACCCCCCCCCCCCCCCCACCGACAGCCCTCCCCTTACCTGACCTCTTCTCTGTTACATGCATTGCAAGAGCACTCTTGCAATGCGCATTGCAAATTTCTACCCTGGCACCTGTGCATTTGCTGTTCCTCCCTGGTGCGTCCTGATACACATTTCCATGTGGCCTGGTGCCTCTTCCTTTCTAGTCTCCCATCAGATGTTTATCCATGTGTAAGAGCTTCCACAGAAACTTTGCTCACAAGCGCATCTCCCCAAAGCCCAGCTTTCCTCTGCCCTCTTCTCTTGCTCTTCTCTCTTAATATATGTGATGAGCCGAAATGTGAGCTTATTTATGGGTCACTGTCCCTCTTCCCCCTACTAAGTAAGCTTCCTTTGGGTTGATGTTTGTTTGTTTCCATGGAATCTGGGATAGTGTTGGGCAGTAGCAAGAATAGTTACTAAACTGATAAAGGGGGAAGCATATTGTATACCAACCAAGTCATATCCTAACAGCCATTAAAATATACAGAACACTTGAACTGTTACACACACATAACAATTATTAACTTCTGAAGGTTCTTGTATACGTGGCATTGTGCCTCATAATCTTAGAGTTAAAACACAGCAGCAGCAGGAGCAGGAACTACGCGCCCTCTCTTGGGGCTCTGGTCTTCTATACCCTCTCTAGAGTCTCCAGAATTAAACTATCTTCAGCTGTGAGAATCACGCCCCTGCCAGAGCACCCAAGGCGGATAGTCTGCTGCCGCTGTGGACAGTCTGAAGTAGCCCTATTTCCCCTTTCATCACATGGATTCCTCAGGTCCAAGTCAGGCCAACAAGGGGATGACAAGGACCTCCCTCTCACCTACTGCCACTCTCCCAGCTCTTGTGCTCATCTTTTGAACTCAACAAGTAAAGGGAAATGACCCACACCCACAGATGTGAATCTATCATGTTACATTTTCTGGAAATTTGACAAGTTATGAAAATGTGCATAATGCATAGAGTATGTGGGAATAAGCACACTTTTGTTGACTCTGAAACACAGAATTAACAAATTTAATTTTGGCTGTAGCCACATCAGTTAAAACAATAATGCCTTGGTTTCATAGACTTCATATTAAGATTGAAATCTGGGTAAGATATTCCAATAAGCACTTTCATGAACGTGTGTGTTACTAAAGGTTGAACATGGGCGTCACACATGCTAGGTAAGTGCTTGACTGCTAAGCTACATCCCTAGCCTTCTTTTTATGGTTGTTGTTACTGTTGTTGTTGTTGTTGTTGTTGTTGTTGTTGTTTAGAGTACAGTCTCACTAAGTTTCCCAAGCTAGCTTTGAATTTTGTAACCCAGCAGAACCTGTCTCCTGCTACAGTCTCCCAAGTAGATAAGATTATATGTCTGTAAAATGAGCCCCACTTCTAATAAGCATTTTTTAAAATTAATTTCCTAAGGTGAATTTAGAGCAGCATATTCCCCAGCTAAATTGGTGAGTCTGTGCCACCACTGCAATGGTATCATGTTAATAAAACATTTGGGTCTGATAGGGCATCTTTGTCTTTCCAAATTAAGCTTTGGAAAATATAGTAGCTAATCAAAGAAATCGGTCTTTTTGGAGGAGTCTTTTTTGCTGCTGTTTTCATATGCATAGAGACATAGAAAGTACTATAGAAATCCATAGGCCTGTGTGAGTGTGTGTCTGTAGTGAACATGAAAAACACAGGCAATCTCCTTCTAACCCTAAGGAAGTCTTAGAAGTTGTGACAAACCAGTCTACATTTATTCAGGCTCACTACTGCTTTACCTGTTTAGCCCTGTTAATTCCAATAGTATCAAGTGGTGGTGGATAAACACGTGAACTAACTACATTGCATTCTGCCCATTGGCCACAGTGCTATAGACAGACACACGACAAGATCCGTAACAGTCTTCACAATCTTATGGCTTAATCATCTTGTGTCATAAGCTTTTCCATTAGCTCCCCACTAATTGTTGAGAATAGATGCTCTATGACCTCACACAGTGTGGAGGCAAGGAGAGGATGGATTTGACCGTGTGTTCTGTGAGTTGTCCTTGCTGCTTCCTCTTCACTTGGGCTGATTTGCCCTCAAAGACTCTCCTTTTTAGACTCTGGAAGTTATACACTGGGTAATGGTGGACTTTTCCTTGTTTCCCCCACTTTTTCTTTCCTTCTCCTCATCCTCTTCCTCTTCCCCTCCTTTTCCTTCCCTTTCTCCTCCTCCTCCCTCTATGTCCTCAACTCTTAACTGAAAGTGGTACCACATCTAACTGATTGACAGAGAATACTAATACTCTACGCACTTGATGGTACATTCAATGTTAAGTGATTTCCAGGATCTTGAAGTCAGCCTGGAGTAGCAGAGCAGTTAGCCAGCTGCTCTTATGTGACTCACCTTAATTATTTTACATGTCAATGTTCAGAGAAACCACACAGTTTCTTTATACCACAAAACATTTAAGCCTTTTTTCCTATGAAAAACTTTTATCACTGCTTTATACATCCTCCCTCCCCCCCCCCCCCCCCCATCCTACACAAGCTCCAAGACAAGGTCTCACCATGTAGCCTTTGTTCTTCTGGAATTTTCTGTATAGAACAGGCTGGACTTCAAGACATAGAGTGCCATCAGCCCCTTTCCTCGAGTGCTGGAATTAAAGAATTATACCACCAGGGCTAGCTACACATCCCTTAATTTTTAAAAATAGTGTATGTTTCACTTAATTTTCAGCTCAAAAATAACTTTGGGAATTTTAAAAAATCTAGGCCTGTGAGCATGTACACTAAATAACCCCAATGTTGGGTCTTTCTGCTCCTATGTGTGTAATTGCTAAATGTTAAACCATAAAAAGCTAACAGGTAATACTGGCACTTGTTCCTCAGCTAACCAGCTTTTAAACTTTAGTTTGAGTAATTGTATTTTATTCATAGGAGGGAGAGTGACTGAAGCCTAAGAAATTTTAGAATTTATCATCATCATCATCATCATCATCATCATCATCTATGGGTGTTTTGCCTACATATATATCTGTGCACCATACATATGTCTGGTACCCTCAGAGGCCAGAAGAGGGGGTCAGATACCCTGAAACTGGAGTTACAGAAGGTTATGAGCCATCATATGGGTACCGGGAATCAAACCTCAATCCTCAGGAAGAGTAGTCACTGTTCTGAACCACAGAGCCATGTTTCCAGACCCAAGAAGTGAATATTTTATAATAAATGCCTTCTATATTAGAACCATCATAGTAACTTTTAGAAGCATTCCTATATATAAATTTGGTGATGGATTGCTAGTCTTATATTTGAGTAAAATTTTATAGACTGCTAATCCAATAACCCCTACTCTTTGATAGGTGTTATTTTAAATAATAAAATAATAGATGTTATTCTAACACAAAGTTGCTGAAGTAAAAATAAAGTCACTATGAGCTAAGCTGTTAATTGCACAGAGAGTGCTAAGCATGGCTGGGCAGATAGGCACCTTTTCTCTAAAACTACCAACAGTGGGAAAATGACCCTAATTTGTATATTTGCCTAATGTAACAGTCCCCAAGGGTTATTTTGTTAATGGCAGCATGGAAAAAGACAATAAAGCCACGGGGCTCCCAGATGTGTGGAATTGGCACAGTAATTCATTGCAAGCCTGACCCAGTAATTAAGTAGTCAGTCACCTTGCCAGAATCAGTTCAAAGGCGTTTAGGTGGCTCATTTAGGTTTATGATTTCAAAATATTGAAGTAATGGCTGTGGACTATAAAGGAACAGAGGTTAGCGATTTGAATAGCAAGCAAGGGCCTGAGCCACGTGAAGCTCAAGTTCCTGCCTCATCTGAATTTGCTGGGTAGCTTCGCAAGTCACTCCATTTCCCTGTCCTTCAAGTATCTGGGAGCCAAGTGACTTCCCTCTGAGAAATGCAGCCAGGAGTTAAACTAAACTACAGTGCTCATGTGGAAAAAGACGGAGCACAACTGCACAGTGTCACCAGAGAGCAAGGACCAATAGACAGCTCCAAGGAAAGCATAGTACTGTTTCTACTGTACAGCTTTTATTACTGAATAAGTAACCTTTAAACACAGCCCAATAAAGCATTTCAACATGTAACATTCTAAAAATATCCTAGTAAAAAGCCACATTGCACACAGTTAAATGTCTTGAGTCCATTATATCAATAAGCTCAGTAATCACAAATATAAGCAAATAAAAACCCCAAACTCATATACCTGGGGTGTTTCCTTTACATTCTTTCTGGAAATGAAACAGTGTCTTTCAACATTGCCTGACAACCCCTAGCTTTTCCTGCCGTGCCCACATGTATCGTATCCACTTGGAATCTGCAGCCTGGTCTCTGTGGCCCTTCTGCTGACTTGTACATCCAGATTGCGATCAGAGCGGCAGCTGGGTGTTTGGCATTTACTTAGTGATTTCAGATGCACACTATATTTTATATAGATTGCGTGGGTATTGTTCATACGCATGTGCATTTAGAAACATTGGCTTAATTCCAAGTGTTCAGAGTACAAAATAGTCACGTACTGATTAGGCAGTGCAGTACAATCACAGTGAGATTAAGGAAAAAATAAAAGCTAGGTGCGGAGCCCTCCGGAACAGCAGCAGTGTAGGAGGTGACTTATGAGCAGGGCATAGAGGAGGAGATCTCCAGGAAGAACTACAAAATGGCGGAAGGTGCTGTAGAGAGGAAAACACAGTTTCATCCAAGATTAGGGACTAGAGAAAGAACAGAGTTCCTGGGATGGCTGGAGAACAGGTGCTGAGTGGGAATGAAAGTTGAAGGCAATGTTGGAAAGTTATTCAAGTGCACAAGTCGTCTTTGACTTCTGAACAGTAGACCCCGAAAGCCTAAAGGGAGTGCAGTGGATGGTTCTGCTGTAGTGAGAGGCAGAACAGGCAGGGAGGGCAAAAGACCCTGGAGACGAGAACTTGTGAAAGCCTAGGTCAGATCCAGGGCAATGGGTCCTGTGGGAAAAGACTGTCCGTTCCAGCTGGGAGGGGACCCTTGTGGTCCATTCTATGAAGGAGTGAACCAAAAGGAGGCCCCACAGGCAGAGGGCTGGGGCATCTCAGTAGACTGTGTTCACTGGCCAAGGTGATGAGTCCAGAGACACAGCGGGTGGAGCTGGAACCTGAACTGACTCTGAAATGCCCTACCTTAAACTGTAAGAAGCAGGACCACAGAGACTGCAAAGATGAGGACTCGGTGGGAGAGATTAGGCAATCCTCAGTATGTGGTTCAAACCAGAGGAGTGAATGAGCTTGCCATGAGCTATGAGGATGTGCCCTCGGAAACATCACAAGTACCAAAGAAAATCATGACTCATGGATGATTGTATGTGAGGACAAAGGAACGGTAGACTCTAGAAGAAACCCAGCTGGGAGCCTTGGTAAATTCCATTAATAAAAAGAAAATATGGGAAAGGAAAGGAATTTGATGATTAGTTGCATATGAGTCACACAGGAAAGTTTCTTCTTTCATTGCAGAAAACAGTTTACTAAATTTATTTTTATTAGGCTCTTATATTATGGACTTGTTTTGGTGCCAAGGATTGACTCTGGGGCTTCCTGCATGCTAAGTGCATGCTCTGTTCCTGAGCTACATCCTCATCCCTGTTTTATATTCCTTAAAGGCTCTGTCTGATGCCAAAGAAAGCAACGTTGTGTTTTGGAAAGACGGCTGGACGTAATTATAAAGGAAGTGTGTTCATTCAAGTATGTATTGGACATTTCCGCTAAGCCAGGAACCATGCTAGGTGCTGGTATTGCAGTGGTCCAGTGCCTGCCCCTCACAAATGAATAGACAACACTAATTACCTGACTGAAGCATATAAGGGCAAGGGCACTGAGTGATTTTTAAAATAAGTATAAGACATGTGGAGATTTATAATAAATATCCCTTGAACCTGACCGAATCTGAAGGCCAAGGAAGGGTTATTACATCATTCCCCTCTTTCCATTTCCTCCTTCCAACCCCTTCTATCCACACCTTGCTTCCTCTTGATTCATAGTCTCTTTCTTCTTCACTACTGTTTTGTACACACACACACACACACACACACACACACACACACACACACACACA
>OU015753.1:79104896-79120973 GCA_907169655.1 Acomys percivali
ACACACACACACACACACACACACACACACACACACACACACACACAAATTCAACCTGCTCAGTCCATTTACTATTACTTATCTGTACATGATTTCAGGGCTGACCACTTGGTATAAGATAACCAATTGGCGAACACATCCCTGGGGGTGACCGTTTCCCCCACTCTCAGCATTCCTCAGTTGTTTGTAATTTTTTGTTTAAAATTAAGACCCAATGAGATTTTCCCCCTCCATGCTACCACATCTGTTGGTGCTATACAGGTCTTTTAAAAAGAATCGAGATCTGGTTTGGTAAACAAATATAGAGCCACGGGTGTCAGATGTTTACTAAAAAGACAGGACAGTGCATATGCAGAGCTGGGAACAGCGTGGGCATTGTGAATTCCTGGAAGCATCATGGGACTAAAGCAGCCTTGGACTAGGTCTGGTGAGATGAGCAGGGTCTAGACCATGAAAGGTTTTGAAGACCCTTTTTTGAATGCTAACAACAATGAAAAGATTATAGAAGACTTCCATGTGAACAGTCAGAAGAGAGGAGACTGTGCAAGCATCTGCGTGTTTTGAAAGGAGAAGGGAAGATCTTCATTATTCACAGAAACTCAAGTAGGAAGTATGTTAGGACTGAGTACTGGAACTCAGAAAATGGTGCAGGAGAAGTGGACCCAATGTGGAGGACTAAAAGATGAAACAACAGAATTTGGTGAATTAGATCGAAGAAGGGTAGGGTATTTATTCCGTCTGGTTTTCAGGTGTCTTCTTGTTATACATTTGAGTAGAGATCCATGGAAAAGCAATTAGATCTTATAACAGGAATATGGTGGCGCCATATGAAAAGCCAATAAACAGACAGGAATCGAACCTGTAAGTGATGCTTTCTTCAGTGTTGGTGACCTGAGAGGGCAGCAAATCAGAATTGCAATGACAACTAGCCCTGCAACCATCTCCAACCAGCAGATTACATAGGGAAGGAAGAGCTAAGAAAGAAGGAAGTGAGTCAATGCAGGCTCAGCCCTCCGGTCAGGTGACCAACATTGTCTGTCCCCCACATGAGATTCACAGCACAGGTTGGAGCTTCTCTCCTGTCTCCTGCATGGTCCCTCTTGTGTTTTCCCTCATTGGCAGCTCTGTGCGCTTGGGTTTGTATTTGTTTGAGACCTTGCATTCTGTCCAGGGCAATACCTGGTTAGAGGGTACCCCACACTAAACAATTCATTAGCAGTGTCTAGGTGCTGAGACCTTTATAATGTGCATATACAGGTTTCTTTCCACAATGTGAAGTCCAGATGTGACCTCACAATATAAAACACTCTAGCCTTTATCTCTCCTGTCTGTCTCCTCTCACAGGGGGTCATGTAACTTGACAAGTTTAGTTCAGGTAGCTGGCCTTGAAGTATGTTAAACTATTCAAGTGGGGCTTTTAAAGCAGGCTTGAAGGTGCAGATCTGAAGGACATGGTAAGTACACCTGGGATGGTGACTTCCCTTCTGCACTAGGACAGATCTCAAAAGCAGAAAGGAATCTCTCGCACAAGACAGCCTTTCACCCCTGGGGATGGGTACAGGATCATTGTGCTAGAGGCACTGGAAGACACATTGCGTCACACCAAAGGCAGTATGAGGGGAGAAAGGCCTTCTCTTCAAAAACCTAGCTAGAAGCTTAAAGTGGAGGAATAGGAGAGGCGGCCTCCAGGTACACCACAACTGAGCTGAAAAGAGACTTGGATACTTCAGTTGCCCTAAGCAAACCCGGAGAACAAGAGAATTCCTTCCTTCTGTAAAGTTTTCTCAGGGTGGTCTGAGAGGAAGTTCCACCCCACTTAGGTTAGTCTTGATTAGTCTGAATGCTAAAGGGGAACATTGAAGAAAGCAGGGACTGGTAGGACTATAGACTTACCCTATAGTTGTGTTGGGGAAGGGATGTTGGCTTGCACCCCTTTACTGGATCTGTGTGCTCTGACCTTCACAGTCGGGGTGGGGAGCGGGACAGGAAGAGTGAGGGGATTACAATTGAGATGTAATGTAAGTAAATTATTATAAAAAATGTCAAAGGAATTGTGAATTTGGCTAGGGGAACATGCTCAATGTGTTTGCGTGCCTGTGCAGAGTGCAGTATGCATGTGGAGACCATCCTTCCCACTTGCTCTCTCTTTTCCCAAGCTGTAAATCTTCAAAAACTATTTTGGGTGCTGCTGCTGGTCTGCTCTCTGAGATTGACTTGGTGATGTATTAAAGAGAAGGAGTGCCATTATGCACTCTCCCTCCTCCTTGGTAATATTCCCCACTTTGCCTTCTGGGATCATCATTTCTTCTCTTAAGGAAAAAGGGAGAGCAAAAAAGCAAACCCTCTTCCTAGAGACTAGCTAGCCAGAGATCTGGCATAGTGATTGCCTCCAAACTTCACTGCTGCTGGGAGAAGGCTAGCTGGTACCCACCCAACCCTCACGCCCTGGGTCAGATGCTAAGCTTGTGACAACAGCTCCAGCTTCTAACCTCAGAGCTCTGTACACAAGTGATTCATTTCCAGCCTTCTGCTTTCCTTCCAAGAGTCAGCTGTCATGTGCCAGGCCCAACTGTGACTCACTCACACGCCTGTGCCTGGGGGAAATGAACACTTCAGAGATTGCTGAGTTTCAGGCCCTTCCTAAGCCAAGCCTCACATTACCTCCAGTATGGTACAACACAGAAGCACCCTGCTTGAGCCTGTGTTTTGCTCGGCGAGGCCAATGTGAGAGCTAAGATGGTCTCTGTAGCACTGATTATGCATAAGCAAACCTAAGCCACTAGCAAAAACATCTGAAAGCTAAGGGGTATTTGGGCTACAGTGGCAGTTCCTCGCAAAAGGACACACTCTGCTGCTGTTCCTGACTTTGTCATGTGCTCGGGAGAGGATGTGGGTTTTCAGGACCTTGGAAACTGTTGCAGAAGTTTCCATATTATTTGAACTGCCTACTGAAGTCACACAGCCAACACTTGGCTGCCTTCTTCTTCTCCTTCTCCTTCTCCTTCTTCTTCTCCTCCTTTTCCTCCTCCTCCTTCCCTCCTCCTTCTTCTTTTTCATTAGTTTTAAAAGATTGTTGTTTTCAAATTATGATTTTCCAACCATCCTGTGATGCTAGATTTAAATGAGGGTCTTATGTGAGGAGGGAGCCTTGGCAGCCACATCTTTACACTCACTTTCTGAGCAGCTTCTCACCGATGCCCTTCATATTCCAGAATCAGGTTAGCTGTCATGGGCCTTTGCCAGTGCTTCTCACTGCCAAGGCCACAGACAGATGAACCACCTGTTGCCTAACTAAATTGAATGTACCCCTGGCAGCATCCCTGCTCCAGAACTATCAGCTGGTACCACTCCATCAGTAGGTCCTGAGGATGGTTATATTACTCATATTATCAGTCAAATGGAAAGAAACAAATATTATAGATGTATAGAGAGGACAGGAAAGCCCATATTCTACTCTTTCATCAAGAAGATATGCAACTACTGTGAATTGTAACCATGATGCTTTTATATTATAAATATTTACATTGTAAGGATCCATTTTATGGGCAAATCAAATAGTCGTTTTATAAGATAACTGACTACTGTATTTGTTATGTGGTAGGATCATATGGTCTTAATGGAGCCAAATTAGTTTTAGTTTTGCTTTTTAATAAGAAACACTTCCACCTAGATAACATGGAGTTTGAAAGTGAACACACACTTAGAGTTTGTGCTAAAACCTGAAAATCAGATTCATTTAAAAAAAGTGATTCCTGTAATCAATAAAGAATTAAAAGCAAAGGTTAACATCATAATGTCACATGCCTCACACAGAAAAGTCCCAAATTAACTGTGTGACACCCCCCCCCCAGGTCTGATTCTGGTGAAGTACAGTGATCCTAAAACAAAGCTTAGTCAACTTAATATTTTAAAAATAATTTCAAAACTAAGAAACCAACATTCTGAAGTTAATAAAATGGTATCACTAGTCTCAATTGTTCATATTCATAAATATATTTAACATCTATCTTATTGAACAAAGATTTCCTAGGCAACACAAAAAAACAGCATATTCTTTGATCATGATCTTTCTATTTAAGTAGGAAGATACAGCTGACACAATGTGCAAAGCTTACTAACAAACAAACTCTGTGCTTTGTTTTATTTTCTTTTATTCAAGACTCGTGTTCTCTGGGTAGACTTGACTGTCCTAGACTCACTTTGTAGACCAGGCTGGTCTCGAATTCACAGGGATCAGCCTGCCTCTGCCTCCCAGAGTGCTTGGATTGTGCCACCGCACCCTGCTAATTTTTATTTATTTATTTAATTTTATTTTATGTGCATTAGTATGAAAGGTATCAGATCCATTGGAACTGGAGTTACAGAGAGTTGTGACTGTCATGTGGGTGCTTGGAATTGAACCTGGGTCCTTTGAAAGAGCAGACGGTGTTCTTAACCAATAAGCCATCTCTCTAGCGCCAAGCTATGTGCTTTAACCTAAGGAAGTGTCAGGGATACCCAGGGGACAGGTCAGGAACTACAGGTATTTTAACAGATGGAAGAGACATTTGAAGCAGCTACAATTGGAAAGGAATTTGCTGAAGGGGTGATATCCAAACCAGACCAACCATTAATGATCTTACTAATTGTTAGGTAGGAAAAGACACTGCTTATGTCTGATGTTTGTTGTGTTTGATAATTTTGCAAGGGGTTCTCCATCTGCTTATTGCCCACACTTGTTTCACCAATTCATCTGTTTCTGTCAATTAAGCACATGTAAATAATTTACTAAAGCCCATTCATCTAAGTATGAT
This sequence comes from Acomys percivali, assembly GCA_907169655.1. Lineage (NCBI taxonomy): Eukaryota > Metazoa > Chordata > Mammalia > Rodentia > Muridae > Acomys > Acomys percivali. Next base: position 79,109,690 of record OU015753.1, read on the forward strand.
GGCCTTGCGTAGTGTTGAGGCTTCTGGAAGGGCCAGGCAGGTTGACCTGAAGAGGAAGGATGTCTTGGTGTAATATGCCATATTTATTCTGAAGCTAGATGTTTGCTCTTTGGTACTTGTTAAAGCCTAACTTTTTCAGTAACACAACTGCTAATAGAGGACAGAAAAAAAAATTCACAAAGACAACATGATGAGGGTAGCAAAAGTGAGTGAGATGCCTGCTGTTTGTGAGCAAATAAGATGGAGCGGTGCTTCCTAGAGGAACTCGAGAGCCCTGTTAAAATGCAGGTTCTGAACCTCGTGGTCTGGGATGGAACCGGGATACTGGTGCTTCTAAGTGCTCCTAGAACAGGTAGGTGTTGTTGGCCTTCCATTCTGAGCAGCAAGACTATGCACAAAGGAACAGCCATCTTGCCCAGGAGAGTGGTTCCCATGGCCTGCATTAAGTAAAGACGCTGTACTAATGACCAGTATTTTACGGCTTTTGTCCTTTATTCCCATCGGACTCTATTTTTCCTTTTAGCACGAAAGCAGGAGATCATCAAAGTTACTGAGCAACTGATTGAAGCTATCAACAATGGGGACTTTGAAGCTTACACGTGAGTAGAGACAGATAGGATTGCTTTGCTTCCACACATTGGGCAACTGTATTTTCTATGCCATTGCATTTTTCAGCATGTCTGAAGTCCTGAATGTTTAACCCCCACTTTAACACACTGACAACGACATTATGTCATATAAATGGCAAAGGGCCCTCAAGAGAAACAACTTGTTTATGATTTCAGAGAGATGACTCAATTTGTGATCTAAGGACCCAGGAATGGCTTTGTGAATGATATTTCTTTGTAATCACTTACAATTCTGAGTGAAAGTAGAGCATCAGAGAAATCCATTTAGACAAAGACTTAAAAGGAAAATAATCAGAAGTGCATTAAGAAATTTGTTCATTTGTAGTTCTGCTAGGGGTTGGGACAGAAAAGATGACAAGTGGTGAAGCCAAGCATCCTTGTCAACCAATGAAGCTCAACTTCATCTGCATCTGTTGAGCATGCTTTTATATTAAGGGGAGTTTTTTACTAAAGTAGAGGATTTTATGATTAATTTAAATAGTTACAGACTTCTGGATTATATTTTGTATAAAAGAAATCACTGTGCTTAAGAAAAAGAAAGCATTTTACTTAAATAAGACATTAAGGGCCATTGTGAAACTGTTTGGGATGTAAGTCCATATCCTTTTTTTCCCCTTACCACACAATTCTGCTTTGTAAAAGTGTTAAATAGAAAAGGGAGAGGGGAGAATTTGAATCTAATCCCTAGTAAAAATAATCATAAATGAAACCAATTCCCCAACTGATAACATTGGTATATAAAACTAATTTTAATGGCCCAAACCAAAACTAACAGAATCAACTTAGAAAAATGTTTGCAAAATGTTTCAAAAGTTAGTTTTCATGCTCAGTGTATATGGTTGGAAAGAAAAAAATGACAAAGGATAGGAACAGACCATGAGCAGAAAAAATACATAAATGACAATGATATATAAATGAAAAAGGCGCAGTCATGTTTCCTGCTGTGCACAAGCAAAACCTGTGATGGACTGAGGCCCTCTGAAACCTGGAGCCCGAGTAAATCTTCTCTCCCTTAAATTGTGGCAAAATCAACTAATTGATGGATGTTTACTATCCAAACACATGAAAATAGGCAATGTAAAATGGGGAATGCAGTCAGTATATGTGGGGCCTGAATCTGGAAGCTGATTCCTGTAGACAAATTATGAGTGCATATATACAAACGTACAGACACCTGAACATGTGTGGGGGGGGGCATCAGCTATTTCACTTTCACATAATAAAGTCTTCTTGATAAAACAAACAGTAAAGGCTGGGGTTTGTGTCCTTATTGTCACAGACAACAACTCTCTTTGTAACTGTGGCTTATAGTAACTCTGTGCCATAGAGATTGTTCTTTTTTTAATTTGTTTTGCCATTATAACCTTCTCAGACCTCTGTGGGTTTCTAAAGAATAAGAAGACTCTTTAAAAGCTCCTTTTGGGATAGCCATCTCCTATAGAAGACAAAAATTGTGTTTTGTCAGTCAGGGTGTAATTGTGGCCAGGTGATGTGCTGCAGGCCCAAAGATGATCTAATGTTACTTCCATTCCAAAGCTTCTTAGGTTGAAGAATATTTTGGTGAGGCTCTGTCTTCTGATCCCTACACTTTGCTCATGGCACCATCCCCAACCAATATGTCCAGATTACACTCAGACTTTATTAACCTAAAGCTTGTGCCAAGAAAATAGATGATAGATACATGGGTGGATAAGTATACCTATGGATGGTAGATATGTGAGTAGGTAGATGATGATGATGAAGAAGATAGGTGATAGGTAGGCAGATAGATAGATAGATAGATAGATAGATAGATAGATAGATAGATAGATGATAAGGAATAATAGGAAGGGAGGATAAAAATGAGAATAATACTTTCCAATATATTGTCTCTTTTGCAAAGTATGTTAAAAAAAGTTTCATTATAATACATTATAAGATATCAGAGCCAATGTGAAGTGGTATGAAATTAGGATTCACAAACTGACAACTAAACCGTATTTATAGAGGAATTAATAACACCTCACAGAATACATTTCTGCTGCCATAGGAAGACTATTCTTCCTACCTCTCTGCCTAGGAAGAAATGATATATATTTTACTTGAGCTTAAAAATACCTGCCCCGCAGGCAATCTGAGACACAGTTCATTACTTATTCTCTGCCACCACCTTCATCACAAAGGATGATTGCTTTGATTTGTGACCTTAACGTGTTCTTCCCAGGCTGCCAGCTCTGTGTTCCTCTGGGTTTTGTCTGGGTGTTTTGAAGCAGGAACTCATGTTGTCCAGGCTGGCCTGAAACTCCCGCTGAATAACGTGTGTATAGCAACATTCCCAGTTGGCCAGGACCATGGTCCATGAACTGTGTTACACTTTGAAGAACCCTAGGAAATTAGGCTTACAATTTTGTTTTTCTGATGAACAGTTAATGTTTCTCACCTATGTTGAAAATGTCCATTTGAAACTAAATATGTTCCCATCCACTATATTTCTCCTTTGGGGCAAATTAATAAATAGTCCGAATTCTTTGAGTTATACTCACACTTCTTGCTGTCCCTCCTCCTACTCAGTACCTGCCTCATACTTGCAAAACTGTTGCCCATTCATAAAAGGGCAGCCCCAATTCTCTATCCATCCTTCCTGTACCGTTCCTGTCCACTATAACCTGCCTTTGAGGCACTTTGCATTAACTTTTATATTAGTATTAATGAGTTATCATTGATCGCTTGTACCATTCATGTTTAATAGTTCTCCACTAAATAAGTAAGTTTCTCTGAAGAAAGCCCATTGGTTTCTTGGGAATAGTTTAGAATTGTATACTCCTTTTGATGAATTCTGCTTACATGACTAGAAAGAAACCTATTGTGCCCGTTTGAATCATTTATTAATTTTCTTTTGGAAGTAAAATAAGCTTTAAACACACACTCAATGTAATCTCATGGACAGCACCAGGAAGTTCAGACTGGCATTCTGTCCTTCATGCCAGTTACAATATGGTGTTTGAGGAGGATGGAGAAAATGGGTCCCTCAAAAAACATTCCAAAAATAATTATTTTCAAAGCTAAATATGGCTTGAAATTACTTAGAATGTGTCTTCAATGTGGATACAGTTTGAAACATAGGAAACTTAATTCAAAAATTAGAAAGCTAAAATATTAACTTTGGGGATTAAAAAGCAAGCATCTTACAAAAGAGCAGATAGTGCCTGGACCAGTTAACTTATTTCTGTGCCTCTGTGAGTTCTCTACAGAATGATATTTGGAGTCTGCTAGTTGACTGACTGTGTCAAGGTCCATGGTAGAAATTTCTTATTTGGGGTGCTTTTTAGAATCTCTTTCCTTCACTGACTGTAAATAAGAATGCTTATCACTTTTACTGTGAGCACATTCACTCATGTTTTTTTTTTTTTTTTTTTTTTTTTCTTACTATAGAAAAATCTGTGATCCAGGCCTCACTGCCTTTGAACCTGAAGCTTTGGGCAACTTAGTGGAAGGGATGGACTTTCACAGATTCTACTTTGAAAATGGTATCCATTCTCAGTTCTTCACCACCTTTTCCTTGAATTTCTCCCAACTTTGCAGACTCTTTGACTCTTTCCTGAAATGGGGATTTCTACCCACAATATGTGTACCATAAAAAATGTTCATGTTTGGAATTGAAATACATGTACTTCAAACCTAAAAGTCAGTTGTGTTTTGGAAAATATAAAAACAGCCATTAAGACCTAGTGAAGGAGCAGTATGTTCTATATAATGTTTTGAACATGTATTATGTCGAGTTTTGTAAAATTGTTGATATGGGAAGAAGAGAAACCGCATCCATATGCTCACAGCGGACAAGCAGCACTCCGGAAGATCTAGCAGTCACTTTCAGAATATGGTATGAATAGAGATGAGCAGTCTTAAGTGTTTCCACTCAGATTGCAAAGGTCTTATGTTTTAGTGACTCAGAAAAAACAAATATCTTTCAGAAAACAAACATAATTCCAAGGCAGTTTCTGAAAATAATAAAAACTAGTAACTAAATAAAGATAAAATTGAGGCAAAGGTTCAGCATTAACCAGGGATTCCCTACAGCCTTAAACTTTCCATTAGATTACCATGGGCTGCGATGAGAATTTAGTCTTTTTGCCATGAAAGCCTATTGAATTAAGAAGGAATTGTAATGATAATTAGGGCAATTAGATTCACTTGTAGTAATTAAAAGCATTGACAAGTTTGCCTTGGCATGTGTTTTAAGTGCATGAATTTCTCTTTCTTGTTTGTGTTAGCGGTTTGCAAACACAAGCAACAATAGCTAATGGTAAGTTTGTGTTAACAAAGCTTGGTTAAATATTCTCATAGTCTTTATGTTCCAGCATTTTGATGGAGGCATTTCATACTCTCTTCTCCATCAATCAACACTGTTTTATTTCTAATAAAATAGTTTATTAATCCATTATTATTTCACCTATTTCAACATTACATACACTGTGCACTGTTATTTTCCATAAATGCATACTCTACATAATAAGATATCCCTTTTATGTAACTATCATTTTAGGTAATTGAAGTAGGCATTGTCTGAGAATGAGGCACATATCTGGGTAACAGCTAAAATAGTTCAGCCTATTCTAATCTACAAAACACCACCAATCGTAATTGTGTCACAACCCACAAATCTCTTGATTAAGTGACTAGAATGGGTGTAGATATAATCCAAACACTTAAGGGTGGAGCCCAGTGAGGAACGTCTCTTAAGAACTGGCTGGTCAGAACCAGCTGTGTGATCAAACAGCAGATTGTGAAGTTTGACTAGCTGATCACACATACATTATAACCAAATTGAAGAGTCACAGGGTGTAATGCAAAAACAAATCCATGCAAGGAAACAGTGACTTCTGAAATTGATACTTGAGATATTTCCCTCCTCCCATATCCTAACTACAGGAATACCACACAAGTCATCCAGTCAAGTGCCCCAGTGGGCCCTTAACAGAAGACAAGGGCTTCTCAGTGCGCTTGGGCCAGGCCTTCTCTACCTCTCTTCATAGTATGGCTCTGTTTCTAGCCTTTTCCTATTATAAGTGTGTCTCTGTAGCCTTTCTATGTAATCATTCCAAATTTCCAGAGTAGCACAAATTGCCCCTTAAGGAAACCAAAGAAAATAAAGATTATCTACTTTTCTTTCATTGTTTATACTTTCTTAATTTATTTGTTTATTCACGTTCATCCTAGTCATAGCTCCCCATCCTACCCTCTCTCCCTCTCTCCAGTACCCCCTCCCCCATTCCTTAGCAAAGGAGAGCCCCCTTCCCATCCACCTCAGCTCATCCAGTCACATCAGGACTGAGCTGAGCGTGCCCACTTCCTCTATGGCCTGGCAAGGCAGTCCCACCAGGGGAAGTGATCAAAAAGCTGGCGGCAGAGTCCTTGTCGGAGACAGCCCCCACTCCCCTTACTAGAAGACCCACAAGAAGCCTGAGCTGCCCATCTGCTACATCTGTGTACTTTATACAACACTCAGCCCTCAGTTAGTAGAGATAGATTAACAAATTAAGGCATGAATGACTGCCATTTCTCATTCACCTACTCGAAGTTCATCTTGAATTTAGCTTACTTTACATAAGACCTTAATTTATGTTCTTATATTATTCTCTTTCAGCTTTGTCCAAAAGCAACAAACCAATCCACACTATCATTCTGAACCCTCATGTGCACCTGGTAGGGGATGACGCAGCCTGCATAGCGTACATCCGGCTCACACAGTACATGGACGGAAGTGGAATGCCAAAGACTATGCAGTCAGAAGAGACTCGCGTGTGGCACCGCCGGGATGGAAAGTGGCAGAATGTTCACTTCCATCGTTCTGGGTCACCAACAGTACCCATCAAGTAAATATTCCCTGGCCGTCATGTTTTGTGAATATACCCTGGAGAGTAGGCAAATGTAGCATTTGAAAAGCAACTAGCAGCAGGTGTTGTAGTGCATTCTCTCTCACCTCAGTGTCCTTCCTCAGATGACATGCTTGCCTTCCAGGCAGCAATCAGATTCCCTCACACAGCTAGCACACAGGTGCCTCTCCTGTGCTGGATGCAGAGAGGGATGAAAAGTCATCTCCCACAGGAAACATGTGTTCTGATTTAGAAAGCAATTAATCACTAACACCATGGAGAAACTACACTAGGTACTTAACTTCAGAGCCGGGGGCAGTGAGCAACCAGTGTACCAAACCATCCGTACTTTGCATGAAAGACTGAATTCTGAACAACATTTTACACAAGGAATAAGATTTGGAGATAAAGAAGTGGAGAAAGAACAAAGGGGAGAGGGTCCAAGCCAGAGGAACATCATGCAGTTGCAATGCTGGAACTTTAGAAACACGAAAATAAGGCAGAACTTTATAGGCTGGTTGGCTTGTTCGAGTAAAGGGGAATGATGGGAAGTCCTTTAAATGGGATGAGCTGAAAGCAGGAAGAGAGTAAAGGAAGCTGGGTGAAGCCTGGCCCACTGGTCCTCTGTTTCAAGGATCCTCCTGTTAATATTTGAAGATGTTGGGTGAGGAGCCTCATTTTTACAGCCACTCAGGATGCTCCAGCAAAGGCATTGTGAACTCCAAGTGTGATGGTAGATTATGAACCACAGTGATTTTCAAAGATCTTCTCTGCCATTCTAGTGACCATACAGCACTGTTGGATAGACAAAAAGAAATAAAAAAGATCAGTAAAGACAAAAATAAGTTCCAGTAACAAACAAACAAACAGAAGAAAAAGCTATGTTTCAAAAACATAGCTATGTAAACAAAAGGAAGGCACAAAAGGAGTAGAGAAAAAGTAAATTTTGTTCATGTTTCTATGGATCTTCCCCCTGAAAGGGGGTACACCACAGATTGCCAGCTAATATAGAGAAGATGGATACAAATGTATTGGGCCAGGGGCTAGTTTTCTCTGCAGTTCTCTGAAGTGTTAAGGGATAGAGCCTACTTAAGAAAACTTCCTTTTATGCCAGGTGGCTTAAATGGGGCTTCTCTTAATAGGCCACCCTGTATTCCAAATGGGAAAGAAAACTTCTCAGGAAGCACCTCTTTGTGGCAAAACATCTGAAAACCATTCACATTTGGGTCTTGTAAGTAGCACCCTGCCCCATGGTTCTGTGCGATGGGGGCTAATGCTGGAGACGCTGCATGGCTGGTGTTCTTCCCTCCCTTTGTGGACATTCGCTCAGCACTCTACCCAGTGACACACATGTGAGGTTTTTAATAATCCATTGTAGCTTTGCATGAGTCCTTAACTCTAGTATTCATTCTATGGCAACACCACCATTTGAAAGGTAACAAACACACAGAGGGGCCTTTTTCCAGCAGCCAGATTGATTGCACCACTTTAGCATTTTGGAGTTCCCACATCAAAAGCCAGTTATATCTGGGTTAATGTGGACAACTCTCAATTATTGAGGGCCGTTTCTATTAAGCTTTGAGATCCTCTGGTGTCTCCCTGTCTTTTGGAATTTGCGATTTCCCTTAGCCTTTGGTTGAGGTTAGTATGTACAGGAGCTCACAGTGTCTGAAGGAATGTAGTGGTGCCAGCCCAAGAGGATGATGGGCCACAACAGAAAGCCAAGCTGAATTGTAAACCACCACAAAGAAGGACATTCAGATGATGATTGACAGTTGGCTGCAATGAAATTCACGCCTCCTGTTGTTTATAAAGATTTGTGTCTTAACTGGGATTAGGAGACAGGCATGAGTAGGTGCCACTGTTTATATTTCTCCATGCCAAAATGGAGCAGGACTTTCAAGAAATGATGCTTGTAGCTGTTGCTTTAAAGGACTGAGTAAGAACAATCATGGATTCTCTATTTGTGAGGCAATATTCCTTGTTGAACTGACTTTTAATTTTGATTTCCCAGGGAATTTAAGCATAATGAGCAAAACGCATAAGGTGAACTTTGATTCTGTTTCAACCAAATATTGATAGGCATTCATTAAATTAGTCTAGTAAATATGAATGCTTAAAACACATATTTAGACTTAATAATATGATTGAAACCTTTGATGCCTTCTGGTTTTGTTTTGTTTTCTTTTTTTCTAACTCAGCTTAGCTTTGTTTGAACAAATGGATACTATTGATTGTGTAGTTTAGTCTTGGTTAAACGTGTGCATTTTATCTTGGAAGGCTCACAGGCAAAGATCTCATACAAAACATTTCCAATCTGAACTTGAGCCAAGTTATCAAATTGTACCCTAGTAACATTGTGGCCCAAAGGTTGGTATTTTATAAAAACAATGTAATTCATTCCTTCCTCCCTTTCTCCTTTGCAGCTAACTGTCAACAGTGCCACTTCTTCACTCTGTTTTCAAGGCACCTGGAGGGTAACCTGGGACGTCCTCTCCTCCTCTTCATGCATGTTTCTGAGTGCATGAAGTTGTGAAGGTTCTACGTGTAATGCATATGTGACACATCATCTTATCATATATTCCTTCCTATACATTGTTTACACTCCAGCTACTGGATGGGATGTTCCATGCAAACGTAAATTATCGTTAGCAAACTATAGAGGGAGGTCAGACAAGAAAATTCCACAATATTCCAAGTTCAACTGATCCATCAGGTTTCTCTGTTTATGCCAAGATTTAAAAGACTTAATTAAAACTATTGTGCTCTGAATGACGGTTTGTAAGAGAAAAGTAAATCTTTTTAGAATGCTGCCATTAATCTGTTTGGGCTTTTTGTTGGGATTTTTGTTTTGTTTTTGCTTTTAAGGCAAAATATACATACATACATACATACATATATATATATATGGTGTGATCCTGGTAGAAGCGGATGGCTTTTCTCTGAAAGTGTTGGTGTTGAATAAATGGATGCATATGTGGGCAAAGTCCTGTGTGATTGTGAGAACAAGATTCAGTTGGTGTTCTACCATCAAAGCCATGTTGATTTGAGTCAAACTGTGTATACTGGAAAAATTCACATCATTTACTAGTTTGATTGCTTTCAGATAGACACAGTTCTGGTGAATGCTTGGCACTGATTTTGTTTTTCTTTCTCAAATTTGTGTTCTGTTTTTATTGTATATGATTTCTTTGCCCTTTTGTTTGTTTTTGTTTTAAATTTTTCCTGATCTTTTCTTCATCTTTCTTTCTCCCATCTTTCTCTCTTTCTTTATTTCTGTTTATCAGTTTATCTTTCTTTCTATAGCTGGTTAGTGTGTAAAAACAACAATAACATTTGCATATGAAGGTATAATTAAATCAAGGTCTTTTGGAGGAAGCTAAAAGTAGCACTTCCTGTCTCTTCAGGGCCCAGGGAATTGTTATAAAAGTTTTTAATTTGGTTTAGGCACCACTTGTGGATAGGTATCCTAGCTGCGTTGAAAATGTTGGAATTGCTGAGACTTATGCTAACAGAATTACCAACTACAGAAATTGCCTGAAGACCAAGTGGAAGGTGATCAGGGTTGTATGCAAAACACTTGTTTGGACCTTGTGGAAGGTGAAGAAGGCTTTTCCTGCCTCACTTTCACTAGCTAGTCATGTGAGAAATGTTCTCCGTCCTCAGAGTGTTTGAACTTGATCTTTGTGACTTGTGCAGTTCTATCTTCTCCCCTGAGTCACAGTGGCATCTTCCTGCCAGGAGTTAGGGTTTGTCCAGCTTAAAACAAAGAGGAAAAGGAAATGCTCCAGTTTTCTTTGCAGTTCTCTTTTCTTCTTTGTTGATTCAGTCCCTGTGAGGCTGTTTCTCTGCGTTGAACTGCTTTATGGTGCATGGACTCTCCATCAGTGTCCCTTTCAACCATAGCTACTCACAGTCTTTAGACGACTATTTTTAAAGCAGAAGTAAAAAAAATAAAGACAAAAATAAAGCACACCCCCTCCCACTGCCCACCTTTCCCCTCATTTCACCTTTTGGTGTTGATTGCTAGTCACCTTAGGTATTGTCGCTAGTGAATGTACGGTAGATGGGTGGAAGCTTTTTCTGATAATTATCATATGATTTAAAACAATCTATATTTAAAATGAATATATACAGTAAATGTATTGAGCCGTGTTAACCTGCCAATGAGATCTGTGAAAAGCATAATGGCCTCACTCCTCCCTTTTTAAGTTCTTTTACCTTTCTGTGAAGCAACTCTGCGTGGCATACATGTATTTAAAAACACAAATAGTAGTAGAATGGGTCCCCGCCTTTTTGTACACTTTTAACTTAGCATGTGGTGTTGAAGTATTACCATAGATCCAGTTTGTCTTCTGCACTAAGGTGTGAGGAAACCGTGATTTGTTCTCTCCATACAGTGCAATTACACATCCATCATCTGCTATTGTTTTGAAAACACTGCGGTTTACCATGGGACACTGTATATATTTCTTGCCATAATGGTAAATGACTGATTGATATATTTAAGAGTTAATAAATTTGTGATTTCTGCTGACAATGAGTCCATCTTTATTTCTTAAGAAAAACTCTATGCATGCACGTTGCTGTCCACTGCCAAGGACACTATATCCTGCCCTGGTCTCCTTCAGTAAACAACTTGCATCCTGTCATACTGGCAAGCTGTTTGTTCTCTCTGCACACAGAAGTGCTGTCTTTACATAGAAAACTTAGCTGAAAGGAAAGTAGTTAGCAACTGAGCACCCCTTAAAAGCTTCTAGATGTGCAGTCTTCTGCTCATCTCTTACAGGACCTATAGGATGT
>OU015753.1:79120983-79174406 GCA_907169655.1 Acomys percivali
CACACAGTGTCTCATGTCCATTCATGAAATTTAGTTTCTTACCTAGAACATTCTTCCTCTGTTTGATTACCACAATCCTTAGCTCGTTCACTGGGGTTCAGAGCAGAGTTGCACCTCCTCAGTGACTCTCCCTGGCAGCTTCGAGGCTCTTGTTTACTCTGTCATGACTTGCATGGTAGTTTGCATTCATCGTTCCTGCTGCTAGACACGGTTGCTTTGACTATACAGTTTCGCATTGTCTTTACCAGAGTAGAAAAGTCTACACGGAACCGTGCATCTATCATTGTACCCTTACAGCCAAACCAGGGCAAGGAAGGGAGAGGCTGCTAATAAACAGTTGGAGCGAGACCATGCTGTACATGGTGACCTCAAGGTGAAATGAGATAGTCCTGGCTTGAGTGTTGAGCTCTACCGTCATTAACTTGATATTCTAAGCAAGTTGCTTTTTCCCTCTGAACTTCAATTTCCACGATTATAAAATGAGTATAATTATATAAATTAAATTAAATTATAATATTCCAAGGATTAGAAATAATAGGCACAAAATCCTTAGATTACCATTTTGTGTGTATTAAATGGACATCATTGCCATGGTGGTATATATGGCTGTACTGTCAACATTTGGATAGCTGAGACTAGGGTCTGGAGTTCTAGGCTCCCTTGGGCTATATGAAAGGACCCTGCCTCAACAAAATGTATAGAAATTCGCACTGCCCACTGAGCTCTCCTACTCTTGTCATCATTCCTTGTAAAGTTCAGGTGGGTGTGTAACCCTTGGTTAGCCGTGGGATGCTCCTGGCACTTCAGGTTTACTGCTACTACAAAGGATTTATTTGTATCCCAGTGTCTCAGCAAAAAGATGAGAACCACAGAAGGGGGTAGCCATTGACCTGAAAATAAGAAAGAGGAAATGGAGTTAACTGGTACAACCTGGGGAAGTTTTCAAGAATGTCAATTTTAACTAACTAAAAATATGCATCTCTTTGTAAATAAGAGAATTCTCTATAATGTAAGGATAATTGTAAAAGACACAACTTTTAAGTCATTTCAATAAATAAAATCATGATGACTTTAAGACTTTTATGTCTTTTGTAGTTTTCTTTTGTTAGATTTTAAGTATTAATTTTATTTTGTTTTGTGTGTGTATGTGTGTTGTGTGTTTACCTGTCAATATCTAGTGTCTAGTAGCTTCCTTTACCTTCCTCTATTTCTCCCTCCATCCCCACCTCTCTCAGCAGTATCTCTCAATGAATATGGAGCTCACTGGAGGTTTTAGCCTACTGACCAGCCATCAAGCCCCCAGATCCTGCTGGTGCTGGGGTCACATGCTATACATGGCTTCTGTAGGAGTGTTGGTGTTCCAAACTCTTGTCCTCATGGTTTTCACCTGGCACTTTACTCATGGAGCCATCTCCCCGGCCCCTGTTTTTACCTTTTGTAAATGAGTTACCAACATTGTGAAACCGAATATTTTGTAGAAAAGCCATGATTTGGGCCGTAATTTCAAAAGTTCTGCCTCACTAATCCAGCACTCCATCTAACATGCTCACAGAAGCTGATGTTCTGGTGAAAGGTGGATGGTCGGCCCCATCCACACTCACCTAAGTGTTACAACTCATGGACTTTTCTGCAGCCTCTAAGAGCACTAGAAGATTCAAGATGTAGCACCCTTGGCACCTAAAGCTTCAGCGACAGGGGCATGTTGGTTTCAGGAGGGACAGCTCAGCACCCCAAACCATTGAGCTTGTATAGCTGTTTCCTCTTAGACCTTGACAGTTATATGCTTGGAGATATTTATTTTTTGTGTGTTGGGGAAGGGATGCAAAGCACTCTCACCTGAGTGCCTGTGCAAATGGAGAGCAGAGGACAGCCTTGGTTATCTTTCCTTAGACACCATCTACTTCTGTGTGTGCATGTTCACAGGGAGGGGGATAAATGGCAGTGTGTGCACATACTCTCGTACCTGGAGGCCACTCATACTCATGTTCCTGGTCAGTTTCTGCTGTTCCCCTTATTTTTTCAAGAGAAAAAGGCTCTCACTGAGAATTGGGATTTGCTGCTTCAGTTAAGCTGGCTCTGCCCATATCCATGTCTCCACAAGCCTGTGCCACCACAACAGGCTTTTTATGTGGCTAAGAACCCAAACTTTGGTTTTCAAGTTTGCACAGCAAGAACCTTACTGATAGCCCAATGTTTTACTACTGTTTTTTGCTAGGGTTATAGGAGTGACACCCCCCCCACACACACACACACCTCTACTTTCCCACTCTCTCTTAAACATTCCAATTTCCCTCCTTACACCTTTTTTTTTTAAGATGCAGTGACTTAGGGCCATTATGTTAAATCGAGAATAGACTTTTGACCCTCATTTCACTTACTGTCTCATCAGAGTTAAGTCTCACCCAGTGGTTCACAGTCTCCATTCTAGAATACATGTTTTATACTTGCCTGATGCCCCACCAACCTGCCTAGAGACTCCTTGCCTGATGCCCCACCAGCCTACCTAGAGACTCTTTGCCTGATGCCCCACCAGCCTGCCTAGAGACTACTTGCCTGATGCCCCACCAGCCTGCCTAGATGACACTTGCCTGATGCTCCATGACCCTTGCCTGATGCCCCACCAGCCTGTCTAGATGCTGCTTCCTAGACTTTTGTTAGTTCTTTTTCTTTTTTACTTCTTTACTTATTCCCAGAATAACTACATTTAATCTCCATGACTGTAAATTACTTTAGTGATCTTTGAACATACTCCCCTCACCTAGATCACATTTCCTAACTCCAAACATATACACCTGGCTTTCTTTATGAAATCTATATTATAGATCCAAGAGACGTCTCAAGCCAGCATGTCCACTACTTAACCCCATTAGTCTGTGCCCAAACTTTCTCTTAATGCTTGGTCTACCGCTCAAGAATTGGCAACTTAGTTCTTATTGATCAGGCCAGAAACCTTGCTTTCATTTTTAATTCTTTTTCCATTTAAAATCCATTACCTGTGCTATCTAGTTAAAATACGCTTAACATACTACAATTCACAGACTCTAAGAAGATAGGTAACAAAGACCACACAAGGAAGGGTGATTAACTCTCACTTAGAAGCCGAAGTAGAATAGACAGAGAAAGTGATTGAAGAGACAGAACAAAACAGGAGCTTAGCATAGCTTTCCTCTGAAGAGGCTACACCCAGCAGCAGATCCAAATAGATGTGGAGACTCATAACCAAACATTAGGTGAAGCATAGGACGTCATATGGGAAAATGGGGGGATGGATAAAAGGACCTGGAGGGGACAGGAGCTCCACAAGAAGACCAACAGAGCTAACTAACCAGGGCCCAGGGGGCTTGTGCAGTGTGAAGAACCAACCAAGGACCATGAGCCGACTGGACCTAGGTCCCCTACACAGATGCAACAGATGGGCAGCTCAGGCTTCATGTGGATCCCCTAGTAAGTGGAGCAGTGCTGTCTCTGACATGGACTCATTGCTAAAATTTTTCTTCTGAGCATTTACTATTTTTCATATTGATTTTCTCTTGTCTTATTTGTCATGTGTGTCCTCTGATAAAATACACCCAACAGTATGAGGAAGCTATTCCTAGAAATAGCTGAAATATAGGAAGTGATTAACAGATATGTCTTAATGAGTGAATTATGGTCCCCTGCTGTCTCACATTAAATGCACATGTGTATTGCCTGACAGCAACCTCAAGGTTGCATATTTCTTAGGTCACAATTAATAAAAATTAATTGAAAAAAATGTGGAGAAGAAACCATTGCACAAATACAGAACTACTTAACATGGCAAAACCCAGAAAACTAGCCTGTAAATACCATAAATCATAGGTAAAACATATTATTGCAAAGATGAGAGTCAGTGACTTAATCACATAAAAAGGACTGGGTTTCTTTCTTCTGTCTGAAGTAGGGCACAGTTCCTATGATGAGTCTGTCACAGGCTGGTCTGAACGCCAAGCAATATTCATACCTCAACCTCTAGAGAGAGATTCGGATGTGCACACCCTACCACCTATTCCTATTTTTCCAATTTTCCAATACTCTGCTGCAGGAAGTACGAACTACATCCCTCAGGTGATGAATCCCCCTGGGTCTGGAAGGAATCTCTTGGTTCCTAGTGTCATATCTAGATAGGACTCAGCCCTAAAAGAGGCCTTCTTGGTCTTCCACTTACTTCTCCATGAGTGAGTGAACACGTCACTGCCCACTGGTAGTAAGACCTGCCATGAGCTAGCTGGACTGCTCCCCAAAGCCAGGGTGTTCAGGGGTAGGTAGGTGGAGGGTATCATATAGGCAGACACAGGTTGCACTGCTCCTGATTACGAGGAGTACAATAGGTCCCTGGGGAAAGTTCACAGTGTAATAGGTGCTGACTTAGTTTCATTTCCTGCTGCTTGAGCCCCTTGCGTTGGCCAGTGCTGGGAAATGCACTCATCTCAGAAACTCGGGTCTAGGAATTTGAGACCTTTTGCTCAGTTTGAAGTTATTCCCAGAATACATCCCAAGCAGGGTCTGTTGCCCAGAACCACACTGTGCCCTTTTGTTGCTTCTGTGTTCTGCAGTCTCATCAGCGGAAAGTGTTTGATAAAGACCTGAAAAGACACTCTGTGCTTGATGTTCTTAGTGCATGCTTTTCTTCCTTCCTTCCTACCTTCTTTCCTTCCTTTTTTCTTTCTTTACTTTCCACTTCAATCAAACAAGTTTTTGTTTTGAAGTGGGAGGTAAGGGATTAGCAAGCATCAAGAAACTCATTCACCTCCCACCTACTGATTCCTCAGGCACAAAGGAAACAAAAATACTGCCAGTTGGTTCCTCCGTAGGGCTGCCCCGCAACTCCCGCCCCTGAAGAAGCCTGTTGTGGTGAGAGAGCAGTCTTTGGAACTGTGTGTGAGGCGGTGTTCTGTGCGATGCTTTCTGTCTGCGCTGTCACTGCTCATCCCAGGTGATTCAGAGGCGGCTACAGGAGTTGCTTAGTCACTACTGTCTGGGAAAAGCAACCGTCATTCTTATAATTTACTTTTGACTCATCTGTGTTCCTTCTATATTATCACTAGCAGCTTTTTAACAACTCCTCCCATACACACACACACACACACACACACACACACACACACACACACACACAAAGAATCAGTCACTCTACTATTTCTTTTTTCTTTTATTAATTTATTCATATTACATCTCAATGGTTATCCCTTCCCTTGTATCCTCCCATTCCTCCCTCCCTCCCATTTTCCCCTTACTCCCCTCCCTTATGACTGTGACTGAGGGGGACCACCTCCCCCTGTATATGCTCATAGGGTATCAAAGTCTCTTCTTGGTAGCCTGCTATCCTTCCTCTGAGTGCCACCAGGCCTCCCCATCCAGGGGATGAGGAGCCACGCTACTATTTCAACCCTGAAAAAAAAATCTCCTTGTGGGCCACAGGCTTAGAGGACTGATCTTCAGAACTGACATTAAGTTCACTCTCCTGCCTTCCCTCTCTGCAAACCAATGTGGGATACTAAAGAATGCCTGGAAGGAGGACTGACTGTACACAGTCTGAAAAGTTGCAGGAAACTAGGTGCTTTACAGTGTTGCACAGGCATCTGGCTGACACTTGGAGCTGAGGAGTGGGGAAGATAACATAAAACAAAATGTCCTTACTGGTAACGACCAAGAAAAGGGGACATTAGCCAAGCACAGGTCCTATGGTGAAAATGATCTATATAGGCTTGTGCCTGTCTTGTCCTGTCCTGCCCCGTCCTGTCAGGTCCAAGAGAGTCATGCTTCAGCCAAGAATTCTGTAAGAGCTAAACAGGTAGACAGGCTCTGATTCAGGATACGTCAAACTCAGCCAGAAGTGGCTTAAGAAGAAATCAAACTCTAGCACACAACCCATTACTCATTCCCCAAGAGATATCGCAGGGTTTAAGGAAGAGGCACCCAAGGCCTTGCTCACCAAGGCCACTCTGCTGACGTCAAGATTCCTTTTGCAGGAAGTGGGCAAAGGGAATGACTAGAGAGTGGGTTCCAAAGCCCCAGGTTCACCAGGAAGGAACTGCGCTGTGTGTCACCATCAGATTAATCGAGTCATGGAGGTTCTTAACAAAATATCCACATTCTCCCAGGAGCAAAATTGAACACTGTGCCTCATAGAAATACTGTTCTGGCTTGTCATAACCTCAGTGTCCTCTCTCATTCCTATGCATCTGTTTCCTTTCCCATTTCCCTCCAAGCTTAACTGGAAAAAATTATAGAGCATTACTTTTATTATTATCCAGGAGAGATTTTGTAGTTTAGGGCATGACTCCTCTTCATCAAAAAGGACAGAGGACATTCTACTCTTGAAGTTATACATCAGTAATATAAACAAAGCCACTCTATACATTCTCTCACAAAGTCATACTATGTGCATTCTCTTATATATTTGAGTTTTTTCTCTAATTATATAGTAAATTTCAGTTCAAAGAAATTTTGCTTCTGTAAAATCAGTGCTTCCATACTGATCTATATTTCCTGACAATACATGCATCATTTACTCGGTCTGTTTATAGTTTGTTTTCTGTTTGGGGTTCTTTAGTTTGTTTGGGAGGGGGTTGGAGTATTGATTGGTTTGGGATTTTGGCGATGTTGGATTTGGAATTTGGGGGCCTAAGCTTGCCTGGCATGTACCTCAGCTCTGACCTACAGGCTACATTCTCTTTTCACCTTCCATTTTGAGACAGACTCTTGATGAATACCATAGGCTATCCTTGAACTCACTGTGTAGTGCAAGTAGGGTTAACACTTGAGCTCATCCTGAGTAGCTGGCATTGCAGGTATGTACCACAGTGTCTAGGTCTCTGTCACCTATTTCAGATCATGTCTGTTTTCTTCTTTTTCTCATACTATGAACATTCTCTCTGATTTTCCCCCCACAGGTCCATGGTTAGTTCCTTGTGGAAACTGGAGAGGAGAAAACAGTGAGTGGTCCATGTAGGCTAAATTATAAGAGATTAGATTATACACCCCAGCTCATTCAGTAATAAATTTCTATCTCAAACATTAGTTTCCAAGGTGTTCTCAAACCCAGTGTCCAGTGTGTTTTCCACAGTTGGGTCATTTATAGCCACTTTAAGCCACATGTTGGATATGGTCACTCAGGGACCACATAGAGGGCATTCCATTCTGTGGTGTGGTGAGTCCTCATTGCCAAATAGGATAAGAATCCTCCAGGAGAGCAGGGAGTAGTGGCTCACATCTTTAATCCCAGCACTCAGGATGCAGAGGCTGACAGATCTCTACGATAGTATCCTGATCTATGTAGCAAGTTCCAGCCATGGCTATCTAATGAGACCTTGTGTCATTAAAAACAACAACAAAAAAAAAAACAAAAAAAAACAAAAAAAAAAAAAGAAAGAAAGAACCAACCAGGAAGTTTGAAGCTCCCCACTAGATAAGGAAGACTCCTCTGTGGATCCAACATAATAAAGGGGGACACAGGAGAACATCAAAGAGCTTTGCTGTTCTCTTGTCTTTGTTGTCCCATACCCCAAGACTCTATGTTACGGCTTAGTCTCCAAAATGTTGCTGATGGGAGAAGCTTAAGCATTTAGAAGATGTATTATGGGAGCTCATTAGGACATTGTGGATGAGCCCCTAAAAGAGAACTTATAGCACCACAGTTTCTACTTCCTTGTTGCTTCCTAAGGGGAAGGATTTTGCTTTAGAACAAACTGCCACCATAATGCCATAGACCTAAAACTTGAGGACTTGAACCTTGAAACTGTGAGCCAAATTAAAACATTTCTCTATATAATTGTCTATATTTTTAATGATGATGATGAGACGTCAACTGGTGGAAGTATTATCATGAAAGTGGATTTTGCTTCCTGCAGCCTTTGATTACGTTTGGGACCCCTCTGGGTGTTCTTAGGTCACGTTTTGCGAGCTTCTGAGAGAGATGTTATGAAGAAGAAGTGTGGTGCACATAAGCAGAAGGGTAATAGCGTTGATGCAAGTTTAACAACCAAAAGACTGAGAGGCATCCACCTTCCTCCCCCACATTTGCAACGAGAGACTATAATTAGTGATTTGATATAAGATAGATAATTAAATTGAGAGGAAAACAAAGTACAGGCCACCAACGGTGAGTGAGATTAAAATAGATTTGGAAAGAAACAGGGAGGAAAACACAGTAATTGGCTGCGTGAACTTGACATTCAGAAGATGAGAGAAAGGAGACAAAGAAACAAACCACTCCAGAGTTCATTTGAAGTTTCCCAAGATGGAGAGCCAGAGGTTGGCCTGAACTTCTTGCCTAGAAGAATTTTAAAAAGACAATATATGTGAAGCTGTGGGTGTCAGAGACTGTATAGCAAGCATCCTTGCAATGTGCTTACTTGAGAGGCAAAGAGAGGTGGGAAAGCCCCTTAAACTGGCAGAAGAGAGCCTCCAATCTCTCCCATGAGGAGAGGAGTGATGTCCAGGCATGGACCATGTTCTGTGCCATCTTCCAAATGGAGCAAGTATAATTAGGAGGCCAGGACAATGTGCTAGAGCAGTGATTTTCAACCCCTTCACTGAGTCACTTATCAGATGCCCCGAACACCAGACATTCACATTCTGATTATGAATCATAACATTAGCAAAATTACAGTTATAAAGTAGCAACTGAATAACATTATGGTTTGGGGTCATCACAACAGGAGGGAGTGTATTTAAGAGACACAGCATTAGGATGGTTGAAACTCACTACGCTAGAGAGAAACTAACTGCTCAAGAGTGATGGGGAGCTGGAAGAGGGACCTCCTTACATCTTCAGCTGAGAGCTGGAGCCTGGGCAAAAACATCCAAACAGATGAAAGGAAAATAAATGTCCCAGGGCTCACATAAGCCAAGAGACAAGTTGTGCCTTTAACACACACACACACACACACACACACACACACACACACACAGAGAGAGAGAGAGAGAGAGAGAGAGAGAGAGAGAGAGAGAGAGAGATGGCCCCTAGGATTGAAAGTAGTAAAACTATGATGCCTTCATCTTTTACTTTGAGGAACAAAAGTTTGTCTGATTCTTTATGGGTCTTCTCTGTGTTTTAGTTTAAGCTGGCTTGCATAGCATTACTCAGAGTGAGTAAAATGAAACTGAAATATTTATTTGGGTGAAATTATTAGGGCAAAATTAAGAACCAATGCTACATACATATAACACAAAAGTATAAGCAACAAGAAATAGATAAATTGGACTTTAGGAAATTACTTGAAACTTGTCAAAGATACACATGAAGAAAGTAAAAAACAAAGGCAAAGCACAATGTGGAAGGAAGTGTTTCCAATCGTAAATATTTATGAAGGTCTGGGACAGAATGTGCTTGTATGGGCAAACACACACTCCTACAACTTCCCCAAACAACCCAGTTTTATATATGGCAAAGAACTTGAATGAATACTGCTTCAAAGAAAATATCTGAATGGCCACTGAGCATGTGGGAGGTTATCTTCAGGAACATACATATAAGCTGATGAGATAGCAGAGATTCACAGATATTTTCAGGGATACATTGAAATGAAAGTTTCTTGTGCATTACTGTGTGGATGCAAAGTGGTCCAGCCACTAAGAAAGACAGTCTTACAAGTTCTCAAAATCTTCAGATAGGGTTTTATAACTATAGTATCCAGCCATTCTATGCCCAAATATGTGCCCCTAAGTGCTGAAGACATATATACATATAAAAACAAACAATCATTCACAATAGTGATATTTTTAATTTTTAAAAAGCATACAATCAAGATCATGAAAAGTTAAACAAAATGTGGCATACTCAGATAAAAGAATATTCAACCATAAGAAAATTTATATTTAGCTAATTTTCTATTGCTGTGAAGAGATACCATGAATGAGATAATTTAGAAGGAAAAGTTAAGTTTCTTCAGGGACTAGTTTAAGAGGATGGGTCCATAGCCATCATGGAAGTAGGCAAGCAGGCAGGTAGGGTACTGGAACAATATCTGAGAACTTACCTTGGATTCATAAGCAGAAGGCAGAGAGGGAGCTAACTTTGGAATGGCATGGACTTTTGAAACCTCTAAATCCACTCCCAGTGTCACAGCTCCTCCAACAAGGTTACACTTTCTAATCCTTCCCAAACAATTTCACCTTCTGGGGACCAAGCACTCAAATATATAAGGCTATGGGGCCATTCTCATTCAAACCACTACAGATTTTAGGAGCCAGAAGACTAAGAAGTCTAATATGAGATTGTTTCTCTTAGAAATGACAGGGATGTTACACCTATGACACTTCAACAATATGGATGCCTGCACAGTGACAATATCATTAGACATGCTAATATGAAAAAGGGGGCTATCCTGGGCCCCCACTTCTAGACAAAGGAATCACAGACAATTGATAATTGAGAAAGGGAAAATTAGCTTCTCCTAGGGATGAGTTTTCTAATTGACTATCCAATACAAAGTGATCAGTGCTGAAAGAATGTACACACAAAAAAGAAAAGCAAATTCAGAAGGGTATATTCATAAATTTGTGGGGAAGTGTGTGTGTGTGTGTGTGTGTGTGTGTGTGTGTGTGTGTGTGCGTCTGTGTGTGTATGTGTGTGTGTGTGTGTGTGTGTGTGTGTGTGTGTGTGTGTGTTCTATAGCAGCTTCCACCAAGATTAAAAACATTCCATCTTACAGGAAAGCTCTTAACAACAGAAGACAAAACTAAAATTAGCTTCAGGAAGTCCTTGAAACCAACCATATTCACTAGGCATCTCAGACAAGACAAGCTGCAAAGAAGACTCTGAGACCAGACCTATTGCCAAAAAGGAAGAGGTGGGGAGCAAGGAGGAGGAAGAGGTAGAGGAAAAGGAAGGAGGAGGAAGAGGAAGAAGAAACAACCAGGCTAGTTGCCTGGAAGAGGTTTAGAACAACTGATTCACTTGGAAAGGACATCCTTTATTCTGTGAGCATGTTGAGCTGCCTGTAGGCTGTGCAGTGTGCTCCAGGCTCCTAGCTTTTGCGGGTGTTGGTGATGCACTGTCTTTGAGTAAGTAACCCTTCACTCATATTCCTGTAAGTAACCTCACTTAAACTCATTGGCTTACCAGGTTGGACTTTGGAAATAACTATATTGGTACACACTGTGTGCTTTTGAGCTCGGGTAAATATACATGAATGTAGTGTTTCCCAGAAAAAGTTTTATTGCACAACAATATATAACAATAATGATAAAGAAAATGAACACGTGGAAGGGGATGAAGGGAGGACAGGAAAGAGATGACTTATATAATATTTTAATTAAAAATAAATGGATACAAATTTTAAAAAGAATAAATATGCACTGGTCTTAGCGCTCTTATCACTATAATAAAAAAATTATGACCAAACCCAGTTTGTAGTCCATAATGAAGTCAAGGAAGAAGCTCAGGGCAAGAACCCGGAGGAGGAAATGAAGCAGAGGCCATGGAAGAAATCTGCTTAGTGGCTTGCATCTCATAGCTCACCCAGCCTATTTTCTTATAAACCGCAGGACCCTGTGCCCACGGCTGGCAGCATCCATAGTGGGCTGTGCTCTTCCATACCAGTCACTAATTAAGAAAATGCCCTCCAGACTTGTCTACAGGTAATCTGGTGGAAACATTTGTTTTTTCAATCAGTTGAGGTTTCTCTTCCTAGATAACTCTTATTTGTGTCAATGTTAAATTATAGATGAGCCTTCAAAACAGTACACAAGTGACATAGCCAGGGCAAAAGGCTATATTCACTATGAGTTTTTAAATATGAAATATCTAGAATAGGCAGGCACATCCATAGTGACAGAAAGTAGATAGTGCAATCCGGAGAACAATAGTGGGAGAGGTGCAATTTACTCAGAAGCATTGAAAACATTATATACATATGACCAGAATTTTGGAAATAATGTGTTGCTAAAAATGTTCCACTACAAATACTACTAGATTACACACTGTATAATACTTATGTCGGTACATTTTATGGTACTTGAATATAATCTGAAAACCAATCAGATGTAGTGGCCTTTAATCCCAGCACTCAGAAGGAAGAGGAAGGCAGATTTCTATGACTTTGAGGCAAATCTGGTGCAACAAATTTCAGGCAAGCCACAGTTACATAGTGAGATCCTATCTCAAAAAGATAAAATAAAAGTGTTGAAAACATTGGCTGGGGAGATGGCTCAGTGGTTAAGAACACTGGCTTATGGTCATGAGGACCTGGGTCTGGTTCCCAGGAGCATCCACATGGAGGTTCACAACAATCTGTAACTCCCGTTCCAGGGATCCAGTATCTCTTTCTGGCCCTGGCAGCATCAGACATGTAGGTGATACATAAAGGCAAAACAGCTATACACACAATTTTTTTTTAATTTTCAAAACCCTTAATTCGATGACTACTATCTTAGAATTCAAGAATATCAATCTTAAATAGAAAAAAATTACTGGAAATGTTACAACAAAGAGGGATTATGTCTTTAATATTCTAGGAGAATCCTCTGTAGTCTAAAGTCTGGACCATTACTCACTGAGAATATTTTTCTCATCACTAATTTTATGACACAGGGTTTATAAAGTTTCATCTCATGCCTTCCTGCTGAAGGTTACCTAGGAGCTTCTGATAAGTGAGAACAAGAATTTGGGTCAAATATGAGGCATAGATGATGGTGATGAAATAGTGGCGAAAGTAAACCACATGATGACGAAACTCAAGTCACAGAAAAATTCTTACAACAGTTCAGTTAAGGAAGGAAAAAACTTTACCAGTGTTGTGATGGTAATTGATAAATCTGCATTTCTGTGAAAACATAAAAATCAGTTAAGTAGCAGACACAAAATTATAGAATGGGGCTTGAAGAGGTAATCCAAAGTAACTTTGACTTTTCTTTTGGAAAATTTGGACAAAAATATATGAAAACACATCTCCTGTATATTCCCATAATCCCCACAGCACAACTGAAGGACAGTCCTCAAAGACATTTCAGATATGGCCACTGGACAAGGAAGAGCCTTCAGGGTATGAAGCTAAGATCCAGAGAAGAATGGTGGAATTCACATCAGAAATCTACTTTCCCTTCTAGTCAAGAACAATTAAACTAAAATGTCAAAGGAAAAGGAAAAGGTTGGAGAACATATTATAATGAAGAAGAATATGACTTTAGTGGAAACTAGCACACCTCAAGAAACAGGAGACTATGGCCCAGGTCTTAGTGTCTCAAATCAAGCCATTCGAGGCAGGGAATTGCTTGAACAGGGCAAGATAATTACAGAATAATTTAGCATTATTCTATGCAAGTAGGAGCAATGTTCTAGAGCAAAGCCTTTGTGAGTAAGCCACTGTTGACAAGTGAGCTACTTTCCCCGGTGAACAGATTACCATAGAATGAAAACAGTCACCTGTGGAAATTTCCTGAGGTGAGCCATAAAATTCTCTCTTAATTTACAGCTTTTTAAATGAAGTCTTAAAAATACTTCCTGGTCCATTGTTTTTTATAAACAAGTAGCACTTGCCATCCACAGTATTATTCTAGCTCGTTTTGACATACATGGCCTCCACTCTCAACGCTCAGCTCTCCCGTGTGGCTCTTCCATCCTGTGGGTGTTGGGGTGCTTTGGAACCCCCTGATGACATGTCTGATAGAACTGTGCTTATCACCCACAGGACAATTCTGAATAGTATAAGAAGCTGGGGCAGAGAAGCAAAATTCTCTGTATTTTGTACATGGTATTGGCCTCCAAGTTTGATGGATTGGGCAGAAAAATATTTAATAACCAGTTTCATGTGCTTCCCTTCTGTTGTACAGAATTATTACTGGGAGCTAGCTGCTCAGAAAGTGGCTACATTTTCCAACTCCCTGCATGAAGCCAGCAGGGCCTTGTGAACAGTTCCCAGCAATATGAGCAGAAGGAATGTGGGTCACTTTTAAACCTTGATTAAGTAAAACAGATGTGATTTTTCTGTTTTTGTTTCCTCAATTTGGCGTGAGAAGCAGAAGATTTTGTAATTCTAAGGGGAGGCAAAACCACAAGTGGATAAAGCCCTCATCGAGAGATGTCTATGGTGAATGTTCACAGACCAGAGTTACCCATACTGATTATTCCACATTCACTGCCTAACTCACAGAAAATGGGCAGCAACTTATAATGCTATTCATGATGGTGACTATCATGAAAAGTAGAATATATGTACAATCTAGTTGCATAGTCAGGCAGTTGATGTATTAATTGAAAATGACCTAGAAAGGCACTACAGAGTCACGTGATTTTGGTAAGAGAAAGATATAAACAGGACTAATAAAGAAAATGTAGTCCAATTGTCTTCTGTTCCCTAGAGATTCAGTCTCTTGTTATAGACCCAGTGTTCTCCTAGTGTTTCTTGGATCCTCCATTCTACCTTTCCTTCTGACCCATCTCCATTTTTTTGCGACTCACTCACCTGCTGAGTAGTTCTCTACCAGGAATCCCACAGCTACCACAATTGGCTAGGATGCAGAACAAGTTCCTCCCAGGGACACCACAGTTAAATGGGACCCAGAGTGGGCAATAATAAACCAGGGATTAGAACACACACCCAACAAAGATGAGGCAAGATATCCAAACCAAGAAACACTTCGGATATCATACCCCAAATGCCCAGATTATCATGTAAAAGCACATACGTGAACAAACAAGACAACATGCCTCAAGTCAGAAACAATAAAAGCAATTCAGCTGAAGCACAAGACAAGTACTTCAAAATAACAGGAATATGTTCAAAGACATTGAAGAGGCTATGGATAAATGCCTTAATAAAGACTATAAAAACCACAAATAGTTGAATGCATAATAAAATTCAATACATGAAAGTAGAATTTACCACAGAAATAGAATCACTAAAGAAAATACAAACTGAAATGAAACTGGAAAGGAAAAATGAAGTATGTCAAAGTAAGTAAGCCTCACTTTCACTAATGAAAGAGAGAATTTCAAATCTTGAACAAAATGTCGAAGAAATGGATAACTCAGCCAAATGAAATGTTAAATCTAAAAAAATTTCAGGCACAAAACAGTCAGGAAATCTGGAACACTATGAAAAGACCCAAACTATGAATAGTAGGTATAGAGGAAGAAAGTCAAAAGCACAGAAAATATTTTTAACAAAATCATAGACAATCTCCTCACTCTAAAGAAAGAGATGATTAGCAAGGTAAAAGAAACATACAAAACCCCAAACAGACAAGGCCAAAAACCAAAACAAAACAAAAAAGCAAAAAACAAAAATAACCCAAACAAACAAAAACAAAACAACAACAACAAAAAACAAAGCAAACAAACAAACCCTTACACTGACACATAACCAAAACACTAAATGTATAAACAACAACATAAAAATATGTTAAAAGCTGCAAAGGAAAAAGATCAAGTTACATATAAAGGCAGGTCCAGTAGAATAACACTTTTGTTTCAGTGGAATCTTTGAAGGCCAGAGGGCTTGGAGATGCCATCCTAGACTAATATACCCAGCAAAACTATTGATCACAACCAACAAAGTAAAAAAAAAATTCTATGATAAAACCAAATTTAAGTAATTTCTATCCACAAATCGAGTTCTGCAGAAGATGCTAGAAAGAAAACATCAGTCTAAAGAGAAGGTTGACTATACCCAAGAGGACACATGGGATAAATAATCCCAAAACAATTAATTAAAAGAGAGGGGAAAAACCATACAACAATAACAAAATAATGGAAATTAATAACCACTGCTCATTAATAACCCTCAATATTAAGGGTCTCAATTCCCCAAATGAAAAGGCATAGACTAACAGAGTGGGTTGAAAAACAGAATAAATACACCTCTGTACCAAGAACAGACATTACATTAGGGTAAAAGGAAGGACAAAGATATTTTAAGAAAATAGATTTTTCAGTATCTTACAGAACAGACTTTTAAAAAAACCTAATCATAAGAGATAGGAAAGGATAATACATAATTCATTAAAGGAAAAATTCATCAACAGTATATCTTTAAGTCTAAAAAAAATATACCAAACATAAGGGGACCCTATAGTGAAAATTGACCTTCATACGGTGATGGTGGGTGACTTCAACACCCCACTCTCACCAATAGACAACCTATCCAGACAAATACTAAACAGAGAAATGCTGCCATTAAATAACATCATAAGTTAAATGGACAAAATAGATTTCTGAAGAATGTTCCTCTCAAACACTAAAGAATACACTTTCTTCTCAGCAACTCATGGAAATTTCCCCAACATTAACTCCACAAAGTGTAGTGTTTTGAATAGGAATGGTCACTATAGACTCATATGCTTTAATGGCTGACTCATAGGGATAAGCACTAATAGAGCCATGCCCTTGTTGGAGTAGGTGTGGATTCGCTGTAGAAAGTGCAGCCCTAAGGGGTGGACTTTGAGATCTTAGGAGTTTAGAACCAGCCCTTGTGTTTCAGTCTCTCTTTTTATTACCTGGAGATCTAGATGTAGAGCTCTCACCTTCTTCTCTTGCACCATGTCTGCTTGATGACCACCATGCTTCATGCCATGACGACAATGGACTAAATCTCTGATCTGCAAACCAGGCCCTGTTAAGTGTTTTTCTTTATAAGAGTTGTTGTGGATATGGTGTCTTTTCACAGCAATAGAAACCTGAACTAAGATACAAAGCAAATCTCACCAGACACAAAATAGTTTAAACAATACCCTGCATCCTATCTGACAACATGGATTAAAGCTGGATACCAATAATAATAGAAATGGCAAAAAAGTGGCAAGCTCATGAAAGCTAAAAAGCTCACTACTGAATGAAAATTGGGTCAAGAAAGGAATCAAGAAAGAAATTCAAACGTTTTTTAATTGAATGAAAATAAAAACACACCATATCCAAAACAATGGAATAAAATGAAAGCAGTTCCAAGAGGCAAGTTCATAGCACTAAGTACCTACATAAAACAAAACAAAATGAAACAAGACAAAACAAAAAACTGGAGAGACCTCATATTGATAACAACACACTGGAAAAATAATACACAAAAAGAATAGATATGAAAGAATAAACTCAGGGCTGAAATTAATGAAATAGAAACAAATAATGTCAAAGAACCAATAAAACAAAAAGTTAGTGCTTTGAGAAAATTATTAAGATTGGCAAACCTTTAGCCAAGTTAACCAAAAGACTGAGAAAAAAAATTTAATAAAATAAGGCATTAAAACAGATACAGTACAACAGACTCTGATGATATCTAGAAAATCATAGGATGCTCTTTAAAAATCAGTGTTGCACGAAACTGCAAAACCTAAAAGAGATGGATACATTTCTTGATATATATGATCTACCAAAGTTAAATCAGGGAAAAACAAGCAATGTAAACATGCCTCTAACCCTTAGTAAAATAGAAATATTAATGAAAATACCTACCAACCCAAAGCCTGGGGTGAGATAGAGTCAGTGCAAAATTCTACCAGACTTCAAAAGAAGAACTAAGGCAAATACTCATTAAATTATTGCACAAAGCAGAAACTTAAGGAATATTTCCTAGTTAATTATATATTTCTACTCTAATATGAGGTATATGAAGTATTGTACCCATCTAACTCAATTATAATACAAGGTTTACCTCCAATACTTTGAAAGTGCTATTGCAGGCTGTTTAGGATAAATAAGTTATACAAATTAATTATTAGTTGATCAAACCATGGTCATGTCAATTATTAGTCTACTTTTATCATAAGAATATATATCTTAGGTGTAGCAGATAGATATGATTCTATAGAAAGATAATAGATAAGGTCTTCAAAAACCTCAGAGACATGCAAAATATGACATTTAAAAATGTTTTTATTATTTTAAAGATTCACTGATAATGAGACAGATTAACTCCTGGCAACACCCAGACTACCTCAAAGAAGATGATGAGCATCAAAGAACCTCCTTATGGAGATGGCTTCAAATGTGGCAAACAAGCCACTGGGAAAATGTCCTTGTTTCTACCACAGACAGAATTCTGCCTAATAAAGGGCAAGCTTGGATGCAGGTAAAGTCGATGGCCAAACTCTGCCAAGACAAGGTAAGCAAGTCCTCAATAGTTCCTGCCTCACAAATATGTCTGTCAGATATATTGGGCCAGAAGGCTGAAGAAGATCCTTCAACATTATAGAGAGTTTTGGGTGACTATTGAGGTAGCAAATTGTCTCTGTCATCTTCTCATTGGAAAGCTACTAACCTGCACTCCTGGCAAACTCAGGTAATCAAGTTTATTCCTTCTCAAGTCTCTGATGAAGTTGAAGACCAGGTAGCTTAGTTTTACAAAGAAGTTTAGTTGTTTAGGGGTTAAAATGTTTTTAGGCCTAGATAGATGTTTTAAATTGATAATGACAAGATGTGCTGGAAATTGATTAACATTCAGAAATTTAGACACACCAAGATGGGAAAGATGTTTTCTTCAAGGCTGTCAAATACAAATAGCCAAAACACTAAGAATGTAATATTTATATAATTCCTGATTATGTCATAGTTCTTCTTGCTATAGGTAGTTTTATGTATATATGTGTAATAATATAAATATATGTGTAAAAAATAAAAAAATTATATTAAAAAGCCACTATTACCCTAACAATGAGTCACAAAGACCCAAATTAAAAATAAAATTATAGAAGATTCTCTTATGAACATAGATGTGAAATTTTCAATAAAATACTTACAAACCAAAATCAAGAATACATTAAAGAGATTATCCACAGTAATCAAGCTGGCTTCATCCAAGAGATGCAGGAATCAACATATATAGCCCACCATATAAACAGATTAAAAGACAAAAAATGTGATCTTAATTAGATGGAGAAAAAGCCTTTGACAAAATCCAAAATCCCTTCACAATAAAAGTCTAATCCTAAATGGAGAAAAACCTCAATGCATTTCTTTTAACGTCAGGAACAATACAAAGATGTCCACTCTCTCCATACCTATTCTATAGAGCACTTGAAATCTTAGGTAGAGTATTCAGACAACTGAACGAGATCAAGGGGATACAACATATTTAATAGCAACAATAATAAATAATAATGATAACAACAACAGGGCCAGCAAGATGACTCAACAAGTAAGGGACCTTGCAGCCAGGTCTAAGGACCTGAGTTCGTTCCTGGATGCTTTCATGGTGGAAAGGAAAACTGATTCCCAAAGTTGTCTTTACACATCTACAGGAATACCATAGCATTTGTGTCTAGTTGTGGTTTGAATGAGAATGGCCCCCCAATTGCTCCATATATTTGAATGCCTGGTCCCTAGTTAGTAGAACTGTTTGAGAAGGATTAGGAGATAAGACCCTATTGGAGGAACTGTGTCACTGGAGATGGGCTTTGGGGTTTCAAAAGCCCATATTAGGCTCAGTCCCCCCACACCCTCCATCCATGCCTCCAATTTGTGAATCAGATGTGAGTTCTCAGCTATAGCCACAGTGCCATGCCTGTTTGCCTGCTGTCATCCTCCCTGCCATGATGGTCATGCTTACCCTCTAAAACTATGAGCAAGGCACAATGAAAGGATTTTTTACATAAGTTGCATGACAGCAATAGAGCAGTAACCAACACATGTGCTTTCTCCTCACCGATAAATCAATATAATAAAACTACTAATTCATTAAAAAAATAATAACACAACTGTAATATTCTGTATTTGCCTTTTGTTTTCTTCGATTGAGAATGTCATAGAAGCAGAAGGGGTTTTTAAATGTCATTTTCTAAAAAATGATAATGTCTCATCATTATAAACTTTCTAAAGCAAGTTAGTGTGTAGGCTGTAACAGCAGCTTCCCAGACATGATTGACCTAATGCTGTGATGCATAATTAAGGACTGTCTAATTAAGGTAAAAAATGCTCCCGAAACCACTTGGGATCAGCGTGGCATTGCAGGCTGTGGTGTCTCTTCCCCAGAGGAAAGCAGAAGTGCCACCCAGCTCTGACTACCTGTGCAAACACGCTTTTTGTAGCCGTGGCAACAAGACTGATATCGTTATTAAACAGGTTTCTGCCCCCAGTCCCATAAGAGTAAAATCTGCTCTCCCAGACATTGGATGAGTCATTGCTTTGGCCTCGTTAACATGCTAGAGCCTTTCTGTCTGGTAACAAATGCCATTTAGCCTGATGATTAAAGCAATGCAGTCAAACTGCAATACCCCTGTAAGCAGATCCACATCCATGCTTAGCTTTGGAAGTGGAGGCAATGATGTAAAGAGCAAGGCAAGGCAAACAACAAGCTGGTGAAAGTAACATTAGCCTTTTAGATGTGCATGTATTTTCCAAGAGCCAGAACCCTCTAATTGTGGGAAGATAACATCAGTTAAAGTGTTCCCTGTGGTGCACAGAAACTTACACAGAATTTTGCTTAGTCCTGAAAAACAGACAAGGTTTCAAGAACAAAGAAATCCTTACGATTGCTGTGGCCTCTTCCAAAGGGCCTTGGAGGCCAAGGAGAGGATGTTGTTCTCTCACTGCTGAAACAGAGAGTAGAGTGCACAGGAAGAAGAAAGCCCAGTGCCTACTTTCCTGTGGGAAAGGAGCAAAGTAAACACTTGGGGACTTTCTGAAGCAACCATGTGGCTTTTGAAACTGTAGCCATGTTTTTCTAGAAGACAAAGACAAAAGAGATTAAGCTGAATAGTAAGACTAAAATGTGACTGTTGCGATTTCAGCATCAGATTTTCCTATAGTCACACAGAGAAACAGACAGAGACACAAAGTGAGAAAAAGACAGAGAGACAGAGACAGAGAGATGCAGATACAAAATTGTGTGTGTGTGTGTGTGTGTGAGAGAGAGAGAGAGAGAGAGAGAGAGAGAGAGAGAGAAAGAGAGAGAGAGAGAACAGAGACAGAGACACAGAGACACAGAGAGAACAGAAAGATAAATCCTCCAAGCTAGAATACTTTCCTGTTTCCCCTGTGAACAAGCCACCTTCAAATGCTGCAAATGCTTGAAGTATAATTTTTTTAAAGTGACACTCCACAATTTCAGAATTGTTAGGATAACAGGTCTGCTGACAGTCTTCTGTGAAGAGTATTGATGAAAATCTTTGTTCCAAAGAGTCTCTTTGGAATATGGTGCAGTGATAGCACTATGTTGTGGAATGGAAAGCAAGCCTAATGATTTGTCAGGAGGAATTCTGAAGAGCTAGGGCTGGGGAGATGGCTCAGTCAGTAAAGTGTTTGTTGTTTAAATGTGAAGACCTAGGTTTGGACTCTCAGACCATGTACAAAAGCTGGATACAGTGACCACATCTGTAACCTGCAGTGCCTGAGGAAGGAAGCAGAGACAGGCTGAAGCTGGGGGCTTGCTGTGAGCTCTAAGTACAGTGAGAAACCTGTTTTATTTATATATATAAACTTTTGTGTGTATATGAAACACAAAAATGCATTATGAGAGTTAAGAATACCTTCCATGAATATGATTGCTTTGTTAAAAAATTATAACATTCATCAAGTTTGTTAATAAAACAGCAATACTGAAGGAAAGAGATTCATACAGGACAGAGCAAGAGTGGAAAGGCATAATTCCACTTGCAATTGGAGGCCAACTCAAGACACATAGGTGCCCTGTAGATGAATGACAGCAAGTGAGTCCTGGGATTCTCTGAGCGATCACCATCTTAGCTCCTCTGGAGAAAATCCAACAGAGTAAACAAAATAGACACGGGCTCCAGAGACTTCCTAAGCAAATTGCGTTGCTAAGGAGGAGGCACTTGATTGGGAATTGTATACTAAACAAGTGCGGGAAATAAATAGCCAGTGAGAATACTTGGTCTGAAATGTACTAGTCGATTGAATTCCACACTCCCTAAAGCAGACTCCTGTCCTTGGTTTAGATGGCTATATGACTTTTCACCTAAAGGAGCATGGTATTGTTAACACAACTCATAGAAACTAAATGAGTTTAGTGTCAAAACCTCTAGGGCCTATAGAGGTGTCTTTAAAATTATATATTTAAGATCTACTATTAATCCCTTTCATTGTGTGTGCCAAAGGCTGCTGGCTAACCTTTCTCTGATTTCTTTGGGAAATATGCTTTAATTAGGAAATGAATATGAAAAATTGTTTAGGAGTCTTTGTCCCTCTTCACTCCCTTTTTCATCTTAAACACAATTGCTTTTCATGTGTTCCCAGAAAGGCCCGGAAATAAATATTTAAAGGAGTGTTTATTACAGCCCTTAGTTGAGACCAACTCAAATACCCAATATCTGATGGGTGGATTAGTAACATGCCATGTGTCCACATCCAAGAAGAACATTTGGAGGTAAACTGAAGTCCTTAGATGGTCATGAGTGACCTTGAAGGGATGCTTCAGAAGACTAAGCAATCTAAGATTCTTCATCTAAAAGGCAAGTTTTGGGAGACAGAACAGACTGGCTAATTCCTGAGATGGTTAGGGTACCAGCATAAGTGACTGCTGGTGGATATGAGGTTACTTTGAAGAATGAGAACATATTCTAAATTAGTGCTGACACATAACTTCAGATATAACAAAATTATTGAATTGTACAAAGTGGGTGGTATGTAAAACAGTATTAAAAACAGTTCTCAATAAACACATGTTTTTTTTAAAGTCAGCATTGAAATAAGATAGGAAAAGGCACTTTCTACTCTCCTTTGAATATGCTTAGCCAATCACCCTGGTCATTGTCAATGTCATTATTATTAATAGTCATTGAGCACTTATACAGGGCACTTCTTTAAATGTTTTGTAACCACTGTCTCATTCTACAACCCACTGAAGTTATTCCCAGTCTGTATATAACAGACTATCTGATGGTTTTAGAAAGAATTAAATAACTTGCCTAAGACTACAGACTAACGATATCAGAACTATGATGCAATCTCTCTTTCTAATTAAAAACTTTATTCTCTCAACTCTATTTATTTATTTATCTATTTATTTATTTATTTTGAGGCAGAGCTATGGTAACTCAGGCTGTCCTGGAAGTCATTATTCAGGTCAGGCTGGTTTCAAACTAATAATCCTCCTACCTCAGCATCCGTAGTTCTGGGATTACAGACCTGTACTCCTCTACATTGCTAATAAAAACATTTGAGTTGGTTTAGTGGCACTGCCCTATATTAACTACATGTAGTGGTGTGCTGAGTATACACATGACCATGAAGCTTAAAAGAGTTTAAACCACATCTAATTAGTCACTTGACTTCAATTTGCACTATCAAGCTGTACTATAGTGCTCTATGTACGGGAACTGATTAACAGTCCTGCCCTAGGAAGGCATTTCTTACAGGCGTCTAGCAAAATCTGAGGATAATCAGGCAGCATCGCGGGGTGCTTTCTGCTGAAAGATGCTCAACTTTCTCCATATACTGGTATGACAGACTGTAGAGCAGATAAGAGCAATAACACGGAGCGACAGCAGAGTGTTTTGGATTTTGTTAACCCCATGGACAAGTAACTGGTAGTTTATTTTAAAAGACAATGGCAAAATGCTTACTGTGTGGTGGAAAAATGCTCTCCATACCACAGTTTTCTGTATTGGGAAGTAGGATATCAAGTGGGAGACTTTCTGGGACACATTCTTATCATGTTCAGTTAAGGTTTTAACTGTGGATGGATGCTGAAAAAAAAAATGAGTTCAGAATCTGTGCCTGCTATATGCTTCTTACCCAGAAGCAAATTTTAGTCTAGTAAGAATATGAATAAAAATCTTATCCATTGGGCATCATTCCAAAGTTTACCCCAAGCAAATTTATTTTAAAGATAAAAGAATTTTTGGACAATAAAAGAAAAGATAAATTTTGGACAAAACAAAGATGTTTTGAACTAGTAGAGTTAATACGATTGCTATCCAGAAGAAAGAAAAGTCACACTATCCATGTCACAGCCAGTGGTCATCATTACAGATGTCCTGGATGTCAAAAGCCCAATAAAGGAAAACCGCAACCAACTCTGCCTGTAAGATTGATAGGTTGGATAGAATGGACCAATAAATTAAAAAAGGAAACAGAGTACCAGAACTTAAGTAATGACATGAACATAGTATGAATAATTTCATGTATATTAAGAAACTGAATTAGTAATAACTTTGGGCTTTTTTTAAAGTGTCATGGTGCTGGAGAGAAGGCTCAAAAGTTCTGAGTTCATACTGATCATGTAGGGGCCCATGTCTGGCTCCCAGAACCTATGTGTGGCAGCTCACAATTCACAGAGGAATCCAACACTTCTGCATGGGTACACAGACATGCACACATAATAAGGTAAATTTTTTATGATAAATACTTGGCTCAGAATATTTCACTGGTAAATTGTATTAAACAGTGTTCTTAGGGTCTCTATTGCTAGAATAAAATACCATGACCCAAAGCATGACTTGGGTAGGAAAGAGTTTATTTCAGCTTATAGCTTGGAACCCATCATCCATGGAAGTGAAGGTGGGAACTCAAGGTCGGAACGTAAAGCCAAAGACTGATCCACAGGCCATTAAGGAATGCTACTTACTTGATTGCTTGCTAGTGACTTGCTTAGCCTGCCTTCTTATACCACCCAGGACCACTTGCTCAGGGGTGACACCATTCCCTGGGAGATGGGCTAACTCATATCAGTAACCAACCAAGAAAATGTCCTACAGACTTGCCTGAGAGCCAGTCCATATGGAGCTCTTTTCTCCATTAAGATCTCTTAATGGCGGCCAGCGGCCTTCGTCGGGCTGCTGCCGCCAGTACCTCGGTGAAGCCCATTTTCAGTCGCGACCTGAACGAGGCCAAGCGGAGGGTGCGCGAGCTCTACCGAGCTTGGTATCGGGAGGTGCCGAACACTGTGCACTCATTCCAGCTGGATATCACCGTAAAGCAGGGACGGGATAAAGTCCGAGAGATGTTTATGAAGAATGCCCACGTCACAGACCCCAGGGTGGTTGATCTCCTGGTCATTAAGGGGAAGATGGAGCTCCAGGAAACCATTGAGATATGGAAGCAGAAGACACATTATGCGGTTCTTCCATGAAACAGAAACACCAAGGCCAAAGGATTTCCTGTCCAAGTTCTATATTGGCCATGACCCATGAGGTCACCCAATGGGAAGGTGCATGTTAATATTTAATTAGAGTAGAAATAAACTCATTGATGGTGGCTTTATGAAAAAAAAAAAGATCTCTTATTCTCAGACTTTAGCTTGAGTCAAGTTGACACAAAAATGAGCCAGCACAGTTACAAAATAATATACTTCTCCATAATTTATTTTAGAAAATAGAAGCTGACTTTACAAATTCAATGTGTTCTATGAGTTCAGTTTTATTCTAACACCAGAACCAAATAAAGGCACTTGAAGGGATAAAGTATACACCACTATCACTCAGGAGCACAGGTGCAAGATTTCTCAAAGAATTAGAAAATGAATTATATGACATGACCAAATGAGATTTATTTGGGGGTATGAAAGGCTGATTTGGTGTTTAAAAGCCATTGGTAAAATTGAGCAACTTAGTATGTATATTTTTTAAAAACGATTTAACCTACTATTCAGAAAAATCTCACAACAGGCCTTTCTCAAGTTAATAAAGACCATCTACAAAATACCACCAGCTCTTGACATCGTACTTACCAGTGAGAAACTGGCAGTCTCCAAGAGAAGAGTGAGTCGCAGTGTCCTCTCTAACCCTGTTTGGAGCCTAATCTAAGCGGTGCGCCAGAGCAGAAACATAAGAATGTGCAAAGAAGTTCAATGCGTTGTCTATATGCCAGTGACAAACCATTGGAATTTTAAATTAAAAGTATTTTAATAATATTAACAAAGTGAGATATATAGGCATAAATCGGATAAAATATATGTAGAATATGTTTGCAAAAAATCTGTAAACTAATGGAAAAACTACTCAAGGAAGAAATAATAAATCACATTTCTTATTCACAGATTTGTAGAACCAAGTGTGCTAAAATGTCATTTATACTTAATTTGTTTAAAATCATTGTTGGCACTTCCAATCAAATCTCTAGTAGACTGTTTTGTAAACATAAAAAAATAATAATCCTTCAGCTTACATGACAAGTCAAAATGCCTAAAGTAGTCAACTCAATGTTAAAAAAAATCACTTGAATATTTCATTCCCTAATTTTAACATTAATTATAAAGTCTTCAAACACATAATCAATATCAAGAACCTATTGGTGAATGAGTAAACATTTACAACACTAGAACAGACTAGAGCATCAATAAGTATACCCAAACCAAGAAAAGCCACTGATCTTTGACAAAAGGGCAAGGCAAGCAGCTAGGCATGAGCAGTCATTGTAGTAAATAACGGTGAAACACCTGGCCTCCCCAAAGCAAAATGATGAACTTAGACAGAGAACTCATACGAAAATTCATGAAAATGAACTATAAAAGTAAATGTAAAACGAAGAACAATAACCCTGTAAGAAGCTCACAAGACTTAGGAGAGAAACATCCACATGACCTACGGCTCAGTAGTGATTTCATTTTTGTTTTTTGTTTTTTCTTTTTTGTTGTTAGTTTTGATTGGCATGGTTGGCCAACACTCTGTCACTAAACTACAGCCCAATTTTCTTGTGTTAGACCCAACACAAGAAGCACAATAAATTCAAGCAGGAAACTGTTGGTTGTAACTTTTACTTTGCAGACAACATTGTACAGAGGATGTTCAGAGGAAACATACTGCAGAACAAAACACACTTTGAATAGAGGACTTGGAAGTGCGTACATAGGAAGAAATGCAAGAAGACAGCAAGAAAACAAACATAAAAATTAAAATTTATGCAAATAGCTGAACAGACACCTGGCCAATGAATATGTGCAGGTGATAAATGGGAGTGTGAAAAGATAGTTATTATCATATGTGATTAGGGACTGTACATTAATACAGCAGTATGATAGCATTACAGCCCTAATAGACTAGCAAAAATCCCCAAGTCTCTAATACCACTTGCTGGTGAGGATTCAGCTTTTCAGAAAGCAGAGCTCTGAATCATTACTTTGGGGGATACAAGATGATAAAGCCACTTTGGAGGGAAGTTAGGCAGTTTGTCCTCACAATGACACACTTCAAGAAATCGTGGTTAGAAGTTAATTAAGTGAGATGGAAATGCACATCCACACAAAAATAATCCATAGGCATGTGCCGTGGCACACGCCTGTAGTTCCAGAACTCAGGGAGGCAGAGGCAGACCAAAGCTACTGCCCCCATAACAATAATCTGTATATCTGTATGCAAATATTTATAGTAACTTTGTTCACAATCTACTCTAACTGGAAGCAACCTAAAAAGGTTAAAGGTGAGTGGGAGAGATCTACTGTGGTATGTACATGGAGTGATTGAAGAAAAAAAATCATATATATATATATGGCAACTTTTTATTAGAAAATATAAAGTTCTAGTTATGGTAATAAAAATGATTTCCAGAGACCTTGGGAGAAACAGTTACATAGATAATGAACATTATTTTTATAGTCCATTAATACAATCCAGTGTAATGCTGTAATGGTAGATACATAACAATATGCCCAATTCAGTATTTCACATATGACAAGGGATGAATCTTGATGTAATTTAAAGAATATCATCTAGGGATTCAGACATGGGGTGAAAATGTGAATCTATCGTAATACCGAGATCACCCAGATCAGGAGATTCCCCCCCCCAAAAAAGACCACCAGGACTCAATACCAATGCAACATACACAGGGTCCTGCATTAAGGGCTCGAGTTTTGGGTCACAATCCTTCCTGAAGCAGCAGGGTAGGAGAGTGACACCGGGCTTCAAGGGTAATGGGTTTATAAAAGGGAAAAACTGTAATGGGGTGTTGGGGTCACAGGGAAGTAAGGAGAAAAACATAAGCAGGGACTGTGGGTCACAGGAATGTCAACCTTCAGACAGGTTTGGTGGAGGCTAAGTCTCAAGGGGAAGTTGTTTGTTTGTTTGTTTTTTTAAATCTCAGAGGATCATTGGGAGTTAATTGTGTTTCCAATGGGGTTTCCAGAGACTACTGGTAGATCTAGTTTATGGCAGTATGTGGTCATTCCTGGAATGCACTAAGAAGTGAGGCCACCTACAGGACAAGTTCTCTCAGAAAATATCGACCATGGCATTAGTTACGGGACATACAAAACATGGCATTAGTTTGGTTCTTACACTATAACCTACATATATTACAAATATAGGAAATGACTTTAGGGAAGAGGGTGAGAGTAGAAAGTGGTGCTGCCTTGGAAAATTCTACAAGTTAACATCTCAGAAGAC
Source organism: Acomys percivali (assembly GCA_907169655.1). Classification (NCBI taxonomy): domain Eukaryota; kingdom Metazoa; phylum Chordata; class Mammalia; order Rodentia; family Muridae; genus Acomys; species Acomys percivali. The sequence goes on from OU015753.1 coordinate 79,149,214, forward strand.
AGATGCAGTCAATCATGCAAATACGTAGTGGGTAGTTGAAAAGGAAGTTACACTATAGATTAGAGTTGGAGACAGAAATATGAAATTATGTTTATCCTAATATAGATACAGATGATCTCATTCAATATCGTACTATCTGTCTTGTGTGCATGAAAGATGTATAGATTATGATACATGTATATAATTCATTTGTCTGTCAGCTAATACAGCCACTGGGAATCTATGCCCCAGAGCAACATTGAATGCAGCACTCTTATCTTTTGTATTATCATCTAATAAAAACAAGAAGTAATCTTCAGAGCATTAGTTTATTTCAGGATTGGTGCAAGAAATAAATAAGATGAAAAATCAAGAAAGCATTTTTTAAAAGCAAAAAAATGGTTCACTCACAGTAATAGAAATATGGCAAAGGTTTACTGGAACCAAATGGAAAAATGCCCAGGGGACAAAACTAAAAGACCATAATAACCAAAATCAATAGTCCTATTGGATAACAACCCAGGTATAAAATAAGACTCTATATTGACATAAATAACAGAAAAATAGACAAGCCTTCTATACATAAGAATTTCTTTTTTTTTTTCACTTTTTTAAAAAAATTTATTCTTGTTACATCTCAATGGTTATCCCATCACTTGTATCCTCCCATTCTCCCCTCCCTCCCATTTTCCCCTTATTCCCCTCCCCTATGACTGTTCCTGAGAGGGATTACCTCCCCCTGTATATGCTCATAGGGTATCAAGTCTCTTCTCAGTGACCTGCTGTCCTTCCTCTAAGTGCCACCAGGTCTCCCCCTCCAGGGGACATGGTCAAATGTGAGGCACCAGAGTATGTGAGAAAGTCATATCCCACTCAACCAATGCAGGCAGCTCTGTCCTTCAGTGGAGTAAAGCACTGCTCTCACTTCCTTGCAGGTGCCCTTGCTTTTCTTCTAAAATCTACATGAAAGGTAGGCAAAGTCACTTAGTGGAGAACCTGTCACTCACTTCCTCAACCAGGAGCTGGAGACTTAATCTTAATAATAATGCCATTGTGATACAAATCACCGTAAACACAATGTGCTTAAAAATAGCACATTCCTGATGGAATCTCGAGAAAGCAAGTAGTGTAATCAGGGAAAAAAAAAATCAGGAGGCAAATCTGAATTCCAGGCAGTTGTTTGTATGGTGCTCTTCAACACTGTCAATCATCACAGCCTGAAAGTCAAAAATTGCCAAGAGGAAGTTAAGCAGATAAGCAACTAGATTTAAGATGCCACCCACGGACACTTTTGGTCATTAGATTAGTTAAGAAAGTCTCAGTACTGTCTGAATTTTAGTTAACAGCATGTTGGTGACATTGCAGCACTAACCATAACAAATACCATGTTCTGAATTAACGTGAACTCATAACAGGGGACCTTGCCTGTGGTTCTCTGCATGTACTTCACAGTGCTGCCCTAGACTTAGAAGCAGTTTCAAATTATTCTTAGAGATCATGAGATTTGCTGATTGACACAGATATAGAGCCCCGACCCGAATGTATGTGAATGCAGTTGTGAAAGTATGCTCTTCTCTTCAACACCCAAAACAATGACTCTCCAAGAGGGAAATGTTCATCACCTTTTACGACCTGCAGTAAATCAACTTCCCTCTCTTATCTCATCTTTCATCACATTAATGGGATGGCCTAGCTAAAACCGTATCTCATATATCATAGCTTTTAAAAATTAAATAAAGTCGAAATGACATTTGACAATTTTCACTTTCTATATTAAAGTTTTTTTTTTTTTAATCATTCCATTTGTGTGGTAGCATAGTTCAAGACTACTGAACTTCAGTCCTGATACGAAACTACTATCCATTTTAGGAGATTATTGTATCCTGCATCCATATAGGACAAATTTTCCCAAACATGAAGACCACACTAAATGAGGAACAGTCTCCATGAAGGCATTGAAAACTTCCTGTTTTACATTGCTGTATAAAACAACCATCTAGTCCAAGATTTTGGAAGATTCCTTTACATTTTCCTTGATTATTGAGAAATTCATACATGTATATAATGAAATACCCTACCTACTGCCCTTACCGCCTCCAGCCTCCACTATATCACTCTGTGAGGATCATGGTGAGAAAGCCCCACTGCTTCCAGGTGGGAAGAGAAGCAGAATAAGGTAACAGTGGCAATGTGGCTGCCAGTAAGCAGGGACGGTGACAGCAGAGGTCAGGGAAAAGATACACTCTTCAAATGCCGTCATCTAGTGGCCCTTTTCCTCCTCCCAGTAATGTCTCCAACTTATGACTCCATCTAAGGAGCCACACATAGGTGACATCAGAGCCTGTTTGATATCTTACTCACTCCCAAGAAGCCCTATCAGCGGGTGGCAAGCAAACTTGACCTCAAGGGCCAGCAGAGGACATTTCATATTCAAGTCATAACATCAAGTAATAATAAGGAAGAGGAAAGAAGAAAGAGACAAGGAGGAGAGGGCTTGTCTCTACTAATGTTTCTGAATTCCAGCTTGATTAGCATCTCTGCAGTTGGTGATTTTCTGCAAAGAACAATCTGGCTGAGTTTCAGTGATTTACAAGATAGAAATAACAGGGCTCTTATTCATATTCTCAGCATGGATTTAATTCCTTTCTCTTCATATTCTGTCTATTTCAAGCCACTGACTCTTTCTTTCTTTCTTTCTTTCTTTCTTTCTTTCTTTCTTTCTTTCTTTCTTTCTTTCTTTCTTTCTTTCCTTTCTTTCTATAAAGTAGCCCAAGCTGTTCTGGAACTCATCATATGATCATATGGTACGGACAAGATTTGAACTCCTGACAATCTCCTGCCTCAATCTCCTAAGTGACAAGATTATAAGTAAATTATAAGTATGAGTCACCACACTCAGTTCACATTAGTTTCTAACACTGAACTTCTCTCTAGCAGTGCTTCCCAAAATGGTAGGTGTGGAAATCACTGAGAAATTTAATATTTTTTTTAAATGAACAGTTAAGGGCTCTCCCACAGATATTCTAAGTCAGTAGACCTGGAAGAGTCCCATGGAGCTTTTTACCATGAGTACTCTCTGTGCTTCTGATGCAGCTGATCCTGGAGTTTAAGAACTAAACTAAGAGAATGCAGACTAATTCCTTTTGACATGCTTTGTACTATTCATGGAGATGGCCTCTTGCCAGTGAATAAATATTAGCTGAGGCTGCAGACAATTTCCTACCAAGTACTCCTTTATGTCCTACTTGCTGTCAGAAACTGAGATTTAGTTTTATATAGTTCATCAGACACTAAGAAATAGAGTCAAGGACTATGGACACTGGCTCATGTAGCATGGGTGACCATCAGCTCTCAAAGCCAAGACTCCCACTTTCCTCAGTGCACCCAGTCCCCTCATTTCAAGCAGTCGTACACACTCTGTAATTAACATCATATGAAGGAGAAGGTGTTTCTACATATAAAGATGGACTCATTTCTTCCTCACTGTTGGCCGTCATCTCTCTTCATGTTTGTCGCATGTCAGTTGAAGATACTCTTACTTCATCAGGAATATACTGAGAGTGTATAGAAGTGATCCATTAGGACTCTTGGCCTCTACATGTGACCAAGGTAAGTAAATGCTCATCCCCAAGTGAGGTACATGGAAGAATGCCAGCCCAGGAGAGCAAAGGTTCCAGTGTGAACAGACACATTCTCTGGCACAATGGTGTAGCACAATACCGTATTGTTGTGGGGATGTTTAGTGTACTGTGTATTCAAATGCTGATTTCTCTACCCAGAGATCTGGTTGAAGTCCTGACTTTGGTATTGTCCTTATTATGAAGCATCTTCTGACTCAGTATCTTATAAAATACTGTTTTCTGTCACCTTCTAATTGGTCAAATACAGAGCTAAACAACCAACAGCTGGGTGGGCAGTTAAGGAAAGGACAGGAATTCTGGGTCCAGAGAAAAAGATAGAGGGTCTCAGGTGGGGCCCAAGAGAGTCATGATTGGGACATGGATAGAGAAGGAACAGTCAGGACACAGGACTAAGATGGCAGGCAATGGGCCACATGCCAGTGAGTAGGCCAAGCCAGTTTTGTGAGATTAGAAAATCTGAGTATCTGCCCAGCTATAGTGCCTGAAGCTTATAATAAAAACTTTATTTGTATCATTATTCATAGCAAGGGTGGGCATAGAAAGCACTTCTTTTTATATCCTCTGTTCCTTTTGTCCTTGTCACAGAGTGTCTTCATCACTGTTCTATTGCTCTGAAGGGACAGCATAACCATGGCAACTCCTATAGAGGAAAACATTTAGACATGGCTGGCTTACAGGTTCAGAGGTTTATTCTGTTATCATCAATACAGGCATGGCAACAAGCAGGCAGACATGGTGCTCAAAAAGGAGCTGAGCGTTCTACATCTGCATTGGCAGACAACAGGAAGAGAGAAAAACCTTAGGTCTGGCTTGAGCAATTGAAACCCAGAGGCCACCATCAGCGACACATTTCCTCCAACAATGCCACACCCACATCAACAAGGCCATGTGTCCTAATGCCACTACCGATGAGTGTAAGGGGGGTATTTTTATTTAAGCCACACACAGATCTATACAGCACTGGGTCACTGACACTTGTCAGATCCTACCATTCTCTCTCCTGAGGGTTGATATCAAACCGTACATATCTAATTGCCCCTTGGAAAAATGCCTAACATGAACGGGCAATGAAAAAATAATATCCTAATAAGAAAATCAATAGACCAACCTTCTGGGGAAAAAGTCCAGTTCTTCTGGGGAAACAGTTAGCACATGTGACAACATTATAGCTGCACTGAGGCTATATCCTTAGCCCAGGTGGTCTCTGAAGCTTAGCCTGCATTACATCTGCCTAATGAGATTTGATGAGAGGGTTAGTTGCAAGATATATGTTCTTTATATATAAGCACCATATTGATACCATCCCCTTTCAGCCTTGCACCCCTCCCACTCCTCAAATTCTCAGCCTTTTATTTAATTATCATTCATATACACACACATACACACATATTTATATATAAATTTAAAATACAACCTGCTGGGTTCATTTAGTGTTACTCATATGTATATGTGATTAGGGCTGACTGCTTGGGATTGGATCATCTATGATCAGGTTATAAAGTTCCTAAAGTACCTTCACACTGGAAGAACATATTATAATCCCCATCCCCACCAGCAAAGGGACAGAGCACCCATCACCATCACAGTATCTTCATGCACCATCTCTAACTATCATGACTGTAGTAGTTGAGCTATTTTTTTCTTTGATCCGTGCTTGGTCAGAAGAAAAAAGGGGCGATGAAATTTCTACCTGAGGTTCTATCTATAAAGAGAATACCATAGGTATAGCAGGAAATAAAAACTATTGCTCTTAAAAACCTGACTCTGACACCTGGTTGTTTAAAGTTTGGGTATACAAAGGGGAAAAAGAACAGGCAAATTCTTGAAAAATTCAGAAAGTTTTCCAAAGTGTGTTCTTCCTTGTAGATTCTCTCTTTGATATTAGGACAGACCAGATTATCCATACACTCCTTGGAGGCTAGGTCTTCTCATATATAGTGTTCTCAAGGGAAAACAGCCCGGTGACTCTGAGGAGAGCATCTAGGGTCAAACAAAACTAATCAGCTCTTGAAACTTCAATTTTCTTACCCAGAAGAATGTAGATTAAAATATCTCTCATATGGTGGTATGGGTGTGGGTGATGCTCTCCCTATCTTTCCCCTTGCCACCTGTGGTAGTTGGGAGAGCAGGTTCTGAGAGCAGGAGAGCTGTCCCTGCCCTCACTAGTGGGAAAGCAGGCCCTGTACCTCACCTCAGCAACACATTGGAGCTAGCCCTGATGGCAAAGGCAAAGGTGATGATCCAGCCCCAAGGGTCTGAGAGTGGGAGAGCTGGTGCAGCCACTCAGCAGCTGCAGCACGTGGGTGTAAAGGCCAGCTTTTACACCAGGGCGTCCAGTGGTGGCCAAGGTAGGACACAGCAAGTAACTCAAAGGGAAAGAGAAGAACACCTGAAACTGGTGGTGTCTGGTATAATGGTTCTACTGGTGATAGCTAGCTGGGAGAAAGAAAGAAGAAGAAAAAAATATGCTCATACTTACATACACATTCAGTGGATAAAGCAAGCAGATTTAATGAACTTCACATACACATGAGTACATGTATACATACATACAATCAGACATTCAGATATGTACACACATATACCTCTACACATACAAATATATATACACATACACAGATAATCAGACAGACAGAGAGACAGACACATATTTGGTGAATGGTGAGTGGAGCAAGCTCTAACTCCAGCAACTTTTATTTCTTTCCTTAGGGTCTTTTTTTTTTTTTTTAATATCCTTTAGACAAAGGTTCTCTATGTAAGAAAAAAACCTGCCTCATTATACAAAAAGGGAGTAACAGTATGATTATTGATTACATGTTTTTTCATTAAGACTTGCACCTAGCTAGACATTTTGTTTAGTCTAAAGATCAAAGTGAGTTTTATCTGTCTCAAAGTTCAAAGTAAAAGCTTCTTATCTATCTCCCGTTCCACAAGCTCATTATGAGCTCAAAGAAAATAGTTTTTACAAGGTCATATATCTTATGTCTTATTTTCAAAGTTATGTATACTAAAATTAGCTCTAAGCTTCTACTGCAGCCTTTTGCTATTCTACAGAAGGGCCTTGATGAATCAAATCAGGAATTCTATAAAATAATTGTTAGGAACTATGAAGCCATTAATTTGTCTAAGTAGCACTATTTCATGAAGGTATATCTTCATATTAATCTACAGGAAATCATCCCAACAGAGTGAAGCAATAGGCAGTGAGGATCTCTGCCATGCCAGATAGATGAGACAGGTATGGAAAGGCAGCAGAAACAAGAAGCAATCCTGGGACAAACTCCCTGAGGTCCTTGCTTCCAGGGCACATGAATTGCAGCCATGCAAACAAAACAAAACAATCTACCACCTTGAGGAAGCCCACTCTCTTACAGTGTGACCTCTGGCACTTGGGAGAGTGGGATACTCACTTTAACTGAGCAGAACAGTGGAGCTGGCTCTGGAGGTGTGAGTGCTGGTGATCCGGTCATAGGGATATAAGAGCAGGAAAGCTGACCCTGCCTCCTGCCAATGGATGTCAACATTGGGTGGCCTAGCCAGAGCACTGGTGGAGAGCTTACTCAGTGGTGGGCTGGCCAGCTCTACTACCACCTATGCCCAGATTCAGGTTTTTGAGTTGTCTATCTGCCAAAATCTACATCATCTGTGAACTGTTGGGGCATGTGAAAGGGCCAATCTTGCTGACCCAAAACTTCAGGATCTCTATGACACAGAGCAATAATAGCATAACTGGGTGGAGTCCCAGTGAGGATCCAATCACAGAAGCCAGACACTTCATGACTCATTGCAATGAACATTTCAAAGTGAAGATGTGTGTACAGAAAGGTGTATTGTGGGACACAGTATGACACATTACAGCTGCCATGATGAGATGTATTCTATGCTTTGTTTATTTTATTTCGTGTGTGTGTGTGTGTGTGTGTGTGTGTGTGTGTGTGTGTGTGTGTGTGTTTTATTTTGGGTGGGTTACAATGGCAGAGAGTGGATAAAAGGGGATGGAGAGATGTGTAGGACTGGGATTCATGATGTAAAACTAAAAAAGAATTAATAAAAAATTAAGAAAAATACCTCAGAGGTAAAAATGCCCCTCAGATTTTGACAGGAAAATATATCCCTGCATTACAAAGAGGCTTTTTACAGTGCTCATTGAAAATATTCCACAAAATCAGATCCCATTACATTTTTAACAAATGTAAATGACCCAGAATAGACATGGCTTCTGGATGCCTACTTGCTCGTGGTGTGTGTGTGTGTGTGTGTGTGTGTGTGTGTGTGTGTGTGTGTGTGTGTGTACATCAGAAGACAACTTTTTTAATTCACCTGGAGCTTGAGTCTCCCCTGCAGTTTCTAATGTTGTGATATATCAGCTTCCTGGTGAGTCTCCTCTCTGCCTTCCATCTTGCTACAAGAGTGTGAAGGTTACAGATGAACACCAACACATCCAGCTTTTCATGCGGGTTCCTGGGAGTTAACTTGGGTCACTGGGGATTGAGTAACAATAGTTTTAACCTGCTGAGCCACCTCTGACTCCTGCCTTATTTTATCTTTATGGAACCTTTCCTCTTGCTTTCTCAGATCTTGGTATGAATTTAGGCCACTGCATTACTACTCTTTTTTTTTTTTTAATGTCCTCTAATATTTCCAATCTTTTGTTTTGAGCCAAACTTTATGAAATTTCCGGTATCCTTTTGTTTTTAACATATTTCATAGGATCTAACCAAATATCTCTATGCTGGCTAAATTCACTGTGTATTTTTGAGATTTTTTTTTTCCAAGTAAATAAACTGGGTGGGAAAATTATTTTCAGCAGGCTAAAATCATATTGTTATGGTTAGCTCACTTACTGAGTGTAAATGGTCCCTAGGATATGGCATTCTACTTACTTATTTTAAAAAACAATTATAAAAAAAATCCCTCTTTGGTATAATTTCCACGTTAAAGCTCCCATGATTAATCTCATCAAAAGACTCTTCACAATAAAAGTGTTATTGGAAATTATATGCAAGGTAACTAGGGATTCCAACAACTCCTTTATTTTTATACAGAATCACACACTGCTTATTTTGCTTTATCATCTGTGAAATCAAGGAACTGCAGAGATTGTTACAGAAAGTAAAACCCTCCCAGGCAGCAATCGCGTACAATATGAAAGCAATCTAATGGTGGCAGGAATGGCCCCTTGGAAATAGAAACTCATTTGTTTACCGTTCTCCTGTTACAGCTTCTGAGACCAGGGAGTGAGAAATGGAGAGGAGGCTTCAGAAAACTGGAGAATTTCTATGGACCCACTAGACAGAGGTCACCTTGATAGTAACAAGTTGCATAGAATAGTTTAGATTAAACAACACACACAGCGAAATCTTGAAGTCACTGCTGAGGAGCATGAACTGTATTTTAATCCTGACAGGTTCCTGAAGTCTCTACAAAGAAAAGAAACTGTTTCTGTGCTCTCAGTCAAACAGTAACATGTGCTAAACATGTTAAAGGGGGAAAGGGAGAGAAAACAAACTTAATTAGAATGTGGCGATGTTTAAACCAGAGTTTGAAAGTGCCTACTGGCTCTTCACCCAGTGGCTTTCATTGGATGGTGCTTCTTCCAGGAGGAGCAGAGCCTCCTTAATTGGTGTGGAACTGAGTGCTCCATCTGATCTGGAACATTCTGGGCATTGCCAAGGCTTTCTTTGCGTTGTTCTTGTAACATCATTGAGCCAACTCTTGAACTCTAAGTAATTAGTCACTGTGTCCACATGGAAGAGCTTTCTGAACTCTTGCTGAATACAGAACATGAACTGAATTTTCAGTGGCTTGTGGGTGTGGTGTACCTAGAGCAAACCCAGAATAAGTCAGGGCACTTCCTGGAAGACCTGTGATAAAGCCAAGGGACAGCCTTCTCTCTCCGGACTATGTGGAGTGCTACCAGTGAGTGAAAAGAGCACTTGCATTATGTCACAGCTCACTCACTCACTGCCTTTCACCTCGTCTGAGAACAGAATGATTGCGTAGTGGCCAAAGGATGTCCCATGGGAGTTTTCGAATTATGAAAGGGTTGATGAATTTTCCTTATTCATACTAAAACTCACTCAGAGCATTTTCTTATTAACAGATGAATCAAAACTTAGATCATTTCAGACTTGCAAAATGAGATTCTCTTGAATTCTTATGTTTGATTAGCTTGATAAACAAAATCGAGGTAAGCAATGGCTGTACAAATTTTCCTCTGACAAAGAGCTTTTACCCAAATACACTGCTGGCTGAGAGGTTCTTATCTTCTTTACATTTTCTCCACATACAGTCTCTTTCCTCTTACAACAAAAAGACTCATAAATGACATGCAATTAGATCAGGTATTTGTTAAAATGAACTTTTCTTCTGGTTTGGTTTGATCTCAATATAGTAATGCTTTGCAATAGAGCTGATCTGCTTATACAAACAAAGCCATTTAGACAAAAAAGAAATCTCTCGAGAGGTCTTCACGATATATTTTATTCTACAAAACCACTTACTGTAGCTAGATGCACAGGTTTTAATCACATGCAGAGACAACTACTGTCTCTACAACACAAGGATGAACCACACAATCAGCTGGCTGCACATCACTACACTAGCATCTCATCTGCTCAGATTGGCTCCCCAGACCTCACCTTGCTCCCTCCTCCCCCTACCACCACCACACAGTCTCTGTGAAAAACTTAACCTATGAGTTCAGCATCCTACTGGGCTTCCTTGATTTACTCATCCCAATAGGATCTTCATTTTGTGCACTTTTATTTCATTCATTGCATTTATGAAGGTCTTCATATGGGAGAGACCTTTGTCTCTTTGCTGCTGTAGCTACATGAATTAAGTGTCGGGCAGACGGTAATTGGTAAAGAATCTCAATGCATAAAACAGGAAGAATTATGCCCCCAAAGTTTCAGTCATCTCTGGAAACACTTTATTTAATGGAATTAATGTTATCTCTGGAAAAATACATCATTATAGATCTCTTCAGAATAAGTCAAATGTACTAAATTGAATTGTGACAGTGAATGTGATCTGTTAGTTTGGGACATTAGCACACAAAACAGGAAAAAGCATTTATTAGGGCAGAAGCAGAAGTTCCCTGGAGGGACCCACTGCCCAAAATGTCCTGCAGTGTTTAGATACCATAAGCACATGCAGTGTATGAGGCTTGAACTGATCTGAGTGAGTGCTGGAATTGCCCAACTGTGGATTTTCAGTCCCTTCACTGGTGAGGACAGAGGTTGCCAAGCCTTGGGAACTGAAAACACCTTGATGAGCTGAGCGGCTCTATTACCAAGGGCTTTCGGTTCCTCAGATGTGAGAGGAACCATGTAAAGTACTTCCTGTCATGAATTCATATCAGGGCTTGCTCAGGGAAACATTCTAGAGCTTAGTGGAGCTTTCTAACACTATCCTTAGGCACAGTTGGCTGTGTTCCTGAGTGAAGTGACAGCCTGGTGTGCTCCTTCATCAACTGAGTTGCAGAAAGGCCAAATGGATTTAGTGAAGATTATGATGGCAGTTGCTAAACTCTTCCAGGACTTTTTTTTTCACACACTAAATCACATCTCTTCTGTAATGAGGATGAGAGGTAACCAATGGAGCTGTTGGTTACCACCAAGGGTGTTACTGTGGCATCCTTAAGGCTATCATATCATGTGGGTCATTGTTGTGGCTCATAGATATTATAGTTGGTTACTTCTCTCCTTTGGAAGCTTGTATTGTGCCTTCTGGTATCATGAAGACTAGTTCTCAGGGAAAAGGCATTCAGGTCAGATCCAGTTCTAGGCTTCTGGACCTTGTGTCTGAAGTGCATGGTGTGTCTTCAGCAAGAAGGACTTACCTTCCCCTTACGGGGCCAACCAAGAGCAATAGCAGTAGCCCACAATATTGTGTGAGTCTCATAGACAACATTGACTAACAACTCAAATGAGGCCTTGTCATGCCTGGTGTTGGGGTTTTTATTGGAGAGCATTGTCAGCCCAGATTGGAAATTTTCATTTAAAATATATTACTGGTACTTCTTAATATATACTACATGGATAAAAATACCTCGATTTTCTTACTGTGATCAAAACCAGTCTCCCAAACATTTACCAGTGGACAGAGCCTGAGAGACCAGCAAGGAAGGAATAGAGGATGGTTTTACTTAGTCCCAACTCCTCTGCGGTAAAACTTGTCAACTCTGTCCTCACCATGCCAAAGAAGCAGAAGCAAGCTTGTGTCGTTTCCTGCATCTCCTGTTTCTGTTCCAGGTGCTCATCAGCACTGTACTTGCTAAGAGAAAAAAGACTTGGAAAGGAGACACCGGGAGCCCAGCTGATCTTGCCCAAAGGAAAGGATGAATGAATGGTGGTTCGTTCCATAGCACAGTCCTGACTAGCAGGTTTTAGAGTCACTTTACGTTCACTGTGTGCAGCAGTCCAGCACCTCTGGTAGTCTCAATATGTAGTTTACCATGACTTTTGTTTTCTTTCTTTCTTTCTTTCTTTTTTTTGGCTAGGATACAAAGACGTGGGTTCCATCCTGACGTTTTACATACACATGTATGATTATGTTTTGTTCCTATTTTGCTCCCTATTGCTCTGTCCCCTTCTCGCTGGGTCTCTTAAAAGGCCCCCACTTCTTCCATGTCACACATTTTTCTTTGCCTCATCTTTCCCCCTCCCTTAAAACTTCTTCCTCCCATATTTTCCCTTTCTGTTTTCCCTTTCTACACACATACTGAAATATAGATTCCACTAAAGAGAAAAAAGATGATTTTTGCCTTTCTGAAGCTAGCTGATTTTGATTAACATAAAATGTATTCCAGCACCTTTGACTGTTTGGTAAAAGTCATAATTTCATAGAAGTCTAAAGTGCATAGTTACATTTTCTTGGTGTGTGTTTCATATAATTTAACCTATAAGAAAAATTGGTAAGGATGCGGAAGCTGAGAAACATGGACAAGTAGCAGAGTATCAGTTGGCATTGACCTCTATAAATCTGCTTGACAGTTTGACAGTTAGCTACTGCTGTGTAACAAACTAAAATCAATGACTCGAAACGACAGCCTGTGCGGCAGGCAGGCAGCTCTGCTGATGAGACTTAGGTATAGTTCATCTTACCTGGAAATGAAGTAGCATGATTCACCCAAGATGGATATGATCTTCTCATGTAGCTTATGTCCCTCATAAGGCTAGCCTGGGAATGTTTTTAAAGAGAAGCAAGAGAGATAGCAAACCTAGCAAGTGTTTATGTGAGCACTGTTTATAATTGCTTTTCTATGACTCCATTGGCCTATGGAAATCACTTGATCAAGCCCACCCTTCCCTCATGCGTGGGGTGTGTGGGGGTGGGGAATGTGGCATGGGTGTGTGTGTGTGGAAGGGTGTGAGGGGGGTGGAGGATGAGGCAGCACTGAAGTGGAATGAACACAAAGAAATGTCAAAAATGAGGCCAGTGTTTATTCAAATTAGTGCATCTCTATGACTCAACAATGTCATTCTTATACCTGACAAGCAGGTACACATGTGCATGTTTTCACCAAGAGATATATACAAGAGTATCCACGGCAGCACCAATCATAATAGTCACACCCAAGCATCCATGTACAGTAGGATGGATGAGCAAACATGATGAAATAGCATACCACAAGGAAACGCCATGCAGATGGAGGAATAAGAAGGTAGATAGATACACAGGTAAAAATCTACCCGAGCAAACAGGCAGCATTACAAACCTATGGTGCACTCAGAGGAAGGGTAGCAGGCTACCAAGGAGAGACTTGATACCCTATGAGCATATACAGGGGGAGAAGGTCCCCCTCAGTCACAGTCATAGGGGAGGGGAGTAGGAGGAAAGCGGGAGGGAGGGAGAAATGGGAGGATACAAGGGATGGGATAACCACTGAGATGTAATATGAATAAATTAATTAAATATTAAATTCTGAATGTAAAAAAAAAAAGAAACGTACTCTGAATAAATTATCTCCCTGAACACATTACGTTTCACATTAAAAAAAAAAAAAAAAAAACTAAAGAAAGCTGTGAATCCAGCATTTGTTTGGTTTAGTTTTATATAACCAAATCTTCAATGGCCACTTTAAATGTTTTTACTGAGTTGTTTTCTTTGCCAGTTTCATACGAGTACAAAGTGTACCCTGATTAGTCTAACTCCTCCCTTCTCTAACCCTCTCCATTTCCACTGATCCTCCCAAGCTTTCTGTATACCCTCTCTCACATACATGGCTTTAATGTATTAGTTTATTCATTTGAAATATGAATTTAATAAGGTTCATCTGTGTGTCCATGGGTTTGAAACTATCCATTAAGAGCCCGGTGGGATCACCATTGGATATACAAATGAAAAGGATGACTCACTCTACTATCCTCAGAATCCATAGTAGTCAATAGTTCACCAGGGAGGTAGAAGGACCAGTACACCCCTCCCTGATCCATGACTGACTACACATAGGGCCAGTCTCATGTCACATCGTAGGAAGAAGCCACAGCTGATGTTGGATCATAACTTCCATCAGCTATGCCATACAAAAATGATCATAGTTTTCATCAGAGAAACATTTTGTAAAATAATGACCAAGTATGAAATATACTATGAAAGATAGTGTGAGAAAAATGAAGTGTGTTAGGTGTATGTAACCCTGATCTTAGAGGCTCATACTCTAGAAAGCATGGGTTCTAATCAATGTCCATTAGTAACCTGAAGACTCAAATAGCCAAAGTATCATCAATTTCATCAATAAACTTAATGGCCAGACTTGTGTGTGTGTGTGTGTGTGTGTGTGTGTGTGTGTGTGTGTGAGAGAGAGAGAGAGAGAGAGAGAGAGAGAGAGAGAGAGAGAGAGAGAGAGAGAGAGAGATGTGGGATGGGACAAAGAAGACAAAAGATGAGCGAAGCAGGTGCCAGTATTAAGATCCTCACAGCACAGCAAAGCGTTCTACTAGAATCAAGTTGAAATGCAGTCAAAATCTCATGGATTTCAATGTCTAGAGAGAAGTTTGAGCTACCAGAGTCTCTTTCTCCACACTAAGTTTTCGTAGATGTACATTTTGATTGCCTTCTAGCTACTTTTAAGAACAAATATATCTGAATAGCCTCCTTCCTATAATTATATTAAATGGATGTATGGAGAAATGTAGTTCAATGAATGGTTATTATAGTAATTATTAAGCCCACTTGAGGCCTATTTAATGTCCTCTCATGGAGATAGCAATAGTTTCCATTTGATGCTTGCTGTTGTCAAGTTTGGGGGACAAGGATGGCACTATAAAATAAAATATTATTGTCACATTTAACCATTAATTGTATTCTAATTATGCAGATACTTGGGATGCTTTAAAGTATTGTGGTCAGTAGATATTAACCCTAAGCTACAGAAACCACTGGAATTTTAAAGATGTCATCTGTAATCTTGGAATACAAGTATTATTTTAATCCAATGAAACAATCAATAAAAGTTTTTAGGGAACTAGAAAAAAAAAAGCTATGGTGTTAGGAATCAGGGGGCTGCTTCTCTCATAGGAAATTAGAGAAGGGTAGGGCAGGAAAAGCCTCTCAGGTGTGTGTGGTTCTGTGTACTGGTTACATGTTCATTCTCATTTTGAAAACTTCATTAAGAGCTGCACTCATATTCTGCAGTGTTCTTTATTCATGCGCCAGTGATGCAGTTTATATGGAAACTGGCTGGAGTGCACACTTCTCGTGTGTTTTTGTTTCTGCTTTGTTTTGCTTGGCTTTGCTTTAAGTTGGTGCTCTATTTAACAGCCTCTATTGTTTCCTGTGTGAAGGTGGCTGCATTCCAGAATTAACCAGCCAGCTACTTGCCTCATTGTTGGCCATCACTTAGTTCAATTCCATTTAGCATAGTAAATGATTGTGGAGAACTGCAGGACAGTGAGAGATCCACCTTCTTGGTTGCTTTTCAGTATTCCCAATGTTTTCTTGATTTATTCATCTGCTGATGAATATCTAGGCTAGTTCCTTTTCTTGGCTACTGGGAAGAATGCAGCAATAAACATGGATGTACAAGTATCTCTGGGGATTTCTCAGACAGAATGTTTCACGTATGCACCCTGGGTAGTGTAGTGAAATCCTGTAGTTCGATTTTAGGCTTTTGAGAAACTTAACATGCTATTTTCCATAGTGGCTGCATATCTTACATTCCCATCTGCAGTATAAAGGGTTTTTCTTTCCCCACACCCTGGCCAGCATTTGTTATCATTTCTTCTTCCCCGGGGTCAAAAGGAATCTCAAAGCTCATTATAATGGTCTGTTGCTTGTTTTTTTTTGTTTGTTTGTTTGTTTGTTTGTTTGTTTTGTTTTTTTCACCAACACAGACAGCTATTTTTAAGATAATGAAGCAGAGCAATGTATGTTAATTGTCTTCTGTAAAATAGAAACTAGTACTTCAAGTGATTGCTTTCTCTTTTTTTTTTTTTTTTTTTTTTGGTTTTTTGAGACAAGGTCTCTCTGTGTTAGCCTTGGCTGTCCTGGAGTCACTTTGTAGACCAGGCTGGCCTCGGTTCTTTTTTTCCTTGAGATAAAGAACTTTGTCTTCTCATAGTTCTCCATGATTTACCATAAATCTGTGAGGTTCCGGTTCAGAAAGATGGGAAAGGCCTCAATTATTTCAGGAGTTGAGACAGAATGAGACTTTGAACACTGGGGAGGTAAAATAAAGAGCCTTTTTTATTTTTATTTTTGGCTATCAGTGACAAGCAATTGGTCTTCCTAAAGCTCTTTGGCCTTGAGTCAAATTGTCTCAGAAAACCCTTGGTGAACACCAAATCTTGGCTCTTTCCACAAAAGCTTGTCCAATTACTGAGGATTCCACTCCAGAAATAAAGAAGGTTACTGTACACCCACTTCTCTGTGCTGCAGGACTAACATTTGTTTCATTCAAAGATAGCTCAGCAATCCAATCTTCCTCCAATAGGAAAACCGATGACATCGTAAAGGCCTGTGGTGGATGGGTTTAATCCATCAGTCCCTGGGCCAAACAGGAAGAACAATAAACACACTTGTGAAGTCTTTTTGAAGCTGAGGCCTTAATTTTAAAATTCTCATAATCTCTTTTCATATTGATGCTTATTAATTGCACTCTTTCAATCTAAAACAAGAAATCATTAATTCTTTAGTAAAGTACTATTAAAAGAAAAGAACTATCCTCAAACAGACATGGCGGTGCAGGCCTGTAGCCTTGGGAAGCTGAGGGAGAAGGAAACATGTCTAATCTTGGACTACACAGTGAAACCAGGTCTCTAAAAACAAAAACAAATGAGCCAGCAGGAACACTGAGAGACCTGATCCACAAACCATCTCCTTTTATCTGTAGAGTAGGTAAAGGATGCTTAGCAGTAAGCATGGGCATTTATTACCATGGTGGTTTGAATGAAAAAGGTCCCCCTAGGTTTGTATATTTGAATGCTTACTCATTGGGAAGTAGACCTGTTTGAGAAGGAACGGAGGTTTAGGAGGGATGGCCTTATTGGAGGAAGTATGTCACTGGGGGTTGCTTTGAGGTTTGAAAAGCCCACACCATGCCCAGTGTCTCTTTGTGGCTGATCCCTGCAGATAATGATGTAAAGCTCTCAGCTACTTCTCTGACACCATGCCTGCTGCCATGCTCCTCACCATGGTGATATGGACTAACTCTCTAAAACGAAAAGCCTTCCCTCAATTAAATGCTTTCTTTTTATAGGAGTTGGCTTGGTCATGGTGTCTCTTTCCAGAAATAAAACAGTAACTAAGACAATTATCCTCTGGTTCTTGGTATAATTAGGCCAATGTAACAGAAGATTCAACTTCATCTCTTAATCCACGTGTAAGCGTGTTCTTCTCTTTGTTTACCACAGTGAATCTGATATGTATTCATTTTGACTCAGAACTTTTTCCTTTAAAACTTTCCCATAGATGACTCACAAAATCAGAATTCACAGAGAAGGGTATATTTACTATCATCTTCAGACCACATGGTAACTTGAAAAAAAAAAAAAGAAAAATTGGAAAGGAACAGGATAATTCTTGTGCATGCCTTCAGATTTAGATTTAGTTTATAAAATATGTTTTGAGCTAGATATGGTACCTAGGTATGATTATGGTTCTAGCACTTAAGAAGCTAAGGTAAGAGGCTTGAGAGCTAGAGGCTAGGCTACAAAGGGAGATCCTGTCCCAAAATCTTTCCTTTGAATAGTTAGTTTTGACTGTAAAAACTCCAGTACCCCTTTAGAATGACATATTAAATTTGTTGTTGTTAAGATCCAATCACCTGTGTAATCTTTGTACAGTGACAGAGTGGATGGCTAACACTGTAAAGGAGTTTTAATCCAGCAACATGGCTGTTCTGATCACATCTAAAGGCCTTAGTACCTATCTTTAATCCCAAACAATGAAGGTGAAGTTAGTTTGTAGAAGGAAGCAGCCATGTTTGAAAGTGATGTCTAATTGAGAGTAAGACAAAGTGACTAATCAGAGAAAGATTTGACAGAATAGGATACGCCTAACTCTCATGAGAACAGAGAGGGAAGAGGTGATTTAGGAGAGAGGAAGTGGGGCAGAGTAGGGAGGATGAAGTTTTACCAGGACAGTTGTACAGAAACAGGTTGTAGAGAGAGAATGAGCTAGACACAAGTGAAGACAGACGGAGCCAGAAGATTAGAACAGATTTCTAGAGTTAATTTCAGGGAAAGCAGAGAAATTCAGTCAGAAGCTTTGAGAAGCCAATTTGAATCAGTGAGCTTGGAGAGGTTTTTGAGACAGAACAGCGGAATTGAACAAGGCAGCCAGAGTTCAGAAAGAGCTAGAAAGGGTGAGTTTTTCAGCAGTAACTCTCAAAGGCTGAAAATATTCTAAGGCTAGAAGCTTCCAGGACTAGGCCTTGTTAGCAGACGAAGACTGTAGGTCTCTGAGAAGATAATTACATCTGAAGAATAAAAGATACATTAAATGACATCTCAGGCCCAAACTAAGATAAACTCAGAGCCCTAGTCTTGTGATGGGGAGATTTTATGGATATGTGAGTCATATATTTTGTTGATATATGTGTGATTTGAAGTATATTTTGTGGTGATTCAGAGAGAAAAGAAAAACATTCTGTATTAATCAGATTCCTAAATAAATACGGATGTACCCAAACTACCTCTAATGCAGAGTAATGCTCCAAACTGAACTTCAAGAAAAGGTAAATTATATCCTTGCACGGTATCATTTTGAACATACACTGGCTTTAATATAGAAACAGTATTTATGCAAAGTAAAGGATAAAACTATAAATCATCATGACTAGGAGGGAACCTAATGGGCTGTTTAAAGAGCAAATACACTTTCTCTGGGAAGCTTTATTAGGCTGCAGCATGAGGCATACACAATTTACTTTGCTTAAAGCTTATTCCGTAATATTTATTATTGTGTTATGTGTAAAACAACACATTTTAAAGGGAAAAAATTGAGGAAGCATAGAAAGTCACAAAGAAAAAGGTAAAGAATTAATTCTTGCGTTCAAGGGTTGGACTCACATCCACTTAGCTCTCCTTCCATGTGTGCAACTGAACTGGGTTCTCAAGGACACACTCCCTACTGCCTTCTTTGACAAAATGATGCTCACTTCACATCTGAGGAATGTTTCTTTAACCTTAAGCATCTGATATCCAACCCAGTCACTGAGATCCCAAAATGTTTTCTCCAAGTCCTGACAGTTGATCTTTGGCTTGATTCACTCTACTTGAGTTTCCTAGCTGGGTTACTGGGTTTTCAGTTCCGTCTTTATTTCAGCTTCAATGTTTCTGTCTCTTCTTCAAATCTTGGATTGTTTCATTTCAATCAGCTTTATGTTTGTGTTTCCTTGGGCATCACTCAGGCATTTCTTCTTTTTAGGTTCTTTCTAAGTTCACTGAGTTGTTTATTTGTGTTTTCTTTAAATATCACAGACCTTTGATGAAATTTATAATTAATTGTTCTTTTAAATTTTATGTCCCTTCATCTTTCTCTCTCTGCTCTTTTTTGAGCTGATTTCTTCACATACATGGACAATCATATACTGTGTAGTTTGCCATCCAAAAATTCATGATTTGGGAGCTGAGGGGATGATGGCTCAGTCAGTAAAAATGATTGCTGTGCAAGCACAAAGATCTCAGTTTAAATATCCAAATCCCACATGGAAAGCTGAGTATGGCCATGCTAGATCCTGTCATTCCATCAATAGAGGGGCAGAGACAGGAGGCCCTCTGGGTCTTACTGGCTGCAATCTTAAGCTCCAACTTCCTTGAGAGACTGTGAGCAAAAGAATAAAGTGGAAAGTAATTGAACAAAACACCTGATATCTTCTTCTGGCCTTCTTCACATGTGCACACAATCACATGCACACACACATATCTAATAAACACACACACACATACCTAATACAAACACACACACACACACACACACACACACACAGCACTCAAACACACAGACCAAAAAAAGTAAATAAGAAAAATAAGTCTCATTATTTAATTTAAAAATATTCCATCTTTCTGTGTGACATACTATTAGATTAACTTTCCTCACCAGAGAAAGTGATCACTTTCCAGGTTTTCTCCTCCCAGGTTTTGTTCCTATGATGTCTCACTGCTCCAGGCTCTTCCAGATTATGTATGAATGTTAGTTGAAGCTTCTGGCATGAATGTACAGAAAGAGGAAGTATATTTTTATGGAGTTAGTAGGTTCTTCTAAAGATTGTGTTAATTTAGGCTAGGAAAAATGTAAGTATCACAGTCACAAGGAGACAGATTTATGCTGTAGAGAGATGAAAGAAAGAAGAGGAGGCAGGATAACTCACTGTTAAAAACTGAAAAGCAGGGGAGATTTCGAAATGCCGGAAGGTGTGGGGCTGAAGTATTCTGTGTGAGCATCAAGTCCATGTATCTTTGTAAATATGATAAAGTTGATTTTAGGAAAAGATGTTTTGCAACAGAACAGCCAGGTTGGAGGCCTATCCAACAGCTGGTCTTTATACCAACAAAAGCCTACAGAGTGGACCCAAGGAAGCTGTTAAATAACCAGTAACCGGAGATCACATAATTCAGACTTCTTAGATTTTATGAGGACAAACAATCTGTCATAGATGCAGCAAAAATGTTCTCAATCCAGTAGCTATTCAAGTAGACCAGGTGTTATCAGTCTCCTGCTTCCATCCTTTGCTCAGAAACTGGTAAGGATATACTGTCCCACCCCCACCCAAAGCTAGGTTATAATTCTGTTTCCACTAGTTACTTGTTGTACATAGAGACTTTTTATAAAGTATGCATTATCCACTAATATCTGGGAACAACACTTAATACGACCAAGACAGACTCTCATCATCTTCTGATACAGTAGTGGTACTAATATCATGGAAATTACCAGTCACTTTCTGATTGTATTTAAGGCCTACTTCACAAGATGATACTTGTGCCTGACACCATTATCTGGGCTAAGAGGCTGAAGCCAGATGGGCCATGGCCCCTAGCCTACTATCATTATTTTACTAAATTAACCATAGTAGTAAACTGACTCTTAATGATTTATAATACCACAGATTAATGCACCTTTCAATCCTCATAAGAGAAGCTTCTATTTTCAGCACATGGTGATTAACACAGACTCTTACAACTGATCTAAATACAGAAACCCTTCTCCTAGGGCTCAGGGAACATTGCAGAAGTGGGTCAAAAAACACGTAGGAGCCAGAGGTTGTAGATGACTACAAGGAAACAGTGTCTTCCAGACAATAGACCAGCATCACATATGACCTCATAGGTGTTGTAACAGACAACATACCCAACACCTGTGCTAGTTCAGTCCAGCCACATCCCAACATGTAGAGAGAGGTGGACAGATTTTCGCACCTTGAGCTGGGGAGCTATTACCAATTGATAGCTGCTGGGAGGAGTCCTTTTTCTTGAGGAGTGTAGCCCCTTGTAGGTCATTGAAGAGCGTAGCCCATGTAAGTCATTGAAGAATGTAGCTCCTGTAGGTCATTGAAGAGTGTAGCTCCTGGAGGTCATCCACACTCTAATGGAAGGCAAGACATTCAAGAATATGTGAATAGCATAAGCTGGACTCAGTGGGTATAGAAACCAAACTAAATGAAAACCAAAAAAAGAGACATAAAGTTGGGTGAGAATGGAAAACAGATGGATCTGGAAGGCATTGTTGGAGGGATAGAAACAATCAAAACACATTGTTTGAAAATTTCAAAGAACTAATAAAAATTTTAAGAAGAAATGTGAAAATCACAATACAGAAAGTTAGGTATGATGTTGTATATTCCTAATCCAAGAACTCAGGAAGTAGAGGCAGAAAAATTACTATATTTTGTGACCAGCCTGGTATACATAATAAATTCCAAGCTACATAGTGAGTCTTTATTTACAAACAAGACCCACAGAAACTAGAAATCCTAAGAAATATGAAGAGGCACAGCAACATGATTCCTCCAAAAATTCATAATCCATCAGCCAGTTAATGCAAAGACACAAATAGATAAAATGCTTAAAGTTTATTAGTAAAAAAAGATCAATAATCTCAAAAATACCGTAAGAAACACCTGATCTCAATCTAGGAGCTGAGAGGAAGGCTAAGAGTGTAAAGAAAATGGTCGGCCAAATGGATGAAAAAACCAGCAACCTAGAAAGAAATTTTAACAAGAAAATCGAGATTAGGGGAAAACAAAAGCATTAGGAGGAAAAAAAAATCTCAGTGAATCCAACAGGGAAACAAAAATACAATAGAAAACATCACCAAGAGACTAAACCAACCTGATGAGAGAATATCTGGACTAAAAGCTGACGCTGAGGAAGTACTGATGTGAGCATTAACAAAAATGAATAACTAAGCAGGACTACAACACCCAAGTCCTCTTAAATGCAACCAAGGCACCAAGATTGATGGGGTGGAAGAAAGAGCTGAGATACAAAGCGAAAGGCAAGGAATGCTTATCCAGTGAACTCATAGCAAAAGCCTTCCCAAAGCCAGAGGACAGGGTGCACAGCAAATGCAAGTGTGCTTGCCAGAAAAAACTTCTCAGTGACACTATAGTCAAGACGGAAAAACACAAAGCCAGGGGTGGGAGGGTCGGGGAGGGGGGGATGAGAACAGTAAGAGCTGTAAGGGAAGAAGACATACTCATCTACAAAGGCAAACACTCCAGGTTAACATCAGACCTCCTGTCATCAATACTAAAACCCAGGAAAGTGTGTAATGATACACTTCAATCTTTGAAAGGAAATAACTGCCTTCCAAGAATGCTACATCCAGCAGAAAGCTGAGTATTTCAAGACGAGTACAAAATACCGCAGTTCATGGTCGTGATGCCAGCACTAAGAAGAGACTTAAAGAAATGATATGTGCTGAGGAGAAAAGAGGGTCTCAACACAAGACCAAAGGAAGGATAAGTAAAGTAAACAATAAATAGCATGAGAAAATGCATGAATAAGGGAAAGCTAGAAATCTATCAAATGCAGGTCAGTAACTAACACATTCTTTGAGCTAATTGGCGAGAAGGAAAAGGACAACTGTCCATCCATCTATGCAAGCAAGCAACAAAATTAGAGGAACTGTCAAATGTTTCTCAATTAGAGAGATAAAGACTGATATAAAAACTAGGTTCATCTCCCTTTGGTCTCTAAGAAACTCGCCTACTGGCAAAGATACCCATAGAATAGAGAGGTAAAGGAAGGAAAAAAGTCTATAAAGTTAATGGAAGATGTAAACACAGACACACACACATGCACACACACACACAAACACACACACACACACACACACACACACACACTGGTGTAGTTACCCTGATAGATGACAAAAAAGACTTCAAATCAAAATTTGTCAGAGAAAGAAGGCCACTATATATTAATCAAAGGAACAACTCATCCAGTATATACAACAATGATAAATGTGTATGTATATGCTGAAATCTGATTTGGGGGCACCCAGTTTTATAAAATAAATATTAGTGGACAAAAAATGTTGTCAGACAGGTCACTGGTTACAGTAAAAGCATGTGCCTTCAGGGTCTACTCATCTTTAAACTTGTCCTCTAAACTAAGAGTTAGTAGAGGGACTCCCAAATTATCCTACAGGTCAAGTGCATTTAACAGGTGTACATAGAGTAGTTCATTCAGCCAGCAGATATGAAACACACATTCTGCTCAGTGGCCCATCGAATCTTCTCTAATGCAGAACATATTCTAGGTTACAAAGCAAGCCTTAAGTAAGTAACACCAGGAAATTGAAAGAATTTTCTGTCTTGTATCTGATCATAGTAAGCTAAAATTAGAAATAAAAAACTATGGAAACTATAAAAATATTTGAGGTTAAACAAAAAATATTCTTGAATAGTCAGTGAATCTTTAAAGAATAAATTTATAGAATGAAATTAAAATTAAGACACAATTTACCAGAATCCTGGGGCACAACTAAAGTATCCACAAGAAGAAAGTTTACAACTCTGATCTTAGATACTAAAATATCAGAGATTTCTAGTAGACAATCCAATCATACAACTTGAATTCATAGAAAAAGAAGAACAACCCATGCCCAAAGCAGTATGTGGCAAGAAAAAAAAGAGCAGGGCAGAAATGAATGAAACAATGATTTAAAAAAAAAAACCAATATGGAAAGTCAAGCAAGGAGATGGCCTACCAACAATGAATCAGGATGATACCAACAACCATAGGTCCATAGTTACAGCGTTGCTTCTTTACCAGTATGGGGAAGAGATGTGTTCCAGAACAATTTGCCTCTGAATTGCAGTGATGTGTGAGGAAGCAGGACTTGGGGCATGGGGATTAGAGTGGGGACACCCCCAGGCCTGCCTGTATGGTGTGCTCTGTGTGTATGTGATAGAGAGGATGGGTGGAAGAAGAGAGGGAGGAGGGGAAGAGGTTCAGTGCAAGTGTATATGAAGAGGAGATGAGGAGGGTTTAGTAGCCATCTGATGGATGCACATCAGTGTTCTTATGTCAAGAACACACTGCTTATGTAACAAAGTATGAAATCCAATATGTAAGATGACTGAGATTCCTTGAAAATCTCCTAAGAAAATAATTTTCTATGAAAGCCAAAGTAGGGAGTCAACAGACAGAAGCAATTATTACCATTTGCTAGACATTTGAGCTGGCTTTTTATCACTGGAGAGATAGTTTCTAAGATAGCAGAGCCATGGCCATGTGGCACTGCTACTCTGACCTACCTCTCTTAAATCTCTCTATAATTAAGACACTGCCTGCTTGCTGTGCAAATAAAAATGTAAGCAAAGTGCTTGAAACAGTATCTGACTGATGGGAAGGTCTCAATAACTGGTCTCTGTCTCTGTCTCTGTCTCTGTCTCTATCTCTCTCTCGTCCTTTCTTTCTGTCACGCGTGCTCGTGTGTGTGTGTGTGTGTGTGTGTGTGTGTGTCTGTGTGTGTGTGTCTGTGTCTGTGTTTTTGTATGTCTGTGTGTGGTGCATGTGGAGGTCAGAGAACAACTTGCTTGGGGAGTCCGCTCCCTCCTCTCATCATATGGGGTCTGAAGATGGACTCTGACGGTAAGTCTTGGCAGCAAGTACC
>OU015753.1:79183928-79234359 GCA_907169655.1 Acomys percivali
ATGACATAAACCAAATGGCTCCCAGAAGCAGCCTCATTTCCAACTGATGCCTAGCATCTAAGTAGTGGTGAGTGATTTGCACCTCTGTATGACAAATATACCACCTATTTACAATCTGGGGTCTGTCCCCCCCCCCCCCAGTAGAGGTTTCCCCCACCTCACTTCTAAATATATGTCTGTAAAAGGGCATGTGAGTCACTGATGTTCACTCTTAAAATTGGGGTTTGCACAGAAGATAATTAAGCATAAGAAGATACAGTACTTTTCTCTTGCTGTTTAATGTTCTACATCGAGCGTTGGGAAAATTCAGAGTTGTACTAAGTAGAAGGCATAGCGCAGTAAGTAAACAAGTGACAGAGACACATTTACTGCTGCTCCTTTGAAAAAGAGAGGGGGCAAACGATCAGACTTTAATATTCTATTGTCTTTGGGAGAAAATGTCAGCCATAATTGTTATGTTAATTCCAGAAGATCTTAATGAACTGGAGACAACACAGATCTGGCTGGCCTTTAATATTGTAGTAAGATTTAAACAAACCTGCCCAGTTTTAAACATTTATTTGCTTTCACTATACACAGACACAGAGATATACAAGACAGACAGACACACACACACACACACACACACACACACACACACACACACACACACACACACAGAACAATGAAATGTTTTTGTTTTGTATTTTTAAGACCCAAACACTCCAAAGGGTTTTGGTTTGGCATAGTCCTGCCTTGTCTTCATATGAATATATTCATTTAATTTCCTGCTCTCTGGCTGAAAAACAAGAAGGAAAACCCCGGGGTTAACTGCTGTTCCCCAAATCTCTATCCCACACCCAGTTCCTCTGTCCCCCAAGTCCATAGAGGCTCCTACTTTCCATTTACTAGATAGCCTCAAAATAAAAATATATTCTTGTTTTCCCCAGTTGAGTAATAGTAAGACTACAAGTTCCTTAGAGCTGTGATGAGTTAATCCATCTGGGCTCATAGAAATAGTAGTTACTAAATACAACAATAAGAAAGAAAGGCAATTTGTGTATTTCTGTTGGCTTCATGTCTCCTTCATTCAACAAACTCTGATTCTCCTAAAGCCATAGACTGGCCACAAAGAAGGACACAGTGCTGCTGCCACACTTAACACTTGTACATTTTATTTAGTTAAATCAGCCATTGTACAACAATTGCAGCTATGTATTGTTAGTGTTGTATTGTTTTCCATTAACTAATACATGCCCTCATAGATATATTCAATTAGTGTTATCACCATGGGAACAAGATGCTGATTCATCAACTGAAAATTCACTTCTTCTCACAGTATTCAAGTTTTTTGATAACACAGCAAAAAAAAAAAAAAAAAAAAAAATCAAAATCGGAAAAAAGTGACTAACCATTATGTTGCTACACGGACATCATCTGCAGTGCAAATAACACAACAGAAAGGCTTTTCATGAGCTCCGGCGAAGGTGTGACAAGAGGGCCATGGCATATCTCAAAAAGGGTTGTCACTGGCCTCTCAGTTTGGATGCCAAAGAATACTTTGTTTCTACTCAACCCCCAGAAAGTGCCAGTGTTGGGGGCTCAGGAGATTTGGCTAATAGGAAACCTCTCTCCCAGGAAAATTCCTCTCTTGGCAATGTTACTTTAAAGGATGAAGTGCCGCTGTTTGTCATGTTTGTGTTTGACATTCTGAGAATGAGTCAGTTCTGCACACAGGAAAAGGCCAGACAGGATTGGAAAAAGGTCAATCTCTGGAGGGTAGACTATTTTCTTTCTTTCTTTTTAATTTCATCTTCATTGAATATACTTTCTTTAACAAATAACTGATTCAAAACGTATACTGTTTATATGAATATATTTGTGAATATATATATATATGTATATGTTAAAATGCTACACAACTTCAACCACTAGAGGGATTACACATAGGGCACAGAGGTCACTCAGACTGCCATTGTTCCTTCTCTGAAACAAACAGAAAGTTGCACAAATGCAGTTCAGTTTCCAAGGGTGTCTGGGTATCAAATAAATAAACAGAACAATTAATCAAAACCAAATTTTCTAAGGGTTTCTCAATCCCGTCTGTAAGAGCAGACGTAGCAAGAAAGTGAGAGCTCAGAGTGAAAACCATTAGTGTGATAAGAAGGTGTGTGTGTGTGTGTGTGTGTGTGTGTGTGTGTGTGTGTGTGTGTGTTTAATGTTCACATGCAGGTATTAGAGAAGAGATAAACCTGAAGGTAGGGTGGGACAAAAGGAGGGGGGGGTGGGAAAGAAAACACTCCAACATGGTGACAGCATTTAACCTTTTGTGTGGTGCATAAATCTTGTTTCCAATGAGTTATCTACAGTGCAGTGGCCAGAAGAAAGTACCACCAGTAAGACAGCATGGTTTGCTAAAGCAGCAATGAACACTGGAAAACTACAGTAGTTATAGCTTTTAAAATACCCTGCCAACGTGTCAAATCAAAAACACCTGAAGGTGCTAGAACACCACCGTGCAGCTTCTAGCACCAGAATTCCTCATTGTTTTCATCTGCTTGCCTGTGCTCCCTTCTTCCCCTCCCTCTGGGTCGCAGTCGGAGAGCCATCAGTGATGGCTGACCAGTACTAGGGATTGCTCCTTGGGATCATTCTTCAAGACGGTGATCCCACCTTCAGGAGCAACGGCTACTCTGGAAGTTCTAAGGACATGTCTAGGTCTGAAGTGTTCCTTGCGTAGAACTGTATTATCCTTCGATTGTGTTAGCAATGTCTTAATTAATCACTGTGCAGCAACTTCTAGAGGTGTTTATTCCATGATGCCCAGTGTAACTATGACAGGCAGTGGTTTGAATTTTACTCTGTTGTTCATCTGAGAATTTCGGCTATGTACATTATACATGGCTATCCTTGGAAGGATTCCCTTGTCACTTGAAGAAGTCTGCAGGTGAAGTTCTTCTGACAAATGGATTTCCGTGGAGCTTGTGCAGAAGCAAACAATGGAGGTGCCAGTTCCCAGGTTAGCACGGATGCTCAAAATAGTGGGTACAGCATCCGGAATGAAGGATGCTATCTTTGGTCACAATTTAGCTTATAGTTACAGAGGGTCAGGGAGAAGGAAGCAAAAGAAAACGCTGTGTGTTTGCGGAGAGTGGAAATGTCACAGGATCCCAGTAATTAGGCCACTTCCGGTCACTCCTGTGAGGAAATGGGAAGTTGCATATGGAGTGGGTGTGTGGTTTCTGGTGAGAACTGGGCAGCCCCTCATTTGGCCTCTTGCTTTGTGTTCTCCTTGCAGAAATGCCGAAGGAGTTGCTGGAGATCTCGCTGGAGGTCGTCTTGGTCTAGTGCTCCGGGAACATCCTCCAGGTGCTCCAAGTTGATGCGTTTCCCTTGCTGGTCCTTCACCACAGCCCTCCTCTGTGTGCTGGCTTTACTCATTGTTGTCCTACAGGAAGCAGAAGAGATCATTAGACTCTTTCTCCACTCTGGGTACCGATGTGCTTCCTGTTTTACTTTCGCATCTCTTCCTGTTAGCCTAACGACAACAGGTGGACAGGCATGTTCTCATAAATGAGGATCTCCTATTGGGAATGACTCACAAAGCTTTAAAAGGTGTATTTTGGAACAAGATGTACTGATTTTTTTTTTAACCTTTCAGAAGCACGTCTAGCAGAGGATACTATGCCTTCATTTTATTTTCTCTAAGAGAAACTAGGCCATGACTCAGATTTTGGTTAAGTTGCATTGCTCTGAAAAAGCCTTGTTTACTGTAAAATAATGATTCCACAAGCACCACTGGCAACCTCAGAAAATCATTTAAAATTCACTCACTTACCCCCAACCGGAACTTTGCCCAACTTTTGTTTTACTAGAATGTTTGCATGAGATTCAAATCTTTAAAAACAGGACTATTCTATCAGTATATAAGAAAGAAACTGCCAACAAGAAGGTCTCTGAAGCTTCCTTGGGAGTCGGCAAGGGAGGGAAAGGAAAGAGAAATGAGCCCCGAGAGCTGATACCCCCATCGTATCCTCAGGACCACCATGTGTTAACTTGTTCTGGGCATCCCACCCTGACAGTCAGCAGGCTGCTTCCTCCACTGTCTCCTCAGGCCTGGGGTGCCTTAGTAAAAGATGCTGTAACTTACTATTTTATTTCATGCTATTATAGTCTTAGAGTCCCCACTTGAAAATGACATTGCAATTTGTTCTTTCTCTGTTCTTCTCATCTTCTACTTGTGAAAATTATGCTTCAACTGCAGAGATAGGTTGAATGTATTTTATGCACTATCTATAGTTATAAAAAAAACTGACCTTAGAGGATTTAAACAACACTCCCCCACGTTAATTTTTTTTAAAGTGGTAGGAAAGGGTCCAGGATTTCTGAGCCCGAGTCCATAACTGGGAAGTCATGGATCTTCAAATCCAGGAACATAGAGAAGGGCCAGAATTGTCCTTACAGATTCCCAGGGCTTAGATGCTAGAGGTCTAACCAAGGTCCAACACTTGTAACCAGGCACTGGGATGACTCTGAATTCTAAAAAATTTACTTCAGCCAAAGTACTTGCAGCTTTCCTTTGGATATTGGTGCTTCCTTACCCCTCTCCCCAAGTCTCTCACTGTGTTAGATATTACATAAATTACGTTCTTCATTTGACGGCATATCTAAATGTTTTCCTCTGGACCAAATGCCCAAATTTGATCACTATGGTTGTGATCAGTTTGTATAAGTCTGGCTGTTCCCAGTCACTGCTGCCCTTTTTAACCCCACCGAAGGCAAATACCTGCCCCTTTCTGTATCCTAGCCTCCACAGCTCGGGTGTCAGGGGGCAGGCCTACAGCCTGGATCATTTTTTTTAAAGAGTTTTCTACAGATATGTGCATATGATACATGTATGAACTTAAGTGCTATGCACCATGGAGTGTCACACTGACTAGCAGGGTGAAGGCAAGGCATCCGTCCCTATCTTCAGTTTTGTGTCCACCACTATACGGAGACAATGAGTCAACTGCTCCCCAAATCTATTCCAATCCAATAATCCCGGAATGGCAGGGTTTGCAGGGGGTGTTGTATAGTTTTGTCGGAATAATTGGACAAAAGAGTTCACCGTTCAGAACAGAAGAAGCATTTTATACTTAATTCATATGGCATTTAAGAGTTCTAGGAGAGCAATTATGTTCTTCTAAATTCATAGCTGCTAGTGTTTCTCACATTTGAGCAGAGGGCGGGACTGTGACAGAACCTTTAATTTTGCTCTTTTAATTATCACGTTCCAGAAACCTAAAATAGCCTTGTGGAATACTATACATGACAATCTTACTGCTCTTTTCAATGAGAAGAGAAGCACAATAACTTGGATTCCCATTGTATCCTTCCCTGAGAAGCTGAGAGGTCTGTGTGAGTACTGGTGCTTACAATGGCGCCTGAGGACCAAAGAAATGAGAGTGTATGCAGAAGGGATGGCCAGCTCAGGCATCAAATTTGCAATGGGGCAGACAGCTCACTGTGCCTCACTGCCAACACCCTTCGACACACATGGGAAAGGCTGATTGCTACTTGCACATGCTCTGACTGAAGGTGCTTTCAGAAGTACTCAGTGCAGTCAGCGTCCCGGGCATGGTACTTATGATCTTTCTTCTTGCCAGTCACACAGTCATGAAACTTGTTAGCAGAGAAAAGCAAGTGCTATCCAAAGCCATAACAGACCAAGACTGGATATGGTTAGTTGCCAAGTTAATCAGTGTGTGCCATTGGTTAGATTTCTCTTCATAGGGTCTCCAAATCTATCAGCACAGTGGTGTTCCCCACCTGCTTGACTACATGGGCAACTTGCGTGAACCCAGAAAGCCAAACTGTATAAACAAATGTCTCACCATCCCCATGTCGCTGTATCCATTTGAAAGCACCAGTGGACATTCTAGGGGCAACACACTGACACGCCCATGCCTGATATGTGCCTTCTCATACATGACAGAGCACTGCCTTCCTTTTCCAACATTAGAAGCCAATTGTCTCATGTTAGTTGGCAAAGCATCACCCCATGCTGAACCCAAACCTCTTAATTATTGATCCATCCTCCTTCGTGATTTCATTCTCTACTAAACTGGGGAAGTGGACTTTCATGTGGCTACCCGTGTAACCCAAAGCCTGAGGTAAGAAGAAGAGAAAACAAGAGTAGACTCATGGACCACACACTTTAAAACAGTCTAATACTTTTCTAACTCTGGTGATACGGAAAGAGGCATTGGATGGGGCAAACAACAACTCCTGCTAGCTCTTATGGGTACTGAGTTTTATTTAACAATGCTCTTAAAATTTCATTTGTGTCACAAATACTTTCATACTACTTGTCGAAAGCTTCTAACATCTCTACTGACTGACTTGAACGTTTTTTCCCTTGTTTTGCCACACTCCTTCTGATTGTGGGGATCTGAATGACAAATGACACAATCAGAGACAAAACCTAGACTAGGGTCTAAGTGTCCAACTTGGAGAATTCACCCTTTGAACATCCAAGAAGTCAGATGTAGAAAACTGAATGTATTTAAGGAAAGTTGGCTTTTACTATGCAACTTTAATTATTTTACTTTGATGTGGTTGTTAATACTCTTATCAATGTTATATTGTTGATCTAGCACGTTGGGTTTGAACCCAGGACTTTATGTGTGGGCCAGGCAGGCACCCTAAAATACAACTGCATCCCCAGCCACTGTGAGTAGGTATGCTAGAGAGCACAGAGTATAGCATTTAACTTAAAAAGGTTTCAACAGTAAAAATATTTTATAGGTATTTGTGTCTGTCTGTCTGTCTGTCTGTCTGTCTGTCTGTCTGTCATCACTTAGAGCAGCTACATTTGAGGACTGAGACAGTATAGTACCTACTGGTATCACTGTATATTAATAATGCCCCAGAGAAATCAAAGGCTGCATCCTACAATCAGGTCCAATGTATTTCATTCACAGAGGATGAATATTTAATCTAAGCATATAACGGTCTTTATGTCCTACCAGTTTTATAACTGCTTATGTTCTTTGCTTTCAAATTCTTTTTTGTTGTTGTATTTTTAAATAATTTCAATTTTTATGTGGATTAGTGTTTTGCCTACATTTATGTTTCTGTGAGGGTGACAAATCACCTCAAACTGGAGTTACAGACAGTTGTAAGCTAGCATATGGGTGCTGGAAATTGAATTCAGATCCTCTGGGAGAACATCCGGTGCTCTTGACCAATGAACCATCTCTCCAGCCCTACTTTCAAATTCTAAGCCAGTTTATGTAGACTCAAATTAGCTCACAAACCTGGATCTTTTATTTCCCCAGAATTCCTACAGTTTGTAATCATAGTTAGAGTCTGTGGCTCTGACACTAAAGACATATTTCTTAACTGTTTCAGATCAAATGCTTTTTAAATTAGAATAAATCTAATTTTCTTTAATGCCCATCATTGAGGGTATCAGCTAAAAAAGATAGGTTCTACCATATTTGGATTTTTGTATTATTAACAGGAGACCTTGGATAAATTCTTCAACTATTATATATTTACTTTTTTGTTGTTTTTTGTTTTTTGAGACAAGCTACCACTAAGAAGTCAGGCTAGCCTAAACTCATTTTGTAGCATAAGCCAGCTTTGAACTTGTGATATCCTGCCTTAGCATGTCAGTGCCAGTGCTACAAGCCTAAGACACCATACCTGGCTCTGTAACTTTAACAGTCATAGAAAATCAGGCCCCAGCCCTGTAGACTCTGATCACACCTCAGCAGGAATGATTATTAGCAGTCTGCATTTTTAATTTGGGTGACATGACTGAGTACCATTGGGTGAGGAACGATTACTTTAACCACACTAATTGTTTAAGAAAGACATCTAGTCTTTTGAATGGTCCTAACACCTTCCATGGATTTGGGTATGAAATGACATGGTGACAAATGATTTTCTTTTTGAACACAAAGAACCATTAAGTGCACATCAGAGGAAAACAAACACAAAATGAAGCAATGCATCTGTACCTCTTCAAAGTCATCTTTGGCTGAAGGAAGGTCAGTGGCTAAGCTAGCATCCCCCAGGCTTTTCTCCATCCTCTCTCCACGTACCACTGTTGTTTTAACAACTTTGCTGACTTTACGGCCTTCTACTGGTTCGGCCTGAAACTGTGAGGTACTGGACAAAATGTTGGGTTCAGACAAAGTCACCTAGTGAATGAAGGACACAGGACAAGACAATTCCAAACTGGCAACATGAAGCAAATAATGACATGTTCTGTGCTGTGGGGGTGGGGGGGAAATGGTGCAATACTGGCCTTCTTAAAACAATCACACAAACAAAAACAAAACGAGTGATTAGGAACAAGTCCCATCAATTGGTCTAGTTAAGTGTGCATCACTACAGCACTGAGCCAGTTACTAGGTCATTTGAATAAAAGCTTATCAGCCACATTTCTAGAAGGATGATGGGTGCAATGTAGATTTGCAGCCTAGGCTTGATCTCTTACCTACAATTAAGCTATTTCTTTTGCAACATGAAGATAAAGTCAGCCCCTGAAGGGAGAGGTTGAAAGCTAAGAGAAATCAAAGTAGATGACTAGTTAGCCTCATGTCTATAATCACGTGATTTTTAGAAGATATGGATGAACATGGAACAGGAAGAATTTCAAGTTGTATGTCAGTGTGTGTGGGGGCCTCAGGCCTTCAAACAGGAACGGTAAACAGAAAGGGATACATTACAAATCACTTTCAGATCATACGTTTAAGACCCTGAAATGCACGCATTTGAGTATCAAACACAGGTCTAAAGTGACCTTTGGGAGGCTGGTGTGCCAGTGGGGCCCAAGCACTGACATACTCTTGACATCATCCCTTCACGGCATGTGCCTAGCCAGAAAAATGGGATTATATCCTCTTAAAATGTGAATTTAGACTTCTATTGTAATCAGCTATGAGTTGAGAACAACACAGAAGTGAAAAGAACCAAACAGGAGCAATGAGTACAATGGCCACGTAAAAACCAAGAAGAGACTTGATACCCTATGAGCATATACAGGGGGAGGACGTCCCCCTCAGTCACAGTCATAGGGTAGGGGAGTAAGGGGAAAATGGGAGGGAGGGAGGAATGGGAGGATGCAAGGGATGGGATAACCATTGAGATGTAATATGAATAAATTAATAAAATATATTTTAAAAAATTGAGATTCAGTGGGAACTAGCAACTAGCACGCTTGTGTCTGTGTTTTGTCTTTCTCTGGCCAAGGAGCTCTGTGGAGCTAGGTGGCCTCACCTCTGACTGCTGGGTGTCACTCTTCAATACCACACGCTTTATCACTTTGGAATAGCTGTCCCCATCCTCAATATTGACAGGCTCCTGTGGTGTTCCCTGCATGGTGATCTCCTCCTTCTCTGTGCCGTCAGAGGATACGTACCGCCTAATGATTTTCCGGGTAACCTGAAACACATTTTATGTGGCTATCTTAGTTTTGAGTTATGGCGCCACATTAGTGACCACATTTGAACAGGAGAGGGGAGACTGGCCCTGAACAGAACCAGCGGCCAGTACCTTCCTCACCACGGTGTGTCCATTCTCATCAACATATTCTTCTTCTGTGACAGTCTCTGGGGGTATGTCAGGCATATCATCTCCCTAAACAGTGGGAGAAAAGTGTTGTTATTGAAGTGGATCACATCCTCTCCTGAGGATCTACATCCAAGTATTTTTAATGTGAGGAGTGTTAGAAAACCAGGGGTCATGTCTTGAAATACTGCTGATATGCAAAATCCTGTCAGTTTGATTAATTAAAAAAAAATAAAGCAGGTAGATTAAAAAAAAACATGCTCAGGAGAATCTCACCAAAGTTAGATAAAACGTAATCAAATAACAAAAATGAATAAGCGAGAGGAGAGGCAGCTGGGACTCAAGAGGCCCAATCTTTCTTCTGGGTGCTGGCTCTAGGAGGAAGGCTGCAGACATCCTTGGCGTTACATCCCCTTACAAAGGAGACAGGCAGCAGGAGCTGCTTTCCACACATGCACTACCTATGGAGCATGCTCAGCCTCTGTTGTTCCAGGTCTCTATTAGTGAAGGACAGAGCTGTCCCAACGTGCAGTATGCAGGTACCTGGATAATCACTCTCCGGCGGACAACCCTGGTAGTTACCATGGCCTCCTCATCAGAGCTGGCCTCCAGCTCCCCTAATTCCTCTGATAGCTCCTAGTGGAAGCATGTAAGAATCATTGGTTTTGTTTTTAATTTTAAACATTTTAATTAAAAAAATTTTGAGATAGGATCTTACTCCATAGACCACCCTGGCTGGAGGTAGTCATCCTGCCCCAAACTCCTGAATGCTGGGCTGACAAGAGTTTGTCACCACATGCGGCTGCATTATTTTGCTTAGTTTGCTAGTGAAAGACTTTACTACTCATGTCTGTGTCTGTGTTTGCCCACATCATATTCTGAAATTTGATGCAGGGAGATGTTGGTGGAAAAGTCATCAGGGGAAGAAATAAATGTGTGGTGGTCTCAAGCATCAATAACTATGTGGTTTTATTGTTTCCAGACTCATAATGGAATTCCACAACCTGAGAACCGTTGAGAAGCCATCTGTCAAAAACTAGTCCCAAAGAGACATCCTTCCTACTTGAGTGCTTGTTCTTAAAACTGCTAGTAAAATCCATGTAAAAACATAGGACCTAAGTAACACAGTCAACACTTGTGAAGTGTGGGCCAGTCTTGACCAGACACAGAACTATTATCCCCTACATAAAATAGCTCATATCTGTGCTGGAGCTTTCTGCCGTAAGTCAAATTTCCAGAGGTATTAGTGAATCGTACATTCCCTGGCATTGAAAGCTGTAGGCTTTGGATAATATTATTCTTGTTTCTGCAGAGAAGCCAAGACACTACTCTAATTTATGAGTTTTATGAAAACCCAGAGATGAGGCTAGAAAAATAATTTTAGATCAGAAAATATGTCTTAGGAGTCATAAGCAGTCGATTTTCCTGATGACCATGATTCCTTTCCTTTTTTCCCCTTCTCTTCCCTTCTTTCCTCTTTGCTCCTCCCTCCCTCCCTTCTTCTCTTCCAAGTTTTTAACAAAATCTCATTATGCTGTATCCCAGGTGGCTTTAAACGTATGATCTTCCTGCCTCAGTCTTCACAGTACTGGGATGACATGTATGGACTACCATGCTTAGCTTGAAGACACTTCTTTTTTAAAGGGAAAGAGTACACTCAATTGTTTACTGTGTCTCAAACTACCCAAATTATAGTCCCACAACCTTCTATTTGAAAGAAAAATATACAAATTAAAAACTAAATTATACATTAAATTCAATCAGGAACCTACTGCCTAGAAATATGGTCAGAAACTTTTATATTTTTAAAAGACATTTTAAGAAATAAAATGTTTTTAAAGCTCTTCCCTTTTCAGAAAAAAGGAAATAATTTCTAATATAATCAAAAATACATTCAGTTTAACACACTCTCATACCTTTTGTGTGTGAGTTAGCAGGGAAGTCATTTAAAACACAGGCATTTGTTCACTCTATTCTCTGGACTTCTTCAGGGGGAGAAGTTCTGAAGAGGAAGAAGCTCCCCCATTAAAGATGAGGTGTGTGGACTATCTAGGCCACATTTTGAGAATCTGTGGCTTAAAAGCCTCTCTTAAAATGGCCTTCCCTCTGCTTACAATGTTAAGACTCATTTAACGACAAAGGATGTACTCTCTCATGCCACTGGCAGGCATTTGGACAAATAAAAGATGTCAACAAGTTTAGTCATAATTTTGGTTTTCTAAGTTATTACTAAAACAAATTTGAGAAACTCTAATTTGAAAACTGCACTGACAAGATGGCTCATCGGAAAGAGGCGCTTTTGGACAGATTTGATAAGCTGGGTCTTCACACTCCACAAGGGGGCAGGAAAGGACCAGCTTTGACCTCCACATATGCACTGTAGATACATACACAAACTCAATCCCCCCCCCCCCCCCCCCCCCCCCCCCCCGCCCAACTAAACAGAATTATACTTTTTGCACTGAGCTAAGTTTGGGCACCAACTATCCCAGATGTACCAGTGCAAGCACTCATCTGCATAGAATGCAGAAGTCCCTCGGGCCAAGCATCACACTGGCAGACTGGCAGTAGATTTGCTCAGCACCACTTCTACCATCACACATGACTCTAGTAATTTTTCAGAGCTGTCCTATATTGTTGTCTTACTACAGTGTTCATTTTTCTTAGCAGATGGATTCCCCACGATGAAATCTGGGCTCCCAGTACATACAACAGCTAACATTGGAACTGTGTACCACTGCCTCTAGATTTACCAGCTCTCGGACTGTCAAACTTGGGGGTTAACTTATATGATAAGCCCTTTTGGTTTTAAAGTGAAAAAGAAAAGAAAAAGAATAGAAGAAAAGGAGGAGGATAAGGAGAAAAGAAGAAGAAAAAAGAAAAGAAGAAAGAAGGAGAAGAAAAAGAAGAAGTAGAAGAAGAGGAGGAGGAGGAAGAAGAGGAAGAAGAAGAGGAAGAAGAAATAGAAAGAGAAGCCAGAAAGCGTTGTAACTTTGTCACAAGTGAGGGAGGGCACACCAAGAAAGGAAAGCCCGACCTTTTGGAAAGCCTCATCACCATCGAGTCTTTCAAAGACCGGAGGCTGGTCATCCGCTGACTCCACTATCACCAGGCTGGTTTTCCTTGGAGAACTCTCCTCTTTGGGCTCCGAAGCCTCCTCGGGTTCTTGCACAATGGGAGAACCACGTTCGCTAGTCACCGGAGTCTGGAGACAAGGCTTTGCTTCCTCAGGAGGGGTACTGATGTCCTCGGGAGTCTTACAGAGAGAGCCAGGAATGGCTGTGGCCTTCTGAGTCTCAGCCCCTTCCATCCCTGGTGTTGTTACACTGGAATTAAAAAAAGTCAATTTACAATTCAAAAAAAATTTGTAAGAGGAAATGAAAATTCTCTTTGTATTAGCCAAGATAGAGTGCGTGTGTGTGTGTCACACACACATGCACACACAAATAGATAAATGTTAAAAAATAGTTTTATGTAACAAAGGTTTACAGATAATGCTTTTGAAGCAAGCAAGAATGTTAGCAGAATTTAATAAAGCTATGTTAACCATGTAATTACACATAGAAGAACATATAATTGTCTATCTATTATTTGATGGAAGGATCTGTTGACACTGATGCTTTCTAGCCATTTTGTGTAATTACTACACAGCCTTATTCTTTCTTTTTCTTTTCTTTCTTTCTTTCTTTCTTTCTTTGTTTTTGTTTTTGTTTGTTTGGTTTTTTTGTTTCGTTTTTTCAAGACAGGGATTCTCTGTGTACCCTTAGCTGTCCTGGACTCCCTTTCTAGACTAGGCTAGCTTCGAACTTACAGAGATATCTGGCTGCCTCTACCTCCCTGAATTCCGGGATTACCACCGCAATAAGCTAAAACCTCAGTTCCTAAATAAAAATGTGCTTCGCCTTTTCTGCTCCTTGATTTGTATCGAGCACTTTTCTGTCCTGCCACTGATAGCAAGTGCCCCGAATGCCCCTCTGGTGGCCTTGGTCTTCCCACATTTTCCTTTCTATATTTCTCTCTTTGTATACTTTTTTTAACCTTCTCTGCGTGCTCTCTCTTGCACTCTATGGGAAGGTGACAGAAGAGGGTGCTCAAGAGGAAGAAATCACCTCATGTTTCCCTCTTCTCATGTTTCAGTGACCAAAGAACAAAATTCACTCAATTTTGATGGAAGTCCTGGCTCGTGAGCCCTTAGCACATTAAGGTTGCTTCTCCTGACCTGCTTTGTCTTCCTAGACAAACAGCATCCCTCAGGCAGCTCTCTCTGTCCTTTACTGGGTAAAGCTCTGAGCTGAATGATGCCCTCAGGCTCTTCCCAGCAAACAATGCCTCCCTATCCTTCCTCTTACCCTAGCCTGCCTCTTACATTCTGCACTGCATCCTGTGTGCACAATTTATACTGCACTGATGTGTCTCTGCTTAGATGCTACACAGCTTTGCTGAAGTAGGGTTGCTGTTCCTACACCATTACTGTTCAAGCTCCAGTGCAGCCATGGTATCATGTGGCAGCGGTCCAATGAGAAACAACAATCCTACAAGCAGTGACCGGTCTTCAAGGAGTGCACTGCAAAGGTAAGTCATGGGCCTGTCTTTGGCCTCTGACTCTGTTAAATAAATAATGTGAGTATAATTATCATGGTATCTAGATGTGGAAACAGAGACTTAGAGCACTTTGGGATTGTCCAGGGTCACAGAACTGGGAGCTTGCTCCTGTACGAAGGTGATACACAGCACTTCACAATTAGGTATCTTGACTGTTTTAGTTTTTCTACAAAGCAGCTTGTAGTTACACATTGGTCCCTGTGAGTAGACCTTTCTCCTTTATTGGAACTGTTCTCCCTGTAACAGCTGCTGTTTCTTTGGAGCTGCATTTAATAGACTTTCGTCTAAAACTCACTAGTATTCCTGCTGGTCTTGCATTTTCCCTGAGAAATCTTGTTGATCTGGCTCCTGGTGCGTTTGGGGAGATAGTGCTGCTGCTGGGCTGTCCCCTTCAGTTTTGGGGGTGTAATCCTGAAATGTGGAATAACCAACAGAAATGTCCTCTTCAGAAACCACGGGTGGGTGGTCGCTGGACTCGCTTTCTTTGGAAGCCACTTGCTCCTCTCTTTTTTTGTGCTGGGCAGCACAGAGCTCCTCTTGAAGTACTGAAAACCCTGCAGGAGAGAACAGTTGAAAATATTTGTGAGTGTCACTTATATTAGAGTATATTTGGTAAGAAATTCTATGCTCTAGACCTGCTGCTATAGGACCACTTGTTAGAAATATTAGCAAGATGCTGCCCCTGACTTTAGTATGCTGATCACTTTGAGGTGCCTAAGGAAGGAGTAGTGAGGAAGGAGGCATAATGATGGGGCCACAGGGGCCACATTGAATTGTGGGAGCACTTCTTCAGTGCTAAAGTGTCTAGAGCAGCCCTAATGATAAACAGGCATCTCCTGGGACAGTGAAATCATAGAGTCCAAGTGGTAAGAAGAAACCATACCACCTTGTGTTCAGTCCTTTTTATGTAGACACTCTTATGTGGAAATTAAGGAATTTCATTACATCGAGAGCAAAGGCGAGTCACTGAGAGATCTATCAGGGGATAGGGAGGGGAGATGTCACAGAAAGAAGATGAAGAATGCAAATAAGATGGGGTTAAAAAAAGAGATTAATTATTTTTTATCAACTGCTACCAAGGTGTGAAGGAATTTGAACACTGGGGGCTTGGTGATGAGGAAATAATTACTGTGTTTCACAAGATGGACTGCTGGCATAAAGAGGTCTCAGGAGGAGAGAAGAAAGTGACATCCCAGCCTCTTTCCTGAAGAGGTTTCCTACGAAAAAGACAGAGAAACAAAGCAGGCAGAGAGAGGGAGCTACACAGGGCCAGAGAGCTATTTGTTTTGTTTTCCTTTACAGGACAGGACTCTTAATTTAAAGTACATCATGATGGCCTTGGACATAGTTCCAGTTATAAGAGCCAAATGGACGCTTGCAGGAATGAAGCGCTTGGTTAAGAAAGGATGAATTTCAGCCCAAAACAAGAAGCAATAGCTTCAGCAAACAATGAGACTTAGTATGTTGTGGCAGGCAGGAAGGGAGAGCGTATATTTGTGAGTGTCACTTATATTAGAGTATATTTGGTAAGAAATTCTATGCTCTAGACCTGCTGCTATAGGACCACTTGTTAGAAAGATTAGCAAGATGCTGCCCCTGACACCTCGTTTTGTAGAGTTTATGGATGTAGAAATGTGGTTTCCTAATAATCCTATGTTTCTAGGACATGTGAAGAGCACCCATCAGGTGGGACTACATAAAGGGAAGAGAAATGTTGAGGATTTGAAGGAAAAAGTGAAAGCACACATCAGAGAGGGAAAGGCGAGAAGTAACAGTTCGCAAAGAATGGAGGAGGAGGAACAGACTAAAAACAAGAGAGAATAAACTCAGTATAAATTAACCCTTAAATGTGGCAGAGCCAGTGGCCAAAGGCCCCAGTGGGTCTGAACTGTCAGTTTAGAAATAAAGAAGGAAGTGTGGTGCTTAGTCCTGTAGTGCTTAGAAACTGCATAGCTAGTGGATATGACGTGTTGGTGCAAAACGTAAAAACTGGTGGTTAAAGTAGATAAAAACGATATATCAGTAGCAGAAGTGTTCCCCTAAGGAACTGAGGAAAAGGAACTGGAGAGGATACCTATGGCAGAGGAAACAGTGAGGAATGAATGGAGGTGCCACCCAATGGAGAGAGAGGGAAACTGCAGTCATATAAATAAACACATCATCACCAAAGGCTGTAGTCTGTTGCCTTTAATAGTGGCGCCAGTAGGTTCAGCTTCCGTATTACCCCCTGTCCCCAAGAAACATCACTCGACCTTCACTGTGGTCCAGTGCAATGGTCTGCTCCATTTCCGCATAGCTGTGGCCCATGCGCTCCTGGAGGGGTTCTGTGTTGGTCTCCAGGAGATGTACAATGTCCATCCTGTTGATCTTGGTGAGGCATTCGATGAGGATGGTTTCTGAGACATTAGAGAAAAGGCATTCCTTACATCTGAGATGTACTCATTTTAGGGTCTATTTCATTCAGTTGCCTTAATAAGCTCTTGGCATTCACATAAGAACCTGGCAGGACTTAACTTGCACCTTTGCAAATAGAGGCGAAAAG
The DNA here is from genome assembly GCA_907169655.1 of Acomys percivali. NCBI lineage: Eukaryota > Metazoa > Chordata > Mammalia > Rodentia > Muridae > Acomys > Acomys percivali. Next base: position 79,200,616 of record OU015753.1, read on the forward strand.
TGATGCATGGAGCCTGCACACTATAAACGCCAAACAAATGGTTGCCAGATAAGACACAGGATGTAGCCCAGACTGGATTCTAGGTAAAAACGAAGACTTTAACTTTATCTCAAATAGAGTGTAGAACATGTTTGTACTAAACGATATTTGTTGGTTATCTGTTTTGAAAGTTTAATCAAATACCATTCTGCTTCCCTTTGCTAAATTTGCCAATGCTGCTTAAAAAGAATGTGGAAAGAAGAAGAAAAAACAAACAAACAGTAAGAGATATGAAAGAAGACCTTCTCAGAGGCATGAAAGGAAGGCTGAAGCTTCGCAGCAGCCGTGGTTTATCTCATTTCCCGTTGTTTGCACAGGGTCATAACATAAAGGATGAGTCACCGTATGGAGTGTTTATTTGATTCCCCTCCCCCACATGCCTAAATCAGTACAGAGCAATGGAACCATGCACTGAGGCAATACACTACTCACAAATAGTTAGAACTGCACAGCTGCGCCCACTAACCAGTGCTTAGAAGCTGCGAGGTCCTATTTAACCTGCTGTTAGCAGCTCGTGCTCATATCACTGCCAAGTAGGCAGCATACCCATGAGCATACTGTGCAAGATTTCTCATGGAACAAGAGTATTCTAAAAATGGCAGCAGCCTGTTCTCCTTCACTCACTGTGGTTATTAAAATTGGTGGCCTTTGACAGTTTATCTTACTGATTTTGTAAGAATGTGATCACCGAGTGGTTCATTTTCACCTTAATCTAGCACCTCGGCCTTAGCGCTCTTCCACCTACCAGTGGCATGCTTGCCATCCCTCTCCAGCCAGTACTTGAGCAATGCGTGGCTCTGGTCTTGAAGGGAGTTGGGGTTCTCAATTCGAATTTGGTGAATTTGCTCCTCAGTGAAATCCAGTTCTCTTGCTAATTCTAGGACAACAACAAAAGGCTACATTGTCAACACATTGAGCTCAGGTTTGAGTCTCCACAGCTTGCTTCACGATGTACAAGTGATGTACAAGGTTTTGGGCTGCTATGAGCATTTGGGTTAGAAGTGACTCATACACGCCTATGATATACTAGCACTAACTACCTATCTCTCTTGCTCTTGCTCACCACCCCCCTCCCCAGCCCCAATGGATGTAGAATTGACTACTACCATTGTAGAAATAGTAAGGGTGAAGGGGTAATGGTAAAATGTGAACCAAGATAATGAAAAATACATGAATGAAAACAGGAGAAACAGAACATTTCTCTTTTATGGATTTTTTTTTTTTTTTACTCCTACAAACCCTGTTTCTGGAAATGTGTGCAAATACCAGTTGTTAGCTAACTTACAGTGATCAGGTACACCTTTTTCTTGACTTGATGTTCATGAAGTATGGTCTGGGAAACATTAAAGTGGTATAGGGTAGAAGTCAACACGTTTCCTTAGCTGGGTGTAGTGGTGCACACCTTGAATCCCAGCACTTGGGAGGCAGACGCAAGGTGAGCCTCATTTAAACAGTGAGTCCCATGATGGCCAGAGCTACATAGAGAAGCCCTGTCTTAAATGTATCTCCTACAAAGCTTCTTTATTCTACTACTAGCATTCTACATGAATTCCTAATGCTTCTGCATATTACTCTAATATGTAAGTGTGCATTTGTGTGTAAAAGCAATGACTTCTATTATCTACTTGAATAAATTATAATAAAAAATTATCCTTGATCTGGTAATTCTATTTCAGAGATTTATTTTCATTTCCTTTTCTTTTGTTCTGTTTGGCTACAAGGTTTACATTTTGCTAACACATTTAATATGTGTATGGGTACATACACATTCAAGGAAAACAATGCCTATCTAAAATGCCAATCAGGGAGACTAGGGTATCGTTCTCTCCCCTAAATCCCTCAAGCAAATATCTGGTGAGTATTTCAATACTGTTCTAAAATTACCAAAAGTGAGAAAATGGCTATTCCTACTGCTCTGAGTCATTTATTCAAAATTATCAATCATCTTTGAGGATAGATACTTACTCACTGCCAAATATTTAACAAACATAGAATAATAGTAACTTCACACTGTTTGTCTCAGGGAAGCATATCCAAGTGATACATAAGAAACCAAACTAGAATTTAAAATAGTAAATATGAAAGCAAGCTAGGCTACAATGCTGCCTAATCGTAAGTCACAGGCAGATAAAGATAGATTGTAAATGTATAAATCATGACTTGTAAATAACAGTATGGATATTAGAATTCACCTTTTCTGAATGAATTACTGAACATACACCCTACACTTCAACACTCCTTCCTCTAAAAAAAGAAATCAGTGCAACAACTCATTCATGTGTGTTTTAACATTCATCCAGAGTACATGTTAGCACTATTTACTATGAAGACACTTGACATCAAACATTAAAAAGAAGCATCTCTGGTGAAATCTCAAATGTTATGGAAATTGCCAAGCATGGTATCTCACACTTGAGTTCCCAGAAGTGGGACAAGGGGATAGCCATGAGTTTAGGCCAGCTTAAGTGACATAGTAAGTTCTAGGTTGGCCTCGGCTATAGACTAAGAAACTGTCTCAGGAAATCAAAAAACAAAAGATTATAAACACTGAATCTAAGAATGTTTGAAACCTGTCCATCTTTCCCAAACTTAGATGCCTATAGAGAAAGAGTTGGGTGAATGGGTTCATTTTCAAAGTCTTCAAGTCTCACATTATAAACTCTACAACTGTTGAGAAACCTTGGCTCAAGCTTCACCATTAGCTGTTGCAGTCAGATTTTTCAACTCATAAATTTTTCTTTGCACTATTCTTTATAGTCTTCCTCAAGAAAAATGAAAGGGGGGAAAAAAGATCTTTAGCTGGCTGTTTCTGTAGAGAAGCTGGGTCACCCCAATTACCTGTCCAGCTGAAGCCAAGGTGATCAGCGATGTAGGCCAGCCTTTCTTCTATCCGTTCCTGTTCATCTTGGGCATCTACAGAAGGTCAAAAACAGAATGGCCAAAGAGTATCTGGGACAGGAGGGGAACCACAGTGCTGATCATCCAAGAAAGGAAGTCACTTGACCAAATATCTGAGAGTTGCACAAATTAGCTATCACGGTTTAGGTAATATGAGGTGGTGTGTTTTCTGATTTCTGGGGTTGAATGGGGAATGAACCCCATGTGGTCATTTGTGGAAACCATCTGCTTTCATATCCCTTTAATGAAGACTAGTAACACAACAGAATGTCTAGTTATCTCAAGACTTATTATTTTTGAAAAAAAAAAAAAAACTACCCACCAAGGCACACTCATTTTGCACATGATACACCAGAGAAATCACAAATGGGATATAGAAGTGGAGTAACTGGTTGGGACCTCCTACTAATAATGCCTGCAGAGGTGTCAATCATCAACAGATCCTGACTGAGAGGAAGCACTAACTATTATCTTAAACCTGGATGTATTCGTGGCCAGGAACAGCACTGTCCCAATGACCACGAAAGAAGACAGGATAAAGGCATTTGTATTTTTTAATACCATGATGGTGTGATATTTTCTTCTGAGGCAATGCTTCTGGCTGCTTGGTCCTAAGGAAAGTCACATAGTGCTCACTCTCACAAATTAGAATTCATCCAGTCCCCTCCTAACGACTGGGAACCGATGGAAGTGTGGGAGATTTTATGTCACCCTCGTTTAGGAATAAGTCTTCATTTAGAGATAGTGGAAGCTGGCAGGTTATCTCTCAAAGCCACCATGGTTTCCTTTTACTTTTTTACAGAGCCATCATTCCCTCACATCGTGCAAAGTTTGAGATTTTGTTGTCTGAACATGTTCACCATCCATCTACTTCATAAATGGAAAGTGGATTTTTACATCGGCTTTGTCTGGCGAATTTGGTTATAATGGGTGTCTGAAAGCCGACCTCGCCAAATTGAAAAAAACAGACCCACAGCCATTAGCATTTCAGGATGTGAGTGATCATTTCAAGTAATGTGCTTCCTAATCATGACAAAATCGAATGCACCAATTATTCAAAGTACATAAAAACAAGAAATTAGAACAAGGAGTCTTTGTGGTGTGAAGCCCCATATGTTCACGTGTGGAACGTATGGAACTCGAGGCTAAGACTGAAACTTCAGAACAACAAAACTCAAAGCTGGTATGGCTTTACGTGCAGCAGCTAAGGAAAGGCAAGGTCCCCCGTTGCTTGGTTATGTTTATGTTTTTGATAAGCATTCTCATTACTCAATCTTGAGATTGTTTCATAGACAAGAGTATACAGAAAAAGCACAACACACAAAGGGCTTACACAAACACATTAACCACTACAGAAAGCTTAAAGAAAATGAGACACAAATCACAAAATAAAACAAACATTACAAAAATAAAACCTCTATCAAATTTATGACATGCGTAGCACAGGGAATCCCAGTGGCTGGCAAATACCTTCAGCTCGGCAATGGCCATTTTCATCAGGGATGCGTTCAATCATAGTCTCAATGGACTCATCCCAAATTGGCCTTGTGTCAAAGATGTCCTCAGGAACTGAGTGCTCAGTCTCAACAGGTGGCAGATTCTCAATGACTGACACTTCCAGGGCACTACTACTTTCATCGTCTGAAGGTGGCTCCTGCTCCCTTTCTGACTGTGTGAGCCTGTCCACTAACTTGGAAGCCTCATCACTAATCTCCTCAAAGAACTCTATGGAGTTCCTGTAAAGGTCAAAGAAGTGCTCCCTACTCTCTTTTGTGGGGCTCATGCCTGCCCTGTTGGAAGATGGGGTGCTTCTGCTCTTTACGGGCAGCCGGGATGCAAGTGGCTTTGGTTTTGTGCTCCCTTCTTCTGACTCATTCTCAAACCCCTCTGCCCTCTCCCTGCTCTCTGTCTCTGTCTCAATGTAACTTCTGGCTTTTACTGGGCATTTGGTCTTAGCATCTAGGGCACTGGCATCGGATTCAGATTTGCTTCTACCATCTGGTGCCCTGTTTAGCGTGTCTTGTCCCTGGGGACCAGCTGTCTTCTGGAGAGAGATCTCTGGATGGGAGAGCTGCCACTCAGTTCTTTGGGCGGGTGCTTTGACTGGGATTTTGGACTTTGGTTTTGCTTCCTCCTCCTTAGTTTCCTCATCTAGACCAGATGGGAAATCATCAGAAAATGCACTATCGTCCTCTGCAGATGGAGGTGCTGGAACTGAAGTAGGGAGAGTCTCCTCAGAAGATTTGGATTTGCTTTCAGCAGAAGGCACATTCTCCATGGGTGCAGTAGGGATCTCAATCACAGACCTCTGTTCCTCTGGAGACGAGTCTGGGGACTCATCATCCCGCTCTGAGTAAACATACCTAGTGACTGTGGAAAAGTCCAACTGAGCAACAGGCCCGGGGAAGGTTGGGCGTGATATCTGCTTCATGGTGCTCGGAGAAGGTATATCACTCGATTGCACAGTGAGGGGTTCCTCGTTCACTGCGGAGACAGCCTCTTTTGCAAGTGCTTCCGTGGAAGCTGAAATCATCTGTTGAGAATCAAGGTTAGCATCTGAGGCAGGTGATTCCTCTATTTCCTCACTCACGTCATCAGGAAGTAATTCTCCCTCATCGTCCATTGCTTCTTTGGATTCGGAGCATTCTAATGACTCACTTGTTGTCTCCATCTGTGAAGGCTCAGCCCCAGTGGCCCCTTCCTTCAAGTCTTCGGAGATAGTCTCTTCATTGGATTCTTGACCGATTTGGAAAAAGTGCAAACTTTCATCTGCATAGGACCTTTTGGTCATATCAATAGCACCACTTCGGGTCATCTCAAACAATTTTCCTTCCTGAAAGAGGAATGGATTCTGTTCACTTGTTGGCGTTCCCTCTTCAGTCGGGGTCCTAGCAGGAGTGGTATCAGGAGTGGTACCCTGTGACTGTCTGTCTACCATCAAACCAAATATCTTCTGTTCTTCCTCCTTCACTCGGGCCTCAAAGGCTTCGTCATCTTCACGGATTTCACTCCAGGAGTCAGAATCCACATCTGTTCTTGTGATGATGACTTTGCTCACTTGCTCTCCAGTGATTGCTGGGGCGTTCGGTGCAGTGTGTGCTACAGATGAGGAAGGCCTATCCGGCTGCATTCCCCACAAGGTACTTTTTTGTTCGGATTCAGTTTCCAGGTCATGCCTCTCACAATTAGAATCTTCCCTTGAGATGGTGCTATTGCAGGAGTTTGTCACTACAACATCCTCGGCAGAGGATCTGATGACAACAGAATACACTTCAGGTGAACGGACAACTGTGGCGTGACAGGTATCTGTTTGGATTTCATTGTCCTCACAAGAGAAAAATGAGGAGGAAGGGACGTTTTCATAAGGGCTGGTGATCTGAGGATCAGAATTTTCATCAGTCTCAGGTAAATCAGACAATGGAACGTCCATGGCAAACCTATCTGTGTGGGTTGGAGTAGATGAATCTTGAGTGGGACAGTCCTCTGATGTGCTCTCCAAAGTCTGGTCAGTTATTGTGACCTCTGCTTTTATAGGGGAGGATGGGGAGGGCATGTCTTTATCTGATTCCTTTCCTTCAGCTACCACACAATGCGACCAAGAGGACAAGCAAGAGCTCTCACTTGGAAAATCTGCTCGTGTAGAGTCCACTCCATGAGGATCAAGCTCTTTTCCTTCTGGGTCATTTTCACCAGTATTCTGGAGAGCTAGTGACTCTTCGTCAATGGGCATCTTCTCCTCAACCCCATTACATACTGAACTCTGAACTCCTAGGGAGTCAAGGGTAGCCGAGTTGCTAGGACTCACTGCCTCACAGCCATGGCCATCACAGGTTTCTGGCTGATTAGTGGCTGGGTTCAGGTCATCATTATAAGATCTCTCGGGACCATCAGTAGAACGAGTCTGACTGTCCTCAGCTGAATCACAACCTTTGTCTTCTTCTGAATGACCTGACTCTTCGTGACTCTCCTCATTCATTTTGAACGTGTATTGTTTGGAAACTATAGGCTGGAACTGCACTTCTTCAGGGCTGGAATTAGAGTCTATGCTGGATGGGAGGGGAGATGGAGGTTGTACTCGAATAACTGGCTCTGTCAGAAGTCCAGAGTCGGTACCTTTACTCAGTTGTGTCAGCTCGGGCTCACTTTCAGAGGAGGAAGAAGCCTTTCTGCTCTCCGAAGTCACCAAGACAGGAACCTCACTCTCATCACCCACACTCCCCACTGGCTTCTGTTCTTCCACTTCTGTTGGGCAGTCAGTGTCAGGGTCCGACGCTGAAGCTGAAGAGGATCCATCCTGCCGGGGCTCCTTTTTGTAATCCCTTTTCTGCTTGGCTTCCTGCTCAAGCTCATCAAACGTTTTAATTTTGGTTACCATTTTGAACATTTCCTCTTCCGGTGTGAACCTCTTTCTCTCCCCATTTTCAGAGTCATCCTCTTCTGCACACTCGTGAATCACAGCTGGTTTGGGTGTACTGGGATCTGAAGGTTTGGGTGTGACCTCATAGCTAACTTCTTCAGAGCTGGGAGTGTCAGGGGAGAGGGGGCTTTTCCCTGAGCTCTCCATGAGTGATGTCTGCTCTAAGCTGTCGTCCTCAGCACTGCCATCGGGGTCTCGGAGCAGCCGAGAACGCACGGAAGCCACCTCGGCGACAAGATCGGTTTTGGCAATGGCTGCAGGGAGAGGAAAATGACTTGGGAGAATTCCTGCCTTCATTTTCGGCTCAACTGGGCTGCTTTCAAGGGAGTCCCTGCAAGGGGACTCTTTCAGAGGACTTGGTTCCAGAGAATCAGGAGTTTTGTGTGAGGAGTTATCTTCTAGCACAGGGCTGGCTTCCAGAGAGTCTTTGTGGCTGACTGCTAATGATTCATCGGCCATCGGGCTGAGGACCTCACTATCGCGGCTAGGGAGGGGAAGTTCTAGCCCTTGGGGACTTCTGATGACACCCTGGGGCTTTGGTTCTGTTGCCTCCACCGTCTTCACAGAAGCATCAGATGGTGATGAGGCTTTTGCTACCTCTGAGGGAGTTAAGGATTCCTGAGTTTCACTTTCTGGTTGTGTTTTATAAGCTGAACTAACTAATGGGAGCTGCCTTTCATCACAGGACCCTTTCTCGGTAAATGCCTGGCATGTTTCCTTTGCTAATGATACACTGTGGCTGCCAGGGCAGCCATCTTGTTTGGAGCATGCATCTTTGGGAGGGTCTTGGGTGATCTCTTTCTGAAAATGCTCCATAGAGGGCTCTGAAACCCCAGTGACCCCAGCACCTTCTGAATGATCAGGAATGTCTTTAGTTACAGGAAGCTCATTTTCTGAATGAACTTCTTCTATGGGTGTTTCTAATTTGGTAGTTTCCTTGGTCTCTCCAAGTTGTTCCTCACTTTTCTTTGGTGAAAAGGAAAGACTCTCTGGGCTTGTCTCAGGAGTTTCTGCTAGGCCCTCATGCTTGTAGCTCTCTTCTGAACTGATCTGAGGGGTGCCTTCCATGAGGCTGCCACAAGGCGAGCCTGCTACCACGTCCTGTTTCAGGCTTTCAGAGCTGCCACCTAAAGCACCACTTTGTAAAGACAGAGCAGGAAGGAACTCATCCTTCATATAATCGAGTGGGAACGTTGTGTTGAATGGACTCGTGATCACCTGGTCTAAGTGAATCTGAGCCTTTTCTGTCTCCTCAGTGAGGCGGAACTGCTGGTATTTGTCATTGTCTTCTAACTCTTGCTTGATGACAGCAGAAAAGTCAGTGGAGGTTTTCCTGTCTGGGCTGATCTGGAGATCCATGTCTCCCTGCTCATCTGCCATCTTTTCTTGGGGGATCTCACTCCCCCGATTGCTTTCTTCTGTCACCACTGATGGGACTGCCTCGGGTGTTTTAATGATGGGGGTTTTCTCAAACTTTTCTCTAACTGGATCTTCCATCCTGAGCCCAACGGTGATGGTGGAAGATCGGAACCGTCTGGATTCCATAACTCCTGTCACCTGAAACCTCTGGCTACGCTTGGCTGTCTGGTTTTCTACTCTGTGGGTTTCTCTCTGTGTTACTGTGTGGCCTTTTTCTTTGTCTACCCGACCTTTACTTTTGTCTTGTGACTGCTTTTGCTTTACTGATTTGTGCTCAAAGAGCCCTGTTTTGTGTTTAGATGGGTCCTGACCTGACTGGAATGCTTTCATCAACTCCCGGACAGACATTGTCTCCTCAATTCTTTCTGTTTTGGAGGTGGGAGATACAGGCGGATGCTTTTCTGTCTTGCCAGGTGACACAGGCAGGTGCTTTTCACTTCGTCCAGTGGCAGAAGCAGGTGCCTGCTTCTCCGAGGTTCTCGCAGAAGGTGAAACGGGCAGGCGTTTTTCTGTTCTCCCAGGTGACACTGGAGGGTGCTTCTCTGTTCTTCCAGATGACGGTGCTGATGGACGTTTGTCTGTTTTGCCCGATGGTGACACAGGTGTGTGTCGTTCTGTTTTTACAGACGACACAGGGGAATGTCTTTCATTTTTGGTTGAGGGAGAACCAGGTGAATGTTTCTCGGGTTTACCCGACGATACTGGTGAATGGCGTTCTGGTTTTGCCGAGGGCGACACAGGTGAGTGTTTCTCAGTTTTGCTTGATGGTGACACTGGTGAGGGCCTTTCAGTTTTTGCAGAGGAAGAAAGGGAAGAGTGTCCTGTTTTAGAGGAAGGTGATGGCTTTGAAGAGGGTGACACAGCTGGGTGTGTCCTGGGCGTGGTCTTTTTTGGCACATCCTCTTTGCCTTTGACTCTGACTGGCAGCTTGCTTCGACCTTTCTGTTCATCTTCTACTCGCTTCTGAAGGGCCTTCACTTTGTCCTTTATGGAACCAATAGGGGTCTCTTCTATCAGAGGAGAGGTTGCCTTGGCAGTGGGAAGAGGCTCAGGGGCCAGGCCTCGGTCTTCATCTACTGACTCCTCCGAACTACCTTTCTTAAGTTCGGTCTTCTCTTCGCTGCCTTGGGAACTTTCCTCTTTTTGTTTCTGCTTGTCTTTTAGTTTCCTCCGTACCGGCTTCTTTATGGCCAGGCCTGGCTTGGGCTGTTTCTGGGCACTCTGTTCAGCTTTCCCTTTATTATTCTCAGAGCTCTTGCCGGCACCTGAAGCCTGACTTGTCTCCGCTGACTTTTCTTGAGCTGTTGTCGGCTTCTTTTCATGAGGATAGGTGTATGAGTTTAGGTCATCTGTAAGGTAGTTGACTAGCCCAGTGGAGTCCTTCTCTGCTTTGGCCTTGGTCTCCCTGTCTACTCTGACCTCTACACATGGATGTTCAGTTATTTCTATGGGTGCATGTTGCTTGGCCTCTTGGATTTCCTCATCGCTGACAAGGACCCATTCCTCTTCTAGCTCCCGCTCAGACTGAGAACTCTGCACTCTGCCTTCATCTTTCATGCAGGTCCCACTTCTCAGGATTGCATTCACTTTCTCTAAGTCCTCTTTAACTCTCTCTACAATTTCAAAGGGTTCGCCTGGCTCTTCTTCTGCAGCCTTTGCCAGCTCCTTCACTTTGATAGAACCTGCCTTATCAGACACATCTGTAGTCAAGATGGCCGTCATTTTGATCAAATCTTGTTTCATCTCAGAAACTTCAGAGAGCAAGTCCGGACTTGCTAAGACAGGAACTTCATTAACCAGGTGGCTTTTCAGGACAGATGTTTCTGTTGACTCTGTCTCATCATCTTTGATGTGAATGAAAAACATTGAAAGTAAAGTGGAAATCAAAAAAGATATTGGCAAATGTAATCAGGACCAAAACAACACAGCGTCTTTTCCTGGTGGTGGGAGGGGCAACAGAATGGGCTGGGAATGGTGGATCCACAAGGTCTCAAGGAACAAGAGCAAAGCAAGGCTAACGGAAAAAATAACTGAAAAGGAAAATGAGCAGGAAATAACTTGCTTAATTTTCTCACTGTAGCACATTCATACACAAAACAAAGCTATCACAAATACTCAAGACATACAAAAAAATCACAAATCAAAAAGAAGAGCGCAGTGAAATTATACAGAGGCATCTCAAGATTGTCTAGATATTACAGATCGATGTCAGAAAACAAAACAAAACAAAAACCATGGGGAAAATATAAGAAAAAAAAAGCATTAGAAATTGCAGAAACTCGATTTCCTCCCCGAGAAAGCCAGTTAGGAGCAAATTCAGAATTGCAATCCAACTATGTCCATACATTTTCAATCCCATAGGTCTGGAATTCAGTCAGCATAGCCCTGCCACCATACATCTATGGTGGAAAACACATCTGAATGAGCTGCGGACTGGCATTTCATCGAAAGGGAATCCACACCTAATGATGACACACATCTCATGCTAAGAGGCATGGCCCTTTCCTCGGAGGGACCTCCTTGCACAGAGACATAATAGGCAGACCAAGGAGGAGGATAAATAAAAGGAAAGACAAAGGATGGAAACAACAGTTGTGGTTGAACGTATATGTGAGTCCAGAGTTAAAACTGTGATGCATGGCAACCCAAATTAGAGACAGTCACACAGGACACACGCACAGTTGATGTAAGCCAAGTTATTTCCATGCAAAGCAAAGGTGGAATAAAATTGCCGGGCAGGGAAAGCCTTGCAGAAAAGTGCGGGCAGGAGGGGGGTGAGAAATTAGAACAAAAATGCAAAATGTTACTGTGGTGAAGTGTATTTAGCTCCCTATGGGTCTGAGTATAAGGTGGTCTTCCCAGTACTTGGGAGTCACAGGTAGTCAGGTTTTTTAATCACTAATGGAGAGGAAGAAATTCTCAGGGTTGGTTCATACAAAGATTTATGTTATGAATGTTGTATAGGGATTGTCTTTAAATTTTCATTCCTACTAGCTTGTACATTGCAGTAAAGGAAGGGACCATATAAGTCAACACAATAGCCCTAAAGAAGAAAAAGGGAGAGAAAACAAATCACTTTAAAAAAAAACAAAAACGATGGCAACAATATGTGGCATAAACAAAACTGCTTCCTCTGGAGAGAATATGTATTTGTTCAGAGGCTAGCACATGTGAACATATACATATATATATATATATATATATATATAATATTAAAATAAAGGTATGTTAATGCTGATTTGTTTAGTTATAGAAATTATTGAAGACATCAGAATAGCAGATAGTTTCATCATGAATGAGGCATAAACATAAGGGTGGGCCTCAGTTAAAACCATTCCACTAGGACAGCAGTAAATTACAATGTGCCAGGGCTTCCAAAGAGCATGCCTATATGTCATCAGCATGGTGTTCTCAGTGAGATTCCCCATAAGTCTTGAATATTTTCATCCTTGGTCCCTAGTTGGTGGCTGCTTCCAGAGGCATAGAGGGTGTGGCCTTACTGAGGAAGAGTGTCACTAGGGGAGGGCAGGCTTTGAGGTTTCCAACAGGCTGCCACTTCTACTCTGACATCATGGACCCTTAACCCTCTGGAGTTGTAAGGCCCAAGCACACTCTTCCTTCTGTAGGCTGCTTTGTTCATAGCATTTTTATCACAGCAACAGAAAAGAAACTAATATCTCAGTTAGGGCAAAATGACCATGACACGTGGATCTGTTCTTTCCTTTCAGGAATATGGTTACCCTGGGATATGATGAATCAAAATAAACCTTAGTGATTAATAAAATTACAGGTTAGAGTGTTCCTCTCAAGTGTTTATGATGTTAGTAGAATTATTCCAAACCTCAGGTAGATTCAGGCCTGGCTCATGTACTGGGTTTGGTTGAGAACTTTGAATTGTTGTTTAAACATAGCCACACAAGGGCAGACTGTGATCAATAGCTTCATTTGGGATACTTCATCTTTTGCATTCCTTTTTGTTTTCTTTCTTTCCTTGGAAATTTCCACAAAATTCTGTTAGATCTCACCTCAAGGCTTCATGGTACACTTCACCACAGTAAGAGTGGAAGGGATGGTGGGGTGTGTGTCAGGGGTGAGCGTCAGCTGAAAACCATTCAACAGTATCACCTCTGTAGGCACATCCTTCCAAATGAAAGGCTCTCTACAGAGATCACTGTGGATTTGCATGAACAGTAATACTGTCTTGTCAGTGCTTTAAAAAAATGAGGTAACAATATTATGCTAACAAATGGACAAAACAGTAGGGTAGCTTTCTAAACAGGCATGACAGCAATGCCAGGGGTTACAGGGATGTCAAAAGAAAGTGAATGCTTAGATGAATCATCATTGCATTTATTGCTAATTAGCTCACAAAGTAGGTATATTTATGATTTAACTGGCCAAGCTGCTTTTATAAATATATATTAATGATTAATAAGAATTATATGAAAATATAATTATTATAGCGGTTAGTAATGGCAACTAGCTTGCAATTTAATTCATGCTTCTTTTCAATATAGCCAGCTTCCAAACAAACTCAAGTTTTATGTAAAATCTTACTTTTTTCTGACGTCATACCGATCTGAAAGAAAACAGATAAATACAGTGGTTACAAAACAGCTCTTGCTCAGAGTCCCTTATGTGCATTGTAAGATCCTATTAGTAACTATGATGTCACATGGGAGTGACATCACAAGCTAGAAGAAAGTCAGAGGCTCCAGCTATAGTTCTATATGTATAAATAAACATAAATTCATATGTCACTTCTAGATACTACAGGAAGAATATGCTTTTTTCTGAGAAGAGATGACCCCAGCTGTGTCTGATGTGAGAAATGTATAGTAGGGAAGAGGTTATGAAAGAGGTGAGGTCAGTCTTAAGCAATAAGAGACAATTTAATGGGAAAAAAAATAAAATGATGGCAAAGCATGCTGGGTGATACATTTTACAGAAGTCATTTCATAACAATAGTGTGCCAGTGCTCCAAAGATTATGCATATTTTCTTTAGGAAGAATAAGAACATCCTAAAAGTATTTCACAGAAAAAAAAATCTAATGGAAATAGTTCATTTGTAAACATAGCAAAGTTGGTTTCATAGTTTTTCTGTTTTTTGAAGATGAGGAATAGGTGTCACATTTTAAGAGCTAGGGTGATAGAATCACTGAGCACAGGATGGAAACTGTGTGACAGTGACGCACACAAGGGAATGAGTGACCAGGCAAGCGTCTTTTAATGATGTGTGTGATGGTTTGTGTCACCCCAATCTGTTTTGTATTTTCCTATGACAGAGAAGGGAAATGAGGGCAAACCTCTGAACTAAGGCTATGCATTTTAAGTTGATGTTTATAATAAGCATAGGTGTTTATTATAGTTTTCTTTGTATTTTTATATTTCATATGTGTGAACATTACATTTTAAATGATAATATATTAAAAACATATGCATTAAGACAATTAGTTTTAGAAACAGGAGTTGCTATATTAATGGGCAAATATAAGGAATTTTGCATTGACTTCTTTCATTTCTGTTATCGTACCAAGTGTTTTCAGATCTTTAAAAAGAAGACAAACAAACACTTGCCTTAAAAATTGAAGTGGATATGACCCAGATATCTACTTTTTTTCAAGGTACCTTTTTAAGAATTTGTTTCCTATATCTGTGTGTAACTTCACACAGAAGATAGGAGAAACACCAGTGCTGATGAGGTGTGTGAAACACTGAGCTTCGTCAATATACTTTATGAGGAATGCTCATTACTTATGTCATATTCTTGGAGTTTAATGAATGGACTATGTGCTCCTGAAAGGTGGTTAGTCTTAGTGAGCCTCAATCTTGGTTTTAGAACTACACTATACTCCTAAGAGTTGCTAACTTTAATTTATCTAAGCTACACATAAATTGCATATTAGAACTGAGAAGGTTCAAGAATGCATAAACACACCAATATACAGCAGGAATGGCCAGAGTGACGACCTTATCACAGGTGCAGTCTCAGAAAAACCTTGGTGCTATGAGGCTAGGAGACCTATGGAGCACATCATTGTGTCTGATCACTGTTGTCGTCAGGCATCCTCAGACTAGCTCTGAGTGTCACTGAGATACTGGGCAGGCCCGTAGGAACTTGTAGAGAAATGCATCCTATTGCATAGAGGGCTAAAATAAATAAGGAAACCTTGTGGTTTTCTGAACACTATTCACAAGATGAAAAAAAACCACAGCATCGGAGAGGTTGACTAAGAGTCTGCTTGTTTGTGTGCTAAGAATAGTTGCTGCCTATTTCTCTAAAATCAGAGGTCAACCATGTGCTCGTATTAGTGGCTCCAGCAAGGACGTAGACAGGAACAAGAGATGCGGTTGTAAAATTACCTCTTCCTCCTGCTCTTGATCTGACTCTGACTCCTTGATGCACCAAGATGCCATGAAAAGGGAGAAGAAAACATTTAGAAGAAAGAGTAAATATATCCAACGTAGAAGCATCAAGGTAGGTACACAGTACACTCAGACTATTTTCTTAAATAATTTATAGAAAACAAAAAGTTAAAGAACATTGTTCAATGTTTATACAATCAATGAAACAAAAGGACCAAATGACAAATATGCTGATTTCTGACCTGAGGTCACCAAACAGTCTCAGAGCTTGATATTTAATGTGCCTGGTGGAACTGACTTACAGAAATGATGCTATCCCAGTTACTATGGACACTGAAAATGTCAAAAGCCATTAGTAAGCTTACGTTGAAGATGATTTCAATACTCAGGCAGTACACAGGTCTTATTATAATAAAGACCTACTACAATCTCAAGGACATCTTAAATATGCAATGTTTGGCATTTTATTCCCTTCATCATGAGTTACTAAAGGCAAAGCCATCCCTGACCACCACAGCATTAATATTTCTTGGGTGATATTTCTTAGGTGGTTTATGTATTGCAACATTCCAGTTGTGGAATATCATGCATATTATATGTGGAAATAAATATTCAATTTATTTTTTAATTAATTTTTTAAAGATTTATTTATTTAGTGTGTGAGTGCCCTAGCTACATGTACACCTGCATCCAGAAGAGGGCATCAGATTCCATTATATGGTTGTGAGCCACCATGCAGTTGCTGGGAATTGAACTCAGGGTCTCTGGAAGAGCAGATAATGCTCTTAACCACTGAGCCATCTCTCCAGCCCTCTTCTTTAGTTATTAAGAAGAACTGACAAGAGCAAACACATTCTAAGATCTGTCCTCTATGTAACTGATGTCTATGTCCAAGAAGGAGTATTGAAACCAGTATGCACAGTGCTACCTGTGATGGGGTAAAAGCAAGACAGAGAATTCTTGACTTGGGATTGAAAGTTTTAAGTGTTTCCTTACTTCTCTAGGTCTCAGCACCACTACTGGCTCCTTCCCAAGTGTGGTACAAACGGATCACTTGGCACAGCTGTGCATAGGCTATGACCTGGCTATTTTTAAATGGTATTAGTTTAGAGCAGAACAAAATAAAACCCTTCAGAATAAGATTTCCCACATCATTTAACTGATTCAGTTGCCTTCTTTGATACAATCATAGTAGTCAAAGAATTATGTCATGGGGAGAGAGTTGGGGAAGAAGGTATCATTAGGTATGCTTGAGTTAGGAATTAATAAGCCTCTTTCCAGTGGTGCATCAAATGTACTTCTTCTGGAAAGAGGGTCTTTTTACACTGATCAGGTTAAATTAACTGAAAAATTAATTTAAAGTTCTTAAATTGTTAAAACAGGACAGGCTATGTGATGAACAGGAAATTACTTTAGCAAATGATAAGACAGCAGGAGTTTTCTCTGAACCTTTAAGTTGACAGTGCTTTGACTAGTCAGAAGCTAACACGCTAACATTCTGGTGGAAGGAATGCACCATGTTGCCTCAGGAACGCGCACAGAAACAAGCGGAAGGACAAAGCCAGTCATTTTTTTCTTTAAAATTTAGTTCAAACCAAAGAACATGCATGGGCTGGGCCTAGGCCCACTACACATATGTAGCAAATATGCAGCTTGGTCATCATGTGGGTCCCCTAACAATGGGTGTAGGAGCTGCCTCTGACTCTGTTGCCTGCCTTTGGATCCCTTTCCCCTTCCTGGGCTGCCTTGTCTGGCCTCAGTGGAAGAGGATGTGCTTGGCCCAGCTGTTACTTGATATGCCAAGGTGGCAGGCCTCCCCTGAAGGGGAGGGAGAAAAGGAGGGTGGGGTGGTGTGAGGCTGGGACAGAGAGGAGAGGAAAGAAGAAGCTGCCATCAGGCTGTAAAGTGATTAAATAAATAAATAAATAAATAAATAAATAAATAAATAAATAAACCTAGTTCAAAAAGCATTAAAACTCAAACTCCCTGCCACATCTAATATATAAAAATAAAAGCTCCTGACAAAGTGCATTAAATATTAAAAAAAGGTCCCACTTTTTTTTTTTTTGCTTTTTTTTTACTGATATAGGAAAAAAAAATCACTTGATTGGATACCAGAAATGACCAGTATATGTATTGTGTTCAGTGTCTTTCATAACGAAGCTGAAGCTAAAGATCTATGCTGCTTGAGGGCATGGCAGTAGATGTCACTATACCTTTGCATAAATTGGCAGGGTGATGTTTAAGTTGCAAATAGCTTGGTGCACCAGTCCTCTTGTGGATTTTGGTTCCTTCATAAATGATAGCCGCCCACAAGGTTCCTGAGTTGTGTCACGTACCTTGGACAAGAAAAAAAATATATGTGCTTCATCCACATTTGACGTCAGGTGAGGTTTAAGGCGGGGCGCGGGGGGCGGGGTATAACAATTTCAATTGGGGAACAATTAAAGAAGGAACATAAAGTCCAGAAAGTCTCGATATGCTTCCCTTTTCTATTTTGGCATCATCATTTATAATAATACTTTGAAAGTGTCTACCTGGCATTTTTGTTTTATGAAGTATGAGTGAAAGAACTGTGGATTTTTTTAAGGTGGATCAGGATGGTCTGATATGTACACAATGTGAAATGAAGCTAGCTAGGAGTCATGCTAGTTCACACGCATTGCTGCACTCGAAACTCCGTTTGTTTGAGGTGAAGACACCAGCTTCCTTTGGAACTCACAGCAAATTTCAGATATTAAAAAAAAATCACTAACTGTAGTTCCATTTCTATACATTAGCTTTTCAGAACTAATTTACATCTTAAAAACCTGTGGTAAAATATGCCTGCTATAAAACTGTACGTTTCTATTGTTTTTTAGGTGCCGGGAAGCACGTTCATAAAGTTGTGCAGTCACCGCCATTTTCTAGAGCTTTCTATCCATGCAGACAGAAACTGCCCAATTTACTTTCCATTTCCTGTCCCTGGCAATCCCCATCTATTTTGTGTTTCCATGGATCTCCCTGCTTTGTAAAATGGACTCACATAGTATTTGCCTTGCGTTTTACTGACTTAGCACAAGGTCAGTGCTGCATCAGGATTTCATTCCATTTTAACTGTGGTATTTGTGATAGGAAACATCATCTTGACCATTTTACCTGTATATTTCATTGGCATGAATACATGCACATTGCCGGACAACCATCACCACCTTCTAGCTGCATGCATAATTGCTTCCTAAACTAAAAATATTGAGCAATAATTTCTCTTCCTCTATCCCTTTTTCCTAATACCCACCCTCTTTCTTTCTATTTTTTACTCTCCTGGGTAATGCAGACTAACTGGAGCCCTTCAATAGCGGTATCTCTATAATGTTGGTTGATGAAAGTGGAGCAAATCTATAGCTCTAACAAGAATGATTTCTTATTGTATTATGAGATTCTGGGTCTTTTGAGAAATTATCACAAAAGGTGTCAGTGCTCATTTGGTTTCTACATTAGTGACATTCACATACATTTTAAAAGATAAGTATGGATATCTGAAAGGAAGGGCAGGGAAGAAACGAGAGGGCTGGGAGCTTAAGTCACTAGTAGAGTTACTGCCAAGTAGTCACTAAGTGTGATGCCCTAAGTTTAATTTCCAGCATAGACACACACACAAACACACACACACACTCACAAACACACACCTGCACTCACACACACTCACAAACATACATACACTCACACATTCACACACACTCAGACATTCACAAACCCACACTCACAACCCTTCCCCACACACACACATGAAACAGTAGTTAATGTTTTTACTTAGTAAATTGGTCGTAGTTTGTCCTCATCCCTTCATAAATGTGTCTTTCATTAAAAGTATGGGTTAATTTTAACTTCAAAAAATTGTGTCCTTATTATAAACATTTGTAAAATGTTTTAAAAATCACTGGAAATGTTTGAAAAGCACATGTTTTCAGGATGAAAGTAACTGAAAACAACCCTTATACTTGAATAAATACATAACTAATTTTTATTTTTATGTATGCATTACCTTGACAAAGAGAGGAAGTCTGTTTTCTTTGAAGGCAAAAAAACTGAATATATGATGTTGACCACTCTTGGTTAGAGGTACCAGGTTGCCAAAACAATCAACATAAATAGGCTTTCCTTCTAATACCTAAAAGGAAACAGAAAACCAACGTGGAATAAGATAGCTACAATCACTTTTATGTCATTTATACAGACAAGTAGTAGGGGCACTTGAAACCTTCAGTTCTTAAAATACACGTAGGACAATGTTCACACTGCTGATTGACATCTGACATATACATGACAAAACATGTGCCACCATTCCTTCTTGGTAATGTCTTCAATTGGATGGTAATATTAATTTTCTCACTTTTAATTCTGTATTATGATTCCCACAAAACTAAATATATATCTAATACTTAAATATAAGCTTTGAATTGGGTAACTTTTGATATCATAATGAGGCAGAACACAGAACTTCAGTATATAAACATCTACAATGATGGGAAATTCTTAACAAAAACATTAATGTAGAAAAGTATTTAAACAAGTATTTAAACAAAACGAAATACTATAAAACATCTAAACTGCTATAGTTAGCACAAAATCATAGTTACATACATACTCTGAGTTTATCAACAGCTTGCAGTTTTTATTTCCAGTACAGGAATCCTACATATAGAGACTATCTATTTATGGTACAAATTGTCAGAAAAATCTCAGATTTTGGACCTTGACCTTCAACTGATAGAAACATAGAGTGGTCTCTCTTTTTTTCATCAAACCTTCTTTCTATGACAGGCCCATAAGTGACCTGATAGTGAAGGCTCATGATACAACATGTCTATAGTCTTACCTCCACATCCCTGCTCCTGGCCACCTCAGAGAAGTTTTCTTGTTGTTCAAGGGTCTTATCTACTTTATCATCTGTCATACAGAAGCACCGCAACCTGGCTTCAATGGGGTCATGTGATTTGGCAAACACAACAAATTTGGCCATGTATGGCACGCAGATAATTTCTCTATACACTTGTGATGCAAAGGAAACAGATTCCTGAATCTGTCGACAGTCTATCAGCCAGAACCTACAAAAAAGAAAGAAAACCAATTATCTAAAGTTGAAAGCATGCCACTTGGAAAAAATTCAGTTCCTCCAATATGATCAAACGTTTCTCGAAAAAGAAGGAAGTGAGAGAGGGAAATGATAAGAGGAGGCTAGGTGAAAGAGAAACAAAGACAGAAATGGCAAGGAAGGCAACGGGACAGACAGGAAGTCTGGAGGTATCAAGATGGAGAGATATATGAGATTCTTAAGATCAACTATGAAGGCTGAATATGCTCAATGTACAAGAGACACTTACAAGGAAAAGTCCTTGGGTAACAGGAATATCTGTATACCATGAACTGTGAATATATCCAACAGAAGTTATACACCACCACCACCCCCCGCCAAAGCAAATCAAAACAAAACAAAAAGATCAATAAAATATTCTAGTTGTGTTTCTTTTTCTTTATTTTTCTTTTTTCTTTTTAGAAACTGTTCTTTATAACCATCTCTTGACATTCACATTGATTGATAGCTCTTGAAATTGTTGGTAACAGAAGTTCAGTATCAGACACTAATGATGTAGATTTCTTTGACTGAGTCCCTATTGTCCTCGATTCTTCTCCTATTCCTTTCCCACTCGTTTAATCTTCTGAAGCTTTCAACATCAAGTCCTCATTGCGTCCTTCAATGGCTGCCACCAGAAATTTGAAGATGTTTACCCACCCACTACAGACATACACCTGGGCGCTAAGATTAGAATTCAATTACAGTATGCAAAGGAAGTAACAAGATACCTCCAGCCTCTTAAAAACGTGTAACCTGCATAACACACTGTAACTGCCTAGCCACTAAGCAAGCTACACTGCATTGTGAGTTTTGGTTTTCTATTGAAAAAGCAACTCCTCATACTGTTTTGTTGATAACAGGAAACTTCCCATTCCCTGGGAATTAGAAACATCAGCCGTGGCTGCCAAAGCTAACATCAGAATCGTACAATCAAAGCAGACAGTCACTTATTTTTCATCAATTCTAATCTGACTGTCAGGGCTTGGCTGTTGTAGTGTTACTATTCATGTCAAAGTAAATGTAGGACTTATTTAAAATTAAACAACAACAAAAATCCCTTTGAAAGAATTAAGATACAACATCAAACAACAAAAAAGAAAGAATCTCTTCTGGGAAGAAGAAAGAAATAGCAGTGTCTGGGCTTTTTGTGCTGCACACACATACCTGGCAGACACATTGGTTGTAAAGGAAACACATTCATTGACAAATGTTAGTGGCGTAGTTCCTGTGATGTCTTCCCACTGTGCAGGCGTGGTTCCACCTGAAATAGCACAATTGTGGAAGATAATTGGGCAGAATTCCAGACACCAGATTGCAAATAAAGTCTCTGTGGTTCTTACTGTGCACCTGTGTAATCCCTCCATTCCACAAAAGAACAAACACAATGAAAATAAAATGGGATACACATTAGTGGTAGAGCATTTGCCTAATGTGTACATGGCCCATGTTCAATCCTCACTACCAAAAAAACAAAAAGCAAAACAACTTTCAGAGTTGAGGATACGTAGCTCAAAGTACTTGCCTTGCCTACTAAACAATATGCTCTGGGTTCAACCAGCACCACAAACAAAAATAAACGAGTTAATTAATTAGTTGATTAAATTAAGATGAGAAAGGACAGACTATCATAAATCAAATACCAAAAAATCATAAATCAAAGCTACACACTAAAAATGACTCTTAAAAAAAAAAGCAAATATCACATCAAGATAAACTAAATTTAAGGGAAACTATTGGAATGTCTGTTTACTAGCAACATAGGCTTCTGGGAGAAAAAAAAATCATTGGTTTTATTCAATATTTGACCCTGCATGCTACAAGATGTACCCACTGAGGTAATAGTGGCAAGGCTGTTGTGTGTGTGTGTGTGGGGGGGGAGTAACCAACTGCTGTCTTGGGTGTCTTAGAGTCCTGCTCCACAGGAGAAAATTCATGTATAGTACCCTAAGCATGGTCCAAATCTATGGTTAAAGAAGCCAGAATCACTGGGGGGGGGGGGGGGGGGGGGAAACTATTGTTGTTTTGCTAACTAGTCATATTGTCAAACTGCCTTCTAAATAATTATGTTTATATCATCCAAAGATGGAAAAGTTCGTCAGACAAGCTCCTTACTGATGTAACTAGTAGCTAATAAAGAGATGCACTGCTGCTTAAAGAGCTGAGCTCAGGCACCTGCTCGGTTGTTCCCACCAACAGTGGTTGTACATCCGTATCACCCTGCCCGATCCTGGAGGCTCAGGGAGTATTGTGGAAGAGGAGGGGGAAGAAGAAAAAGTCAGAGGATAGGGAGGAGTGCTGTGAAATGCTGCCTACTGGACATGGGCTTTGGGTGGGTCAACTCATAGAGCTGGGTCACCTGTACAGGACCGCCGTAAGATTGGCACAGGAAAGCTCCTGCACAGATAGGGAGGAGCAGGCAAGGCAGTACCCCATAAATGAGGGGCTACTGGCTGTTGATGTCTGCTGGGGAAAAGAAAGGGTCACTTTTCTTTGAGTGGGTAGTCCCTGATAGGTCAGATTGCCCACGTCCATCCACTAGTTGATGGCTTTATACCATGCATGTAAAGGCAGAACTAGTTACTTAGTGGGTTAAAAATAAAAACATTTATTTTAAAAAATGATTATGCATATAAAGGATGTAATCGTTTGGCATACAAACACTGTTTAGTGAATATCTCATTTTTTTTTTTTTTACCCTTTGCTCACCTAGTTAATTTAAAAATGCTTTCCCCGAATTAATGTCTCTAACCTCACATCTTTTTGATATAGGGTCTTGTTATGTTATCCAGACAGGCCTTGAACTCACAATCCTCTTTCTTCCGCCTTCCAAATACCAGGGATTACAGGCATTCACCTACATTCTCACCTTCCACAGCTACTTATGGTAAAAGCAATTTAATTTTGTTGCTATTATTTAAGTGTCTTTTTTTCTAGAATCGTCTACGATGTTGTCACATATGGCCCACCTGTTATGCTGCATAGTAATCTTAAGGTTGGTGCATCTCCCCCAAAACCATTCAGCATGACATCACTTGAAGCTTTGGGGACAGGAATCGTCATGGTGATAGGCTTATGGAATTTTCTTCTCCGGGGTTCCAAGGTGACTATCGGGCTGAAGGTTGCTTTGTTGCCTAGGATCTTCTTCACCAACTCACTGTGCATAGGTTGAGCCTTTCAAGAGAGGAAAAAAACCATTAAGCTATGTAGTACTACGTCAAATATCATATCAAAATGAACCGTTTATCTCACAAATGAATGTGATGGGTTTCAAATGTGGCAGCTGTAGGTTTAGTACAATTAAGCACTCGCTATAAAACATTTATTACTGCTTAATTAATTGATTGTGTGTTAGAAGTGTGTGGTGGTGGGTGCATGCTATAGCATACATATGCAGGTCAGAAGACCACTTGAGGAAGTCATGCCTCATCTTCCAACATGTGGATTTCTGGAATCGAACTTGGGTAGTCAGTCGACTTAGCAACAAACTCCTCCACCAGCCAACTCATCTCACCTGCACCACCCTCAAAATTTTGTGAGATCTTTGGTCTCTCGTGTTAGTCTTGGTTCACTCGGGAAAGCTTTATTTGGGTGACATTTCGACACTCGTTTGAAAAGCTAATTGTAAGGATGGCAATAAAACGCCACAGTATCATCTGCATCCTACATGGACATGACGTACCTGCAGGCCTACACGGATGCGCTTGGTGAGTGCGCCTTCTGGGAAAACAGCTTGCACCTGTGACACCACTGTGCTGCTCAGCACTCCGCCCTCTGGCCCAATCAGGTTGCTGTCCTGTTTGATGCGGGACACCACCGCAAAGTACTGTGGGAAGTCACGAGTGATGATGCGGCAGATTCGTTTCTTTTCCAGGTCTTCCGGACTGTCTAGCACTGAAACAAGAAATGATCCATCCCCATAGAGCAAACGACTCCTCAGGAGCACATTCTAGCAGACTCGCGGGCACAGTTAATAGTGAACAGGGAAAGCAGCAAAGCTCTCTTGTAGTTAAAACACAAGGCTACCCTGACACCACATAGAGAAATACTGCGGTCTTTCCTCAGCTGTCAGCAGTCTACAAGGACACTTTGGGAAAAACAAAAACAAAAACAGGCCTTTCCAGAGCACAGTAAAAGAAGTGCCCCTCTGGCCAGAAGCGTTCATGAAGGGCTGTCTCTGTGAGGGTGTTTGAGGACAAACCTGTAGTGGAAAGGAATGTGTTCTATTCTTGGCTCCTGTGATGGAGAGAACGCTGCCTTTGAACTGCTTTGCTTTACAGATTTCAAAGTTAGCTCAATGACCAGTTATTATAGTTTTAAGAAAGTATATGGTCCTTTGGTTTCTGGGGGAGTAGTCCAATAATAAACTCTTCAGTGAGTGGGTAAAGTTTTTGTTTGTGTAGTCTGTCCTGTGATGTGGTTTGTGCCTGTGATTGATGTTAGTGGTGACATCAGGGTTTCAGTATTCCTCTGATGGCAATGACTTACCAAATATGTTACACAACAGCACAAGGTGGGATCGGAGACTCTACAAATTACTCTAGTGTAGGTATTTCGAACAATACAGGAAATTTAACTGATTTAAAATAGAGAAAATCTGTACTAAATATACCAGTAAAAACTTAAAAACTGTAGAAAGTTGCTTAATCTTAGAAATTGTTTACAATTAGCTATAAAGTAAAACCTCACTGACTGTGCGGCATGACTGGATATTAAAAGGTGGCAGTCCTTGAGTCTGATCATAGACAGTGGAAGAGTGACACACTGGCCAATACTAGCAGAAATCTATAGAACAATGTATTTCTAAATGCAAATATAACAAACTGATTTTTTTACTTTAAAGTGAATTTATCGTATATGGCAAGTGTTTTAAGATAATGCGCATGGCGGTGTCAATGACAGGTGACCACTTGGAAGAAAATGTCTAAAACCTAATGCTAGCAAGTGAAGTGGCTTTAAGAAGAGGAAGGACCTGGATGTTGTCATCTTTACTGACAAGAATTCTGTTCTTTTTACCTTGCTTTGAAGAAATTGACCTACATACTAGACAATGTACTGTCTCTCTTGTAAGCCTGGCCTTTATTCTTATTCAATCCCAAGAGGATCAGAAAGAGATATGGAAGAAGCTGTGGGCAGGCTGTTCTTCACAGAGAAACTTGACTTATGGCTGTGCTTTGCCCTCAGGTGTCTAGCCCTAGACAAACGTGGCATGCTCCTGGATATGAGGTAAGGGATTTATTCTGGTTTTGCAGTTATGTGAAGTGGCATGCACCTTGCATTAGGGGTAGGACCTCTTCTCTATGCAATTTATGGGGTCTAAAAATGACCCTCTTCCCTCCAGGCAAACAGCTTTTTTCATCTTATGGCTAAATGGCTTGAAGAGGTTTGGGAATTACAGAGATTAAAGTTTTCAATTAAAAATAAAATTACAAAGGGAAATATGTATGTTTGATATGTCTGCCTACAATTCAATCTTCGCTATGGCTCCATATGAGTGACTGAATGGAATTAACATTCCCGTCTCTTTAATAATAGAAAGCTTAAAAGGAAAACATTATTTTATAAGATAGTACTTATACACAGAATAAGCCTCTCAGCAGAATATCTTAGTACTTAAAAAATAATTTCTTATATATCTAGTTTTTCAAACTTGGTATTTAGAGTTTCACAAGATGGCCCCAAATGAGCCACTCAACTGACAGCCCAATTGTACCCAATACCTACATATTCTGGATCCAGAACATGCTTTGTACCTAGTGCTGATCTGTCTACTTTGTTCAGCCACAAATGAAATATCTGTTTGGTACAAGTACTAGGTGCATGCCACTTCAAGTAACCAAAAAGTAGAACATGCCCACTACTTCACTGCCAAGATCATGCTGAGTTTCATGCAACTTGTTATGAAACATCTACTCTACTGTTAGCTTTAGTCAATGAAGTTTTCATTAAAAGATAGAAGCATACAATACTTGTTAAAGTGAGACATTAGATGCCTTAATGGGCTTTATTTTCCAGAGTTTAACATGAATACAGTTAAGAAGATAGATTGATTGTGGATTCTAACTTGCTGCAGATGGGATATAGTGGATGGTGTGCTGGAGTAAAACACCTCAAGAGGCACACATGTGCACACGTGTGCACAGACAGCTAGGTGATCTAAAAGCAATGTGTAGTTGTCATGCCTCCACCTTAGATTTCTTTTAGATCCCTTAACCCGAAGGTACCTTCATCCATGCCGTTAAGGATTTCGTTCAGTTCATCTTCAGTGTAGTCACAGAAATGCTCTTTCCAGCTGTCCCCATTTTCACTGCGCAGGACCACCAGCTCCCTCTCTTTTCCTCGAAGAGCCGCGAAGTGAGGAATCTCCACAATCACAGGCCTGACACAGCAATGCAGAACACTCAGTGTGGACAGGATAACCAACCCCCAAGACAAGCAGCTCAACACTGTCTGTTGCAAAGTGACCTGGAATTCTGCTCATTCTGGGGACAGGGACACAGTGGGCCACCCTCCAGAGCCCAATGACTAACAGATGGTGGCAAGGTGGCACTCCACCTCAGGGGCACTGGTCTTCAAGTACATGCTGCTACCTTAAGCCAAATGATATTTCTCTGTGGGTGCATGTGGCATTCTGGAACTTCTCCTTTGATAAATGTAGGTGTAGCACATTTAACCAAAAGAAATGTACATGCATGTCTATGATGTATGCCGATCTCCTAAAACATGTTCTACAGGTACAAAATGACAACATGAGTTAAGAGAGAAAATGGCTCATACATTGCATAATTCAATGTGTTATAAATGAGATGTCAGAAAGGTAGATCATGTGTGCTAATGAGCCATGCACTTGTGGCTTTTGCTTGTCTTGTCTTCATTCATGAAAACAATAGGCATGTGCGCACAGTGTGGCCCTAATGAGCCACTCAGCCGACAGCTTGATAGTGCCCAATGCCTATTTCATTCAGGATCCAGAACATGCACTGTCCTGTGATTTTTAGGTCACATTCACCCTCAACATAGACAGAGGCTTTCCATTTTTTGAGTCCAGGTTGCTTTGAGACAGACTCCAAACTCATCATAACGACACTGGAACTAGCACAGAGTACAACTAGGCAAATCTCATGCTTGAACGAAAATGAAGGTCACAGCACTTTAAGGGAGAAGATATAGAAACGTCACTCAAAAATAAAAGTCACATACCACAAGGGTCAGAAATGGTCCACTAAAGATAGGTAATACAGAGTTTAAATCATAGAGAGGGACATGTCATGGGTACAATGACAAAAAAGAGAAATCATATCGCAGAAGAAGGAGAAGAATGGGGGCCAGCAGCCATCAATTTGTTTCAAGTCGCTCCTACCCAAGGAATTTGGTTCCAGGAGGCCCCAGCTGAAGGATGCGGCTGACCAAACTTTCTCCCTCATTAAGTGGGGGAGGAGCCGTTGGCAGGTGAAGTTTACTGAGTACATCCAAAGCAGCAGTGAAAGAAAGAACAGAAGTAAGCTTCAGGTACCGTGTTCACAGAACCCCAGCATCACAGGGTGAAGTTTGACTTCACACTGCTGTTGGTTCTGCCCCCTCCATTGGTCACAAAGAGCAAGGAACCAGGAACTGAGACCCAGAGTGTACAATGGAGGTGTTTCTGTGCCAGGGAAGCACATGGCTGTCAACTCGGTTCCTACTTAGGTTCACTGCCAGGGCACTAGCCAAAAACGGAGGGGAAAAAATTGGTCTCCAGGTAAGACAAAACTGTTGGGAATATACAAAAACTCTGTATAGCAGCCAGTCGTTTTCATAGATATTCCTCAACAGATTTGAAGTTTGTTAGAAAGCCTACAACTGGCTGAGCGGGAGGGAGTTGGGCTCTGTACTGAACGTCACAAGACTCCAACCATAGTGACATTTTTTCTGATGCAACCCAGAACTTCACGGGCTCCTTCCAAAGCTCGGCCTGATAAGAGGTAGGACAGGTGGATTCTTCTGGCAAGTAGCAACACATCCCCTTTCAGGCATGAGTGTAATTTGGAGCAACTTGTCAACAATTTGCCCCAAATTACAGGCTTTAGAACATTTCAAGAGTTCTAAAGCAAGAAACTCTCTTTCCAGGATGACCCTGACAACAATCAAAAGGAATTCTGATTAGTGAGAATTTTCTCTCACTTTTAAGCACCAAGACTTAAAGACAATTGATACATTTCAAGATGATTTGAATCATGTCCCCCTCCAAAGTTTTCATTCTTTTGTCACTGTTCAGTGGTAGATTTTTAGCTCTTGACACTCTGAGGTGCTACTTTGTATGACAGCAGCCTTACAGACAGTCCGAAGAAGGAAGAAATGCTAATTTCTGATAAATATTGCCAAAGTGAAGCCGGGCGGTGGTGGCACACGCCTTTAATCCCAGCACTCGGGAGGCAGAGGCAGGCGGATCGCTGTGAGTTTGAAGCCAGCCTGGTCTACAAAAGGGAGTCCAGGACAGCCAAGGCTACACAGAGAAACCCTGTCTCAAAAACACAAAAAAACAAAAACAAAAACAAAATTGCCAAAGTGAGCATGGTAGATGTGATTTCAGTATTTCCATCTTACATTGCGGCTTAAAAGCTCAAGGTAGCAATTTTGATAGCAGGGAAAAAAATAAATCATTTAAATTAAATTTTAGATATTCCATGAAGGCAACACTGTCATCCAAAGGGAAGGTGACCATTGGATTCATAACCACGCAAGGCATTATATTTATGTTTCAAACAGCACATTTTTTCTTTATGCTGTGCCTCTTAGTATCAGACAACAAACAGAAATACCTACCAATGCCTAAAAATCATAGTTATTCCATTGGGAATCTGGCAGCTATCCCATCACCCAAGAGGAAAAGGCACTAGCAATGCACATGTTTAACTCAGTAATACCTGACCAGGGGAAGTGTGCAAGTGAAGCAAGGATCTGTTTCCAGTTTTAAATATGTCACAGAAGCCAGTCTTTTTCCAAAATGGCTTGACGTACCTTTGGCGTTCCATCCCATTGATCTTGGGTACAGGGCACAAGCCCATCGGAAACTAAGTAGGAGGCTTATGGGAAACCCTTACCCAAGGAACTGAGCTCCGGAAGGTCCGACTTCAATCAGGCGGCTGGCAAGGCCTTCTCCTTCCACCATTGGCGGCATCGTTGCCAGTCTGTGGCGTTTCACCAGGCGGCAGGTGACTCGAGTTGGGGCTGTGCATTTCCGAGGAGGGATAATGATCCTGAGCCCATTGTGTCTGCACCCGCGCATGGCACCGCCACGGGCATCCACCATAAAACTGACCAGGAAGCTGAAAATTGAAATAGAAGATTAGCCATGCATCAAAGAAATACAGCAGATAAGCACACTTTGTGAAGTTAGCTTTTTCTATACTGTTTACTTTCTTCTGAGAACAATTCTCTTAAATGTGAATACCTTGTGGGAAAAAATTTGTAAGTTTATAAATATCTATATTTTTATTATTTATTTTTAAAATGTTCTGTATAGTGCTCGTATGCTACTGAAGAATAATTCAAACTTTTGTTTTAAATGGAAATTGCACAGAGCATGGCAAGCCTTTTGTCCCCTATATAATCTGTGTTCAAATAACACAAGGCTAGACCATACAAGAAAGACTAGATGGCATATGTTCTAAATTAATTGAACTTAACATTCCAAGATTACATCTGTCTAGCTCATCTTAGTGTAATCTCATGACTGAAAAAAACAACCTTACAGATCTTTTCTCAAGGTCAAATCTCTGCCAACGTGTCCTGCACCCAATTGTTATTCCCAGGATGCAGATTTTTAACCGATTACAAAACGGAACAACGGTTTTGAATAAAGCCAACTGATTTTCTGGTTAAAGTGGTGTCTGTACTTGTAGAAGGTCCCTGTGCTCAGCCATTCTAACTGAAATAGAGGGTGGATGTCAGAAAGAAACAGAGCCCCTTTAGTTCTGTGTCTGTGGAGTGAGCCCAGCATGGGCAACCGGGGCGTGTGCCCGTGGTCCTCCTTGCACATCTCTGTGACTTTTGCTTCTTGATTGCTCATTGATCATGACAAAAAGAATGGTGCTCTCAGATGGCGCATGCTGTTGAGTTGCCAAGAGAAAGTACTTAAACTCTCAGGGTTCTTTGAGGGGTAGCCACAAATCCTGGAGAAGCTGAGTTAGAATGCATGTTACATCATTAGTCATGACACTCACCAAGGCCTCTTGGGTGGGCACCTCCTACAGGAGCAAAAATTAAATAACACAACAATCTAATCATTGTGTACATGTACACAAGGACAAGGATGGACAGTTTATAAGCTCTTCCCCAATCACTCCAGTGTCCTCCTATTTTTTTGTTGCATTTACAAAGTTTTTACAACAACAAAATGAAAGCAACATATAGGTGTTTCATAGATCTACTGACAGCCGTACCGGGTCAGATCCACACACCTAGATGTTGCTTCCAATGACAACACTGAAAACATTTGAAAGGTATTCCATCAAAGTAAGTTGTGGGATAGAAACACAGTACATTTATGTTATTTTTAGGTGGGTGAAAGATCATAGCATCCTCTTTGCAGCAGAACACAGAATGCATTAGACATGCCATTAAACAGAAAACCTGTTGCTAGTAAGAGAAATGGGTGCAGCGGGTCCCAGAGTACCCTCGGAAGCATGTCATGCAACATGAAACCACAGGAGGCGCAGTTCTCCCTCATGCAGGAGCCAGGCTAGGCCTATCATTCTCCCTTAGCTGCAGAGTTTCAGGAGGGGCAGCAGCTGCTACGTACAAGCAACAGTTCATAAGGCATGGACTGTTGACATTCTGGATGCCGCTAAAACCACACTGAGAAAAAGGTGGCAGCTTTTCTTACTTTTAGTCTTTAAATATGAATTCTTAAATGTTTGCTTTCTAACATACCTGTTCATGCAAAAGAAAAATAAAAAAGGACTGGAAATACTTCCAGATGGACCTACAGATCTTTCTTTTGTTATTCTTATTTGAGTACACTTACACTGATTTCATTTAAAAGTTAAAGATAAAAAGCCACAGTTTCAACTGACAGTGTTTCTAAACTCACTGCAATATTTCTGACTTCATGATACCTAACATTAACTCCTCCTTCCTCTCTCATCAATTTTTTTGAGAGAGCGTCTCAAGTAGTAGAGGCCAGCCTTAAAATTTCTACATTTGTGGGCTTAACCTGGTACTTGTGACCTCCTGCCTTCATCTCCCAAGCTCTGTGATCATAAATGTATCATCATCATTACACCTAGGCAGTTTTTTTTACTTTTGATTACTATGAGCAAGGAAAATGGGTGCTGAAACTAGAAGGGACTAATATTACATGTCCGCTTAATGTTACGAACCCTCATCGTGTCTATACCTTTGGAAGGAAGTTATGAAGTATCTGCTTCATGTCCCAGGCTGTTATATTTCTGTGCTATTATTCCAGTGATGGCCTTTAGCCTGCAGGATATTATTTTTCGCCTTCAAAGAGCCTGTAGGATACTCTGGTGGCCTTTCCTCAAAACAGCAAGTCAGCAGTCTTATGTCCTTGACATAACTTATTACTTTCTCTGGTGTGGTGCCACGGAAGCCCTCACTTTGTTTTACTTCCTCCCTGACTTCTGCTTCCATGATCCTTTGGTGCGATCTCTGCTACCCTCCCACAAATGTCAGGAGCCATGCCAAGAATCTCATACTTAAAGCCAAGATGTCACTTTATGTCTTCATCCTTTGCTTGGACCTGCTAACTTCCTTGGTCAATGACGCATGGCCTGTCAAGCTCATCAAGGTGTCATCTAAGGGCTGTAACAGCAGTGGCCACAGTCTCAGCCCCCTTGTACCTAGTGCAGTATGGGTACAGTACACAGTAGGGAGTCATGCGTACATTTTGAATAGATGAATGAATGTAGGATCTAGAAGACAAGCTATAGCCAGTTGTGTGTGTTTACATGGAGCTCAGAGTGTAAGGCTAGAGGGGAGTCTTTGGTGAAAGACCAGTTGTTACAATCAGGACTCACTCAAATCCCTACACTAAGATACACAAGGCAGCTGGAAAGTACAGTGTCTAATTCTAAAGAGTCTACCGCATACATTTATGCTGAACTGAGAGAGCTGTGTATTTATTTCTCTGGATAGAAGATTAGTAGGAAAATATGAAAACTGAGTTTGAATCTAACAAGATAATAATTTAAAAAATGATTACAAGACTGTGTGAGGAAAATCAGACAAAAGAGGAAGGACAGCAGGTTACCAAGAAGAGACTTGATACCCTATGAGCATATACAGGGGGAGGTAATCCCCCTCAGGAACAGTCATAGGGGAGGGGAATAAGGGGAAACTGGGAGGGAGGGAAGAATGGGAGGATACAAGGGATGGGATAACCATTGAGATGTAACAAGAATAAATTAATTAAAAAATCATTTATATAAAAAAAAATAACAGAACCTAGGGACTCACACAGCACACAGATGCTCTTCCCAGCAATCAGCCCTCTCTCACCACGGATCCAGGAAATAGTCCTGAGTATTGAGTCAAGTGCAAGGCAAATTGGAAGAAGTGAGTGGGCAATATGCATAATTCAGGGGGAAAACAGCAAATTTATGGAGAGGGTAAGTAAGCCTAGGTACCTTCCCAAGTAACTGAAGAGATGACATAGGCTAACTGACAATTATAAACTCCAGTGAAGATATTTCCCTTAGAAAAGAGAGAGAACAAAAAGTAAAACTGAAAGTTGTCAAGGAAAAGAAAGGGCAGGAAAAAACAAAACAACTGTCACTAGTCAGAAGGAAAATAGAGCTCAGCCTAGCTGTATATCAGTCTAGCCTAATTTGACTCATAATGCAATTATCAAATGACCAATTAAGACCAAACTTAACTGTGTACTCTCACAGCCTTTCCTGCATCTAGAAAGAGTAGAAGAACCAGAGACTGGATGGCATAGCTAGATTCTGATGAGGTCTACTGGTAAGGCCAGCAAGCTAACACATCAGTCCCAACAGTTTCTAGCACAAAACTGGAAAAGCATTTGAAGATTTTCATCAGAAGTGTCAGAATGCCAAAAGGTGCCACTACCTGCATGGCTAAGGGGATTAGGAGCCAGTTACTGTGCAGTGTATAAAGCCACTGCCAATGTTGCAGGAGCCTTCTTACTGTAGGGACCTGGGCGAAGGAGAGAGGATGAAAGAGGGACGCCTGAGGTGTGTCAGCTCGCCTGTGGGAGTGACCTGAATGGCTACGACTCTCTCACATTTGGAGAACATTAGAAATGAGACAGTGATTCCCTGCAAATAGCAATTAGTGACAGATGAAAAGAATGGAAGGAAACCTAAGAAGGCAGCTGTGTTTAAAGGAGATGAGATGTGGACAGAAGCTCAGCTCTGCAGTCTGGAGTGGGACGTGGAAGCTCCCCTGCTCCCTGGTAGCATGCCCTGCCACCATTTACAGCTGTGTGTGTGTGTGTGTGTGTGTGTGTGTGTGTGTGTGTGTGTGTGT
>OU015753.1:79234369-79294366 GCA_907169655.1 Acomys percivali
TGTGTGTGTGTGTGTGTGTGTGTGTGTGTGTGTGTGTGTGTGTGTGTGTGGTGGGGGGCAGGAAGTAAACCTTGTGTGAGTAGAGAACAGAGATGCAATAAGTGGCTGTAACCATCATCTTTTTTTCCCTGCCTTTTTACCTTTTAAATGTCATGATCATTAAAATATATGTCATAGATGACCTAAAACAGTGGAAAATAACTTATTGAGAACCTTCAAAGAACTCACATTTGTGCTAAGGAGCTTAACGTTATCAATAGAGTTTCGAGTATACTGTGAAACTGATTATTAAGTTAGATGAGAGAATGCTGTTACTATAGCACAGGCTGCTGTGGTACCATATTCTTTCCAGGTGCAGACTTTTCTCTGTTTTGAACTATTTCTGTAACCACAATCAAGTAACTTAGCATTTTGTTAACTCTTAATGCCTAGACTGATCAGACAAACTACTTAAATGTTTGGTTTTGGATGCTCTGGAAAAATCCCTGATTGAAAAGCAAACTGTTATTACTCCAGTAAATATAGTTTTTAACCCATTAAATACATACTTTGCTGAAAATGTGTAGGCATACTTCGTTAGACATTGACTTAAGACTACACAGGGGGGAAAATGACCAGAGGACATTGGTTCTGATGCACCTGACTCTTCAAATGACAGCAGTCATGCAAAGTAGAAACTCTGAAGTTTTCTAAATTGTGAAATACAATGTTGTCACAATTTAAAAAGAAATAAAAGCAAACGCGATTCACTTTTATTAGGCAGGACTTGCCAATAAATATGCAATTTGATTAGCTAGACAGATACATGCTTCTGAGTAGGCAGCAGAAAACAAGGATTTGGACTTTAGAGAACTGTACTGTCCACCCCTAAAGTTATTGATACTTAAAATTTCCGTATTTAATTCATCTAGGACCATGGACTGGGAACAGGGAGGAGACTGCAGCATTCGGAGTTAGTCACTTGGTGAAAGACAAGAGAAAAGATTCCTCAGGGTGCTTCAGTGATGCTGTGTTCACAGCAGAGGACCTGACATCCATTTGGCCTCTGTGGTGGTGCTGTTTGGAACCACACCAGGAGCTTTCTCTCCATTACTCCCCAGTCCCTCCCTAGTTCTCCAAATCCCACAAACTAAAATATGGATGAGAAATGACACTGAAAAGGATGACTCAAATTTGTTTAGATTACGCAATCATTATTTACCAATCCCTGTGGTCAGGAACAGAGATACAACATTTAGGGTATGCTTGAGAAAAGGTAAAAAGATGAATATGGCTTTAAAAATGAAAATATAAAATTGTCTTATTTATAGAGTGATAATCCACATTATCATAACGGATGGCCTCAGAACAAAAAATACTATAATCAGCAGCCCAAAAGGAACTTTAAAAATAACTTCATCTAAATAATATAGAATACTTGCTAAATTTAGAATGTGGACAAGTCATTCCGTAGTGCAATTTCCAAAATATCAAAAGGTTGATCTTAAAACAGAGCTAGCAAAGAAATGCACTATTAATAAGCCCTTAGCCTTTGGTTCACCTAGAATATACTAAGATGAAAGCAAAGCAAAGAAAAGGTCTGATTGCTACTGAAAATCACAACCTTTAATAAAGCTCCAAAATAGCTCCACCGTTTGCATACTTATGGAAACATAAGCATTCTGTTGGATGTAGCACTTTTCCTCACAAAAGAAGCAGAGATGTGGAGGCCAGGACAAGACAGGAGCCCATTTTAATTTTGGCCTAGCTAACCTAATACCTACTGGCTTTAAATATACCCACTTTCCCTTTACAGGGCAAGAGAAAGTGAGCAATGGCCCCGATTTGGAGAACATAAGCCTCTGTAAATGTTTCTCTAGACATCATCAACACTAAAGCATCCTGAGATGGGGCATGTGCAGAAGGAGATGGAGAAGGGGAGGGGAACAGGGAACATGTTCAGAGAAGGAATTATGCAGAGGTTCACCTGCTGTTGTCACGATCAAGACATGGAGAGGCGCGGCTGTAACAGAATAGATACTTTAGCACGGAGAAAGAGTGGATAAGTGAAATATAAAGAATGAAATCAGATGTGACTTTGATTGAAATATTTAACTCATATATACCAACACAGTATTCACTTGGGGGTGGGGCGTAGAAAAGATGGAAATACAAGTAAGATATCACTCTATCCAACTATAACAGAGATATCACTCTGCATATGCTTAGAAAAGAACAAGCTTTGGGGCATTTCTGGCTCATGCCAGTTTAGGAACCTGGACAAGTTACATCATCACTGGATATGGAAGTGAAGCCTTGGTTAGCGCTGGCTCATAAGGACACTTGCCAAACTAGAAACTAGAAAACACCAAGTGACATTAGAAAGACCAATATCGAGTCTTGTTTGGATTCAACTGCTGTCCACTAGTAGTGCCTCTAAAATATTTTAAGATAAGGTAGTTGTCTCTTGGGCCACAGCAGAAGAACCACAACACAGGGAAGACATAACTTAGAGGATAACTTCTGTGACAGATACAGCCTAAAGTTCATGGCAGAGTAGGTAATGTGAATCACCAGGCAAAAAAGATCTATGCAAACTTGGTCTCAGTGCCTTTCCCCAGGACATCACTGCCTATTTTAAACATCATGATCTTCCTGCCCAACTTAACCTCTAATCCCACTTTATAGCCCTGTTCTTCACTATTATTTAAGCCATCAGTCTGTGTTTCCTTAACCCTGTGGGGTTTCATAATGTTCTACTGTTTGCTAACATACACAAGTATATTTGTTCAATGAATCAGAAATCCAGTCTTCTAGAACAGCTAATTTGTTACTTTATACAACAATTTTCTCCATCAGAAAAAATTAGCCTTCATGGATCTAAAAGAACTCCCAGAATATTTCAAGAAATATGAACAACTAAATTAAATACTGGAAGTACTCCAGCAAGCATTTATGTTATATTGTCCCATACAAAAGACACATGGCTGCCTAACATGTCAAACATTTTGTGATTTGAGCAAACATCTTTATGTTTGCATATATCTTTTGTGTCTTTATTTTTTTTAATGTAGTGTGAGGTTCACACAAAATTGTCTTCAGCATATTTTAAAAGATCACTTTCTTGGGGCTTTATTTTACTGTGGCATATCCTAACACCACATGAGTTGGTATTCAACAGCATTTGACTATAGTTAATATAGTAAAGAGACTTTCAGAATAAAAATATATAATATGAGCTACAAAGCTAGCTATTGGTAGAAACCGCCTTATATCAGCCAATTCATTAAATATACATACAATTAAGAATTTTGAAAGTCACATTTTTGCACAAATTACTGGTATGACCTTGACTGGGAGATGCTAAGAATGGATGCTTATTGGATTTGTTATGAGTCAGTTAGGCAACTCAAATAATCACAAAAGAGTCAAGACTCTCCTTTGTCCAGATCCTGGATGTTGTCTACGGAGAAGACAAGTTTGATCATTGACCAGTCCTTCTCTGCTAAGAGCATATTTTAAAACATGAAGTAGGGCGGGGGACAGGGGAGGAGAGTAAACCACCACTTTTGATTATTGGTAGAAGCTGCAGCTTGAAGTTAAGACAGCATTGGATTTAATGCAGCATTATTCTCACCCATATGTGGCATATAGTCACAAGCTCTCTTCACTATCCCCTTACCAAAAAGTAGCCTTTTCCTTGATTTTAGGTGGATTAAAATTCAGATTCTTGGAAATTATCTGGCAGCTACAACTTAGGAATCTGGTATATGATGAGTGGAATAATAAGTCAGTTTTACAACATATGATGAATGTTGCTCATATACATTAATATGAATGCCACTCTCGAACATCACAGCCCCCAGAATCCTTGAGCTTTCAAGGGCAATTTCCCCTCTCCTTAGAGTCATCTGCAACACCATGAATACTCCACCACTACAGCGGAGATACCAATAGATGAGCCAATGTAGAAACAAGCCCACATTGCCATCATAGACTGAATGCAGTTATGTTCAGAGAACTCGGGCACGTTTTGTTTGGCTGATTTGGAGTTTGTGAGGAATGTGGAATAGGACTGGGAAGAACATAGAAATAGTAAAAAGCTATATTCTGCTGAGTTATTATTGTTTCTGGGTAAAACATAATGATGTTAAAAGTATTTACTCCTTAAAACTCCCCAGTGGAATAAATTTATAACACTCGCTTTAGAGATAAGTGAATAAAAAGTCAGATTCCTCTCCGCCACATGGTCTTTTGATTTCACTGAACACTACCTAGAAGTGTTCCTTGAAGGGATGGTGCTAGATTTAATTTTCCTTAACAGCTGACACAATGTTTAGTGCTTGGTAGGGTCTGCCAAATATTTGAAGAATTAAGGTGCAAGTGGGTACAAGAAGTAAAGAACATTCCAGAGAACCGGGCAGGTACTAACTACTTTCCCCGGCTGAGCCAAGTTTTTCACTTTCTAACAGTTTCAGTAACCTGAACTCATAGGAGCACCAATGCCAGGAGCCCCAGAACAGAGATGCTGGTGTACCTGGACTGGGATGTGGCATACACATCAATGTGTCTAATGATTTATTTGTATCTTATATGCATTGGTGTTTTGTCTGCAGGTATGCCTGAAGGAGGGTCTCAGGTCCCCTGGAACTGGAATTACAGATGGTTGCGAGCTGCCATGTGGGTGCTGGGACTTGAACCCAGGTCCTTTGGAAGAGAAGACAGGGCTTTTAACTCCTGAGGCATCTCTGCAGCCCTGGACATCAATGTCTTTAAAGCCCCCATAGTGATTTGAATGCACAGCCAATGTTGAGTAATTAAGAGTCAGTATAATAAACATTTGGAATTCGGAAAAGTTGGTTTACTGTGGACCAAATTTTATAGGTTTCTTTCTTTATTTTCTTTCTTGACTGACCAGTATTTAACTATTGGATGCGGATGGTCCATTACCAGTATTCAACCACAATAAAGTAACCGCTATCTAGTCATTATATCCATAGGTGTAATTTAGTTTGGTAAAATAGACTGGATATTAATGCACATCAAAGTTTAAGAATTCCCTTTTAAGAGTAATAAGTAACTTTAAAAAAAGAGTAATAATTGATTTGAAAAACAAAGTATTGATGTAACACTCACTCTTTAAAAAAAAACAAAAAACCTAGCCATTGGTAGTTAGTTACATTCACCTAAAATCGTGTCTTATTTTGTGGTGTATGTAACATCTGGATCTTTATCTACTACCCTCAGTCATCCAGGCAATGGTTTTTGACCAATTTATAATAGAGACTTTAATTATTCCATTTTACGTTTAAAATACTTAATTAAATTTGAATGGAGTTTAATCTTTTTAATTCTTCTGAGCAAATCTTGGTGGGCCAAGAACTAGATATAGTTATTTAACAATGAAAACAAGCTGTTTATTTTTATTATCTAATTTTATATTCTATGATGTTCAGTACTACTAGACTAAAAATTCCAAAATGTTTACAGTATCAGGGGTCACTTCCTTGGAAGGAGGCAATTTTAAAACAGTAGGAACAAGAAAGATCCCACTGCTCAAAACAGTTATGGGGATTATACACAAGGAGCTTGGGATAATTTAAACCCAAGCATTCCATTTTAAGGTAAAATATGGTAGAAATTTCACTTAAAAGGAAATGTATGAGAACTCATATACAATCATATAATATTACTAAAACATAAGAGCAAAAAATTAAAAAAGCATTACATTTAATTTTTTAAAATGTGTCTATACTTCATTAACATCCCAAGGAAAGCTTTAGGAATGCTGGGGAGAACTGTTCAAAGTCTGATTTTAACTTTTAAGTAGTAATAAACAGGAGTGTTCCGAATGTACTCGGTGTCCTTCATAGGGTGTGCATGCTCTCTATGAAGGACACTGAGAAGACAGCTGAGATGAAAACCTGGCTGTGAACTTCTCTTTTTACTCATATCCCTACTCAAGTGCACGGATCCATCTGCGTATGTCTGTGACTCGGACTTCCATAACCTAAAGTGCATAGGTATATGAGGAAAGGCATTTATTTCAAAGGCCAGTCGGTTAATCTTAGCAGATTGAAACTTTCAAACAGCTGGCCCAGCCTCTTTCTTAACAGACAGTTTTAAGGACTGTGCATGAAAAATAAGGAGGTGACAAGCATGTTTTGTCAGTTAGCAAACTGTGGGCTACACGTTATTTTAAAACAGTAGTTTCGCATACTGAATTCAACCTCATTTTGCGGTCTCGCTGGCGCAGCCGGAGCCATGTTGGAAAAAGCAACGTTATTCCCAAGTTAAAACAAAGGTCACCTCCTCCACTAAAGCAACTGGACAAAGCTGTGACTTTTCACATCTCTTTTTACCTCTTGATCCGGATACATAATATTGATTCACTCACCCTGAATGAATAGGGCTGGAAGAAAGAGCCACGTTGTCTAAGTTCTCGGTGCCCCAGCTCAGACGATAAGAGTTCCTTTCTGCCTCCTTGGCTAGAGCTGACACCTAGACACAAAGAACAGTGGATCTAATGAAAAAAAAAGAGGCTGCAAAATTCAATCAAAATACAAGGACTTTGGAAAAAGCACAACGCAAAAGGTGCTGTGACTCAGAAAAAAATTTCATTTAAAGAACATAAGAAAAATCATCTGAAACAAGTCTCTTATGGTGCATTCTCTTTTAAGTTATACTAGGATAGCAGCGTATTTTGAAGAGAACCACTGCTATCTATTTCTCTACATCCAACCAGTCAAGAGTAATAAAATTATACCTAAAATTAAAAGATTCTAAAGTAGACCATAACCTTTTCTTATAGCCACCTTAAATATTACAACAAAATGTATTTCACAAGGTATCATTCATCTTACACACATGTCCTGTTTCCTTTTTTTTTTCTCACAGTGGAGACATTATTCATAAATACATATAGAAAATCTCCAGGTAGAAACACAATATGACTTTTAAAAAGAAACACTATTATTTTAGAAAAAATTACTTGGTGAAAAAAATCAATTGATAGTATTCATATTATAAGATACTCTCAAAACTCTCAATCCTTTTTTTTTTTTTAACTGTTAAGAATACATTTCAGTTTTTACTGTTCCTTTTTCTCTCTCACTCTCAACTCCCACGCCCAAGCAGTTTCCTCAGGATATTTGTGCTATTAGGACATAGGAAAAAAAGCTGTCCAGAAAGCAGACACGAAGGTAGAAAGTCATGTACCTGGTGGCTGGGGATCACAACCGTGTCGTCAATCATGGCATTGTCCCTCAGGTATGACGCGTGGCTCAGAGTGTGAGACCTGTCGGAACTGAAGGAGCGGAGGCTGGTAGGTTGGCAGGAGGTCATGATCATATACCAACAGCGGTGGAGGGTTGGGAAGATGAAATGAGCCGAGCAGGAGAGTGAAAAAAGCGTGCTATTAGCTAACAGTGCAACTTCCAGGGGACACAAGGTCTCAGAGTGGCCCTACCCAACAGCTAAAACACACCCTCAGACTATGCTTAACACTGAACGGCCAGGGCACAAGGGAATCCACAAGCTGAATTGGATACTCTTAATCTGATTCGTCTTCTTTCCAGAACCGTTTGAAACCAGCAACTGTCACTTATTTGCCAGTAAAAGAAATTTACACAGGCAGTAAGCCTTAAATCTGTGTTAAATAACCTCCCTGCAGCAGTGGGAAAAGGTTTGGTGGAAGGCAGATAGTGCTCAGAGAGCAAAAGCGGAATGAAAGGGCAGGTTTCGGTTTTTGCCCTTTATTTCTATTCTCTTCCTGCGCCTCTTTCTCTTCCTCTCCACACTGTGAATGGCTGAATGTCAGTGTGTTCCCCTGGAAGGTACAGAGTGAGACAAACTGTGGCCAGATGCGTGTGCTTCCTGTGGAAGGGGAGTTCCTCTTGTTTATCTCCGGTGAGTGCAGCAGTGCTGTTATTGCAGAGGAGAGCAGTGTCCCCCTTGCATGGCCTGTGTGTAGTGCAGGAAGCCCTAAGGAGTGGTGGTTGCCATGAGGATGAGAGGCAAGAGCAGGAGGGACTCGGCATTAGCCCAGAACAGACACACACCAACACAGGGACAAATCACCAACAGACACTAACCGAAAGCAATGATGGGCTTCAAAAGGCAATTTTTGATAAATCTGAACTTCGTTATTTTGAATTACAGACTCAAATGCAATGGACAATAAGCTGGCCTTTGCATAACTCATTCCTTCTAATCAATCTGTACAATCTAATGACATTGTATTGGTGTAATTTTTTTTTTCTGTTTTCTTGAGATAGAGTCTTACTACATCACCTAGGCTGGTCTGGAATTCACTAAGTAGCCCAGGCTGGCCTTGAACACATGTGTTTGTCCTGCCTCAGTCTCCCAAGTGCTGGGATTACAGGTCTGAGACACCATGCTTAGCTTATAGATTGATATTTTAAATAGTGTATCATAAATACATTTTATGCATAGTCTAGGAGTTAACCAATTGTATTCAAACTATTAGCCAAAAACCACAAATGAGTAAAACAGAGATAAGAAAGCTTTTATAAAATTATAGAAGCAAACTATAATTACTTTCACCCAGTAGATATTGGACAATGAAACACTGTATGAACTGAATTATGGACAGAATGGAAAACTAACATTAAATTAATTAAATGGAAAGATAACATGGATTTGTTGAAACAGTTTACTATTGCCAATGCACCAAATTTTGTAAGCCATGTGCCTTGAGTCATATGAGGTGTCAATGACAGCTGTGGTTATTTGAAGACATTATTGTGTGAAAAATCTTTCATAGTAACATTTTCCCATGTTTTGTCAGTAGGTTTTCAGAACCCCATATTTTAGAGAGTGATATGAATTGAAGAAATTGATTATTGACCATATGAGCTCTTTCCTACATAAATCTATTATGTTTATAATGAAATGGAATTAAAATATAATTTGAGCTCAGTTATCTTCAGCTCTACAGGCCTCTGGGGTACACTGAGGGTCTTACCACAGGGCACAGGCAACCTGGATTAACAGAGGTTTGAGTTCTAGCAGGAGGAAACACTAGAGGTTATGGCTG
Source organism: Acomys percivali (assembly GCA_907169655.1). Lineage (NCBI taxonomy): Eukaryota > Metazoa > Chordata > Mammalia > Rodentia > Muridae > Acomys > Acomys percivali. The sequence continues at coordinate 79,243,407 of OU015753.1, forward strand.
GTTTTGTAGCTGTGGAGTTGGCTTTTGATGGGGTATTGCTGAGATCTCGAATTCAGGCTGAGACAGAGACTCAATAATCGGCATAAAAACCTTTTAATTTAACAAAAATGCATTTTCATTGGCAGAATGTGGAGTTGCTTGTTCATTGCTTTAAACCTGAAGGATAGCACAGCTACACTTGCATGTGTTCTGGATTTGGCAGTAGGACCTCAGTAGTGCTAAAATTCTATTCCTTATTTTCTTTTGATGTTAGTCAAAGAATAGAGAGCCAACCTCTTGAAATGACAGTCTGTGGGTTCAACCATTTTCTTCGGCCATCAAGTGCCTTCTATTGGTCTCAGACTTATTAGCTAACTAATCTCTAGCCATGTTTTTTTTTTTTTTTTTTTAGTATTTATACTTTATATCTATATTAATTTTTTTATTAATTTATTCTTGTTACATCTCTATGGTTATCCCATGGTTTTTTAATCTCAAAATTTAGACTATAACTTTACATAATAATGGTAATGGTGGTGTGTGAGTTAATACTACAAAAGAAGTGGCCCAGGTAAAAACACTTGAGTCAGAAGTCTGGCTCATTTGCTAGGTGAACTTGACCTTTTAAAGCACCTTAAGTAGAGGAGAAACACTGGTTTAAAAAGAAAATTTATACTTAAGAGAACAAACAGCCATAACTAAAGGTATTCCACATAAAACTTGCTGACAAAGCATTAGGGTTGAAGTATACCTAAACTTTGACTGAAGGCATCAGATCTCAGTGACCACTAGAGTGACAAATGACTAAGTGGAAAGGTCAGTCTGAAAAGTGGCATGAAAGAGCTCATTGGCTCTAAGTGTAATGTCACATCCCCACTTAGCAAAAGTAATGAAGGTGAGTTTGTGATTTCCATCTTCCTAACTCCGGGGTCTCTCTCTCCCAACTAGTTTTGATCTGCAAGAGATAGAGAAAGACTCTGCTGGTTTTATTAATATTTGTCTCGCCTAAACACCTAACAGGGAGAAAAAAATAAAAGAAAGACAGATATTAGACTATGTTGACAGTGAGAAGGAGTGGGCCAAGACCACCATTGGAGTGTCCACCTCTTCGTAGATCTTATAGAGCTTTCTCTGCTGCCTGGCTTCTGAAATGCTCATCACTTGGTGAATCAACCTTACGTTTTCTAACTATTCTTTTCTACTTAAATGAAGTAAGTGCTCCCTGATGAAATAACAACAAGAATACTTTTTTTAAAATAATTTGAATCTCCGGGTCATAAATTGCCCACATTTGGTGGGAAAGGTTACAGACAAGCTTAAATATGTGACAACAGAGTTGTCATTAAAAAGAGATTACCCCAGGGAGGCCTCCTGTTCAGTGAATATATTGAGAATAACATATCCAAGGAAATTAAATTTTACTTGTTCAGTTGGAGGATCTGCAGCTATAGACACAGAGACTGACTCAATTCACACTTTCCTTCTGCCACACAACTGGCTTATGTATCTGAATAAATGTAACAATTACTAGCTTTGTAAACTATAATACTCATTAGACATTCAACTTCTGGACTTTGAAGCCTCATTGAATATGTAAATTTGCAAAATTTTCAGTGTATTTAAGAAGTTTCTGTGTTTTTGTTGTCGGAGTTTTCTATTTGAATTTGGACAGTATTTTAAAGTTAGAACAACAACAACAACAACAACAACAACAATAATAAATGACTTAAAATCCAAATGATAGTAACTTGGTTGTGTTTCTGCTCAATATCTATTTAATTGCATGTGTATAATCATTTATGCTTTTTTTAGTTGGCAGAATGCTTGCTTTTCTGTCCTCTCCAGGCACATACAGATTGCTAGGCTGCTTAGTTTGTTATGGGAAAGCCATGCTCCTGTGTTGTCAGCCACAGGGTGGTGCTGTAAGAGTTAGAGTCAGACCTAGCTCTTACTATACTGTCATTCCAGTAACAAACAGATCATCTCTTCTTACTCCAGCAGTTACTGAATTAGCACAAAGGAGCGGAGACCTAATTTGAAGAAAAATCTTAATTCTAGAATACAAGCAGCTTGCCAATACACACACACATACACACACAGTCATACATACATACACACACACACACACACACACACACACACACACACACACACACACTGAGCAGTGAGCAGTGAGCAGTGAGCAGGGAAATGCAAATGTGTCCAGGATGGCCACGGTTTCATGCCATGTAATACCTACCTGGGAATGGTACTATTGAGAGCATACCAAATAAAGAAATAATGAAAAAGGAGAATGGTTACCAAAGATGTGACATACCAAATTGCTCAAGCAAAACAGAAATAGTAATTAATAAAACATGGAAATGAGATGCTGCTGTCTGTAGCTCTATTGTGGGGTATGTGTATACATGTGGTGGTCAAGAAATGCACATGGGAATCTAAGAACAGAATGTGTAATGTTTGACTCATGCCTCTGTCTTCATATGCTGATAAGTCTCAAACCACCACCACCACTCTATAGAAAGTATGTTATAATGCTCAACTTTAGATTGAAAAAGGAAATATGAGTGAAAACAGGCATTTTTTTCAATAACTAAAAGCTGATGAAAACAAATTTTTCTTTGGCTGAGCTCCCACAAAACATAGATAATTCCTTATGTTGAAACATAGTCTTTTATGAATCTTGGATTATGAATCCAAACCCTGTCAGTTGACAAGAACTTAATGTATGGAACACAGGTTCCGTCACCTGTTCCCCATACCTCCCAAGGGCTCCTCCTTCCTGACACTGGCCTTTAGGGGCTACCTACTATCTAAGCTACCAATACCAAGGAGTCAAACCTTCCCTTCTTCAACTGCCCATAAAACTCACCAACAAATCTCACCACCATGTCTCACTGCTGAATTTTTCTACCACTGGGCTAGTGTTAGTGTCTCTGTCATAACTACCCAGGAAACAGTAGGTTACAGCTAAGTTGTCTAGCTAAGTTGGCCACTCTGCATTAGAATGATCCTCCGTGTCACAGAAGGCATTCCCGTATAGTGTAGGTGTGTTTCCCATCCCTTCACACTCCTGGTCAGCTACCTGCACCACAATGTCCTGCCACTAACACCAGCCTTTGCTAGCCCACTGTTAAGGCTTGGGTGCCCTCTGCCTTGCCCGGCGTTAGTGCCCATCCGTTTGCCTGTGTTTGGGCTACTGCCTGTCCAGAAGCTCGTGCCTCTGTCCTGCAGAGTGCTCGGTGCTCTCATGCCCTGGCCTTTCAGGGTCACTCTTAGGCTATGAATTTGGTGAACACATTTTAATCTTGTTGGTGCCTCCCAGACTTATCAGAATGACCAGCTCAAGAATGAACTCACACGGTAATAAAGAAAGAGAAAAATGAGAGGGAAGGGGCAAAAAAAGAGGTAAAAATAAATGAGAAATGGGACTCTGAGTGCTCTAGGGAAAAACCCCAAAGTAGGTTGCCTTCATAGATAGTTTATGTGGAATTGACAACTCTTCCTTAGATGATAAGTATGTGGGAAATGCATAAAGTAGCTGACAAAAGAGTCAGCCTTTTACTGTGATCGTGCGGCTGTTGATGGAAAAGACATTGCAGAAACATGGACACGCATACAGGAGACCCACGTTAGCAGCCATACTTCTGAACAAGCCTCCAGAATATTCTTTTTCATCTTGATGTTGAAAGTAGCAGGCACCAGGCGTACTAATAGTAATAACCAAGATAACACTGGATTGCATAGTTCAGAATATTAGCAAGGTGCCTCAGATTAGTCTATACAGTGGAGTCCTTATGGACTCAGATCGCCTCAGAAGATCCTCTCCTTTTCTTGTTTGAATGACAAAGTTAACATCAGGGCACTTTTCCTTAGCACTTGTTTTTTCATTATTCTTCGTAATACGTGCTTGTTCAGCAGAAACCACAGCACCAACAGTTAAGTCAGAATCAGAGGTATGTGGAGGTGCTAACCACATCTGTCAGGCAAAACAGTCCTTAGAATTTGCCTAATGAAAAAAGTGGCAGCTGGTTAAATACATCTCTTTGAAAGACAGGGGCTCCTTTTTATCTTTGCTGTGCTTCATAGCAGCCTCATGATTATGCTATATTATTTGATTTCTCTGAGCTAGTTTCCTACCCTCCAAATGGGCACTCCTTAAAGTGAATAAAATAACGTGCTAACTGACAAACATGGGAAGCTTCTCAAGTGTTCAATAACTGTGTCTACTTTTTTTTTTTAATCACCGTAAGAATATGTGGTAAGCCAGGCATAGAGGTACAAGCCTATAATGCATGCCCAATGCTCAGAAGGCTAAGACAGGAGAGTCAGGAGTTTGAGGCTCATCTGAGGAAGTTCCACACCAACCTGGGCTACACACTGAGACCTTATCTCTAAAAACCAAAATAAAAAGAGAGAAAAAAAAAAGGAAAAAAATGTTTAACAGCTGTGTTGTGAACACTTCTGCCTGACATTCGTTGTAGGTTTGCTGAATACCTGTCAGACCTTCCTCCCTCTAGGCTGTAGCGAAGGTAGTTCATGCCGTCCAGGAACTGACTGCCAGGCAGTGAGTCATCCCCGAGTTCTTTGAGATCTTCAGGCCTAAGGTATTCTCCCCCATCACCGGTCATTGTGTCGTCACCTTGAGGTAATCAGCGGACAGCGAAAGAAGTTACTTGTTGAATTTAGTAGCAGCAACAAAATATGCCCACTATTATGAAGTGTATTGACAAGACAGCTTGGTTAACAAAGCACTGCACAGCAAGAAGACACAAAGTCCATGCACAAGTCTACAATTGGCTAATGCTTATAGAGATAGTATTTGATCCATTTCCCCAAAATACACCAAGACAAAAAAATAATAATAATTACATGAACTGTAATTCTTTGAGTACCTTTCAACTGGCTTTATGCTTTATTCTTGTTATTATGATGACTCTCATCTAGCTTAAAGATTAGCCCGATGTGTAGATTACTAGAATTCTTTCAGTAGCTTCAATAATTCTATGCATAATCCAGTACTAATATTCTATTCATACCATTGACAATATGCTAATAATAAATGTCTAGTGTTCTGTAATAAATGAAATATTTTAATTAGTTAATTAACTGCGTATGTGTGTATCAGTGTGTGTTTGCATCATGTGTGTGTATCTGCGTGTATGTGTTTGTTTCATGTTTGTGTATGTGTATACATGTGAAGGAGGTCAGAGGACTATGGCCTCTCCTTCCACTGGGAGACTGGGGATTGATTCAGTTTGTCAGGCTTGGCAGCAAACAACTTACCCGCTGAACTATATTGCTGCTCACATATATAGTAATAAAACTTTATAAGATTAAACAGCAAAAGGGCACTAAAGTAGAAAGACAGACATTCTAAGAACATTTGGGAAGACAGTCTGTGACTGGTTTTCATATGTGAAAAGGTGATGGGAATGGTTAAATGCAGGATCTATCACACAACAATGGCTGTATATCATGTATCCCTTAAGCAAGACCCCAAGCAGAGCCTAAAACTCAACAGCTAGCCTGCATGCTTCCTCTTTCCCTCTTCCCTGGCCCCACCCCAAGGATCCAGGCAATTGAGTTCAGCTTAAGTCCCTAATACTACCCAAGTTAGGGCATCCTGTGTCTCCTCTGAGTCAGTTTCCAGGTGCCAACCTGTTTCTCCTAAGTTTCCAGTTCTGATCCCATTCTCTCAGCAGCCAAGGTCACAGGAAACAAAATTAACTCAAGATTCATTTCTAGGACCAACTGGATCCTTCTACATTGCTATTCTCACATGGTTCTCTCATCTAGAGTCCCAATAGGATGTCCTCCCCTCGGTCCCAGTTTCTTGGTAAGGGAAGGCTTTCGTGGGACATGCCCATTGGGCTAGTATGCAGATATAAGTGAGTATATACCATTTGAGTCTTTCTGCTTCTGGGTTAACTCACTCATTATGATCATTTCTAGCTCAATCCATTTATCCAAAAATTTCGGGAATTCCTTGTTTTTAATAGCTGAGTAGTATTCCATAGTGTATATGTACCACAGTTTCTTTATCCATTCTTCTACTGAGGGACATTTAGGCTGTTTCCATGATCTGGCTATTATGAATAAGGCTGCTATGAACATTGTTGAGCCTAGAAACCTACAAGTAGAACATTATGATAGGCAGATTTGGGCCAAGGGGTCCCACTCAAACTAAGGCACCAGCCAAGGACAATACAGGCGGTAAAATTTAAACCCCTACCCAGATCTAGCCAATGGACAGGACAGTCTCCACACTTGCGTGGAGAGTGGGATATGACTTTCTCATGTACTCTGGTGCCTCACATTTGACTATGTCCCCTGGCGGGGGAGACCTAATGGCACTCAGAGGAAGGACAGCAGGTTACAGAGAAGAGACTTAATACCCTATGAGCATATACAGGGGGAGGTAATCCCTCTCAGGAACAGTCATAGGGGAGGGGAATAAGGGGAAAATGGGAGGGAGGGGAGAATGGGAGGATACAAGGGATGGGATAACCATAGAGATGTAACAAGAATAAATTATTTTAAAAAAATATTCATTTCTATTGCTTGTGCCTTAGAATTTCTCAACAGTCCTTAATAAAACATGATGACCCACATCTTAAATTTTCCTATTAAACCTCTTGCTTGTCATGTCTGAGCAGAGAGAAGAAGGTACATAAATAAAGGTGGAAGGAGAAGATAGGGGTGGGAAGGCAGAGTCTAGCTGGAGAATTCCAAGTCTGACAGAGCAAGGCACTAGGTTACTGCTGCATCTGACAGAACCTGGAAGTGAACAGAGTCTCAGCCCTCCCCTCTGATGCTTGTGGAATTGTCTTACAGATAGAGAGTGAGCCATCTGAACAGTATAATTAAAGTAAAATATATCATCTTAAAAACTCTGGTGACAAGCCAAGGCACCATTTGAAAGCCTCTGATCATACTGAGTTCAGAAGACAGTGGCTGTCCTTAATATTCTCCCCAACTCTCTGCCTCCTGATGGTTCTTCTGAGGACACTGCCTTCCTTTAGCAGATGCTATGTTCACTTCATTAAAACTGAAGCCTCAGAGTTTTGGAGACACCCATTGTGGAATAGGTCATATTGTCATGATTGTGACCCAACGAATTCAAGTCCGTAATGCTAGTAACAGTGTTCGGAACCTAATCGGATGCTGTTAATAGGTTGGCACTTGTCTCAGGCCAAATGTCCTTGATGGTGTATATAATTTCTCTCCAAGTTATTTATATATATATATAAAAAATCACTGTTCAGTATTGCCTGTCAACGCAGAGTAGTGGAAAATGTACCAGGAGAACAAGAAGAAGTTCACATTTACCTACTTCCATTTCTAGAGCCTTATTGCCCTCCCATCTTCTTGAAAACCTGGTTTAAACTCTTGTGGTTAAAATCACACTCTCCTGCCACCAACCCCATGAAGAAGTCTCCCTCCCTACAGTAAAGCACCTCTCATTCAGTGTTATGTCATACTTGGTCTTCTGCTCCTTTCATACTCAGATCCTTACTGCTGTTAACTGATTTTCAGTAATTAAACAGTGACCAAGAAGTGACTTCTTTGAAAAACAGCCTTCCTCGATATCTCTGACAGGGTCTCTCCTGGTCTTTTTCTGTTGCTTTGAGTCTTTCTTCTCGGGCTCCCTTGTCTGAAATGGCATTCCTACATGACCCTGTTAGGTTCAATTTACCACACATCATTAAAACTTCAAGGACATTATATACTATAATGAGTTCTCCACTGGATCTGTCTAAGACCTTTGTCAAACTCTACATGCATATTTCAGTCTCCTCCCAGAATGCTGCACCTGGATTTTTCTGTAAGCTTCTCATATTTAACATGTGAGAAAGTAGAATGTGTGTGGTTTTTTTTTTTCTTACTTCCTCCCTAGCCAACATGCTTCTTGACAAACTCTCTATAGTACAATTTTCCTCATGTTTTTAGTTAAGGAGATGGGAAAGATGAGAATCTTCCTTCCTTCCTTCCTTCCTTCCTTCCTTCCTTCCTTCCTTCTTTCCTTCCTTCCTTCTTTCCTTCCTTCCTTCCTTTCTTGCTTCTTTCCTTTCTTCATTCTTTCTTTGTTTCTCTCTTTCACATTTATTTAATTTATTTATTTACTCATTTATTCTATGCATTTTTCCTGCATGCATGTATGTATGTTGGATCCACATGTGTGACTATAGCATCCCCAAGAACTGGGTTTATAATGGTTGTGTACTACTGTGTAGGTTCTGAGAATCAAATCCAGATTTTTTGCTATTGGTTAAATGTTCTTAGTCACTGAGCCTCTGCTTCAGATCCAGAGGGTCTATTTTAAAATAGAATTCTGAATTAAGAGCATCAGTTCTTATTTTGCATGAGTAGAACTTTGTGCAACTTGGGAAGACCGTTGCATAACTTAGCTATCACCAAACAGCTCTGAAAACTAACGGCATGGCATCATGCCCTCAATGATAGCTCTTCATGCATTGGTCTTTGTACACGCTTGTTGAAGGCAGGCCCTGGGTTCACCTTTGATTGAACTTTAGAGCTCTCCACATCATACTTTCACATTCATCAACTGTACACTGGATTGGTGAAAGGAGAACATCAACTGCTTTGCCATATATCACGCTAGTTGAAGCAGGCATCTAAACTCAGCTAATGAATGCCTTTGGGTACTGGTACAGTGTATATACCTGTAGATGCTGTAGAGAACAGGGATTGGCTAGCACCTTCTAATTACATGTGGATGATAGCATGTTCCACGAAAACTGCACCAATGTTAAAGAGTTGACACTATAGGTCAACTAATACTACCTTTGCATAAAGTTACTTTGCATAACTCAAATATATCACTTATACAAAAATGATTACACTTGAATTCCCTGCTGGCAATAAAATGCTATTGTGTTTTTGGTTATTTCTAAAAATAAAACATTTCTCTTATAACAAGATGTTCTTGCTCAGTAATCAATATTTTTCTCAAATCAAGAGTTGTTATTAATAATAAATGTCACTATTTAACAGTTTTAATTTTAAATATTATATATCCACATCTCATTTTGTATATTGGGTAGACATGAGACTATATATCTTACAAATGAAGTTTCTAGCAATTTTACAGTAAACACTTTAATTGCATTAGATAATACTTACCAATCATTTTAAAAATAATGATCTGTATCAAAATCACACACATCTGATTTATACACTTAGTTTTCATGTAATAAGCTTGCTCTGAGGGGTACCACGTCCTCTCTGGAAACTGTATATTATATGGAATGTCTTATGTCATTCATTTCCTCCCCCCCAATACCAAATTCACACTAAATGACTTTTAAAAATACAAATTATGTTTTTATGTGTGTGGATGTGGAAGTGTATATAGTTGCCCACAGACATCAGAAGAGGGTATCAGATCCAGGTGGTCCCAGGTGGTTGTGAGCTGCCTGACATGGATGCTGGAAACACTTGGGCCCTCTGTGAAGGGAACACCTCATCTCACACACTGGGCCATGCCTTCACCCAAATCCTCCTCTCCCTGAATAACTTTTAAAGATATTTATAGGTTGACTTACCTCTATTCTTGGCTGTCTTTTAGAACACAATCATATTACAATTCCTAATTTTATGTATATTTGCTGGAGTTGATTTTTTTTAAAGAAAGATTCTTTCTACAGAGCATAAATCTGACTGTCCTGGAACAAACTACATAGACCAGGCTGGCCTCAAACTCAGAGATCTACCTGCTTTTGGGTCCCAAGTGCTGGGATTAAAGGTGTGCACCACTATGCCCAGGCTAGGCTGACTTTTAATGTCTGCTCTCAAGTTTTCTCCCTGACACTGACTTTTATGTAATTGTGACTACATATACATGAGACCATACTTGGCTTCTAATTTAATAATATATTTTCTCATCTAAGAAGGATAATATAAGCATTCGCCTCAAGCACACTTAGCTGAAAGTGTAGATAGTAACTAATAGTTACCAAAATGTCATTCTGACTTCAGTATTAACTTACCAAAGAATAACTTTTCCTCAAAATGTCTATTCTAAAACAAAACAAAACAACAACAACAACAACAAAATCCAAAAAGATACTCCTCTGCAGAAACATTCTTACAATGTTCCTCGGATAAAGTAATTTTTGTTTAGTAGATCTCCATAATAGTTGCGAAATTATTACCAAAATAAGAAAACCATGGCTTTAAACTTACAAGTTAATAAAATGCACACATCAAATGCACACATGCACAATTTCACCCACATTACACGAGCTCTTTCAAAAGAAACATTAGTATCAAGAAAAAAATTTAAGAATTAAACAAGCTGCTTCTATATAGCTAAGAAAAGTTAAAAAGCAAAGAAAAGAGATCACTCTAAGTCCTTCTAATGGTACCTGAGTCACTAAGTGCTTCCCCATCAATAAAGTGGTCACCAAACTGTTTAAGAGCTGTACAACATATGAGTGAGAATGAGAAAGACAGTCCCACCAAAAACTTGATGTGTGTACTTGGATGCTGGAACTCAGCTAGCGGATACTAGACCACAGCTCATCCTTATAATAAATGCTCAGAACTGCAGTCTTTGGCAGTACTCTTAAAATTACTCATCATAATACATTGATCCAACATTTGTTCATTCTTTTCCTAATTCTTATGCAAGCTGATACAGCTTAGTGCCTGTTGCCAGTAAAAAGTCAAACTGGTTCCTAATAAGACTAAGAGTGTAAAATTTTTCCTTGAGATGTCATGGTAAAGAACCTTAAAGAGTTATTAATATTTTCTATAGAGTCTTTATCTATCAGGGCCAGCACCACCTTCATGGGAATGATTTTGCAAAGATACAAATTCTTTTTCCATGTTGATATGCATGGCAATAGGTTTTTTTTCAATGACTTACAGTGGTTTTGCTATTGAAGCTTGTGTAAGCTATGTTGAACTTCTGTCATCTTGGGGCCATAGGTTTGTTTGGTTTTTATTCAAGAGAAACAATACTGGTAAATTCAAAATATAGAACAAAAAGAAGTCACTGAGAAGGGAGAAAAGAACCTTTTTGTGCCAAACATGAATGAATTCTTATCTCTACCCTCAGCAGTCCCCTGCACATGCTTTAGAAAAAAGTCTCTTTCAAGACTTTGAAATCAACTGTCAAGATCAGTGGTTGTCAACTTGTGGATCACAACTCCTTTGGAGGGGTCTCATATCAGATATCCTGCGTATAAGACATTTACACTTTAACAGAAGCAAAATTACAGTTATGAAGTAGCAATGAAAATAATTTTATGGTTGGAAGTCAGTTCAACATGAGGAACTGTACTAAGGGGCCCCAGCATTGGAACATTGGCAACCACTGGTTCAGATCATTTTTACCAACTCTACACCATCACAAATGTGCAGATCTTTCCTGGCGTGAAGAATGGCTTAGTCCTGTTGAGACTGTACTATTAGATCCTGAGGTCTTGTACGCCTTATTTAAAGGTCTTTTCTTCTGAATTTGATATATGTTCTTTATATTTCTACTAATCAGAGATTTCTTAATATACCATTGATGAAGAATGTTTGAAACTCTTTTAAGGCATGTTAATATGAAACATTTTGGTATAATTAGTATATGCATTAAATATCAGACAGCTCTTTTAGCACATGACTAACTTCAAGTTTCTTTCTCATTTCTCCATCTTACTAGTTATAAGAGATTAAAGATAATAGTGGGGAAAAAATAGGTAGACCTGACTTGCGTGCTTTTTCAATGCCAAGAGTAAATTTAGTGGACTAAAAGTGGGACTGGGTTTTAAATGTTACAATGCTGCCACCCATATTACCGCCTTTGTCCCTAAAAAAAAGTTTAGTTTCCTTGTGTAACAACATGACAGCTATCACAGAAGAGCACAGGAAAGACTCACCCTCTTCATCGGACACATCAAGAACCTCTGTCATCGTCTCAGGAACATTTAGCTTATGTTTTTCAGTGATAGTCTAGAAAGACAGAATCATTAGTTGCAAAGTTGAAAACAACGTCAAATAAAAGATGAGCAGAGTCACAGAGGTGAGCAGTCTACAGGAGCAGCAAGCCACCAGATCCAAACACCCTGTCTTATCCACAGGGATGCTTTGAAACATACTCTCATGGAAACTCCTTTGTTCTTTCTGAGGATAAATAACCAAACGGCTCCAGGAACATTGTCCAAGACAAGATTCATGATTGTTAGTTCCCATTTGAAAAATGATGTCTTTAGTAGTGGCGTTAGTAATCAATCATATTGAGAAAGCAAACTAATGATTTCAAGACGTCTCTAAGATGAACTGAACTAAGTGATGTTCCCAGAAAAGCTTTACTATGAAGCCATAAACATGCAGGCGATGTAACATATGTGACACGTCTTCAGCTGTGAGCGGACCAGCAGTAGAGAATGTCATCTTTTTAGTGGTCAAGGTCTACAGTTACGGTTTACTGCTTATTGGCCTCCTATGGTGCTTTCCTGAGTGGCCAAGTGAAAGAAGGCATTTCATTCCTGATATAGGATAAAAATTGAGAGATCGGCTCCTCTGGCTACATGGCTTCCAGTTCTAGCCTCATCGAATTAGCTGCAAGGCCTCAGGAGGTCTTTATCCTAGCTATGCCTCAGTTTCCTTGTCAAAACCCCACAGACTAATGCTTCATAAAATTGTTATAAATGTTAGTACTGGAGCATTGAGAACAGTCGTTCGAAGAGGCTAGAACTCAATACACATCAGCTTGGATAACTGGTACTTGAAAGTGATGTTGTTCTTTGGAGTGATGGGCCTCAGAACTTTTTAGTCAATCATGCAGCAAGGAACCTCATGATAGATCCCAAACACACCAGAGTGACTTCAAAGTGAAAACAATATGGACATGAATGTCACATGACTTCATTAATTTGCAAAATTTTGTTTAGAAGCACAATTCATAGAAAAAGATAGAATCATGGCTGCCAAGGGGCGGAGCACAGGCAAGAGGGATGTGGGCTACTGCTCAAAGGATACAGAATGTCAGTCAAATGGGGAAGAAGTGTAAGACATGCTTGGCTGCATGGCACACCACGATGAGCATGCAATACCACAGTGTGTTGTACACTTGAAAAGATCTCTCCATTATTTTTCTCAGATAGTGTCATGTATCTCAGTCTGGCTTCAAGTTCACAAACTTGCTATGTGCAAAGACAACCCTGTATCCTGGGCCCTTTGATCTCCACCTCCTAAGTGCCTGGATTCCAGATGTGCACCACCATAGCCTGTTTACAAGGTATTGGGGATCAAACCCAGAGCCCTGTGCATGCTAGGAAAGCCCTGTCTTAACTGAGATATGTCCCTACTCCAAGTATACCTGAAATTTTAGGTATTCTCATCTCAACACATCCTCCCACAAATGATAAGTGTATGAAGTGACGATGAACTAATTAGTTGGTTTACCTGTTTTCCCCGTATATGTGCATCTCAAATTTTCACATTGCACATCATAAATATGCCCCATTGCTTCAGTTTTAAAAATGAAACACACGTATATAAAAGAAACCTTACGACTTTAAATATTACCCAAAGCTCACCTAGTCTCAAATTTTTAACTCTAATTCCTGTGCTTACAATGTATTGAGTGTACCAGTTGACAGTTATGAGAACATTTTTAACATCCCATTTAGTTATATTATACAATTCAATTTGGGGCTCATTTTTAAGTCCTAAGGGGACTACCATGCTATAGCATATCTTATTACATTTAAAAAAATATTTTAATTAAGTACCTAAATATAAATAAAATGATTTAATAACATGACTATGTCTGTTGTATATGACAAACCAGGAAGTCCATTTTTATGTAAAATGCTCTACAGTAATTGCCTCTCATGGCAACTATTCCCACAAGAAGAGGTGTCTCCATGTGAAAGTAAATGATTGTGTGGCAGCCTGTTGTCCATTTTCAGATGCTGGTAGTGTGAGCACACCTTCTTTGTGCTTGTAAAAATGGATAAGCAGGATGCTTTGTTTGGAATTAAATGTTATCTGTTAGATAAGACAATATATATGGATAGATAAAAAGCAACCCACTGCCATCATTTTGCTCAGATACTTTTCTGAATAATACTCACCATGCCCTCAATGTACACTATGGTACGTAGTATGTATTTGAACTTGATGTGCTCCAGGGCATCAGCAAATGTTTGCTGAGTGCATAAATAAATCTTCCTCCTCATGAGGAATGTAATCAGGTGTAATATGTAATTTTCTTTTAAAATAAAATATCCTTAACATACTTGTTTATGGAAACATAAATATTACTTTAAGTAACTACACTTAAACAATACTTGAGGAACAAAGCTATAATTCAATGACCATGTACTCCTCTTTCTTCTGTAGAATCTAAGATGTTATGGTCAAGATAGGAAACTGCTTTACAATTTAAGATAAGGAGGATGCTAGGCACAAGATTAATAAGATATAATTAAGTCAGACAGCGAGTTATTCATTAAGATATGGAAAGCATAGAAAATAAAATATAAGCTCTTATTAGTGGTGTTTTATAAATAGAGGATAATATCTGGTTTTCTCTGGGTGGGAAAAAATGTATGGCTTAACTAACCTCATTTAGTCAACTGCGCCCCCATCCCCATCGCCCACCGCCACCCCACTGCTGTCCAATCACTCCCTTTATTCACACACTCATAACACAGAGAGTGGGCTTTGCCTTTCAACACCCCCTCACCCTTTGGCTGTCATCGGGCCACTTGCAGGCTACACTTATTTTGTTAATGTCAGTCATATTTGTCAATATAAGTTTTAAAACTAGATAAACTATTGAATATATAATGGCTTTTCTATAAAAACTAAGGTAAGAACTCTGGTAAGTTTCAAAAAGGATGCGTCTCCCCCATAGCTGCTAAGCAATTAGGTATGGGTAAAACAATTATAAATGATTGGAGAAAAATATATCAGAAAAAAAATTATGAGTTGTGTACTCCATATGCTTCTTCAAAAAAGCATATAGAATGTATAAATGTTATATAATTTTTTAAAGAGGTATTATTTTTAACATGTATGAATGTTTGCATTCATGGGTGTATGTGTATTACATGCATGCCTGGAGACTATGGACACTGGAAGAGGCCTTCAGGTCCACTAGAACCGGGGCTACAGGCAGTTGTGAACTGCCACGTGGGTGCTGGGAACTGAATTTGGTTCCTCTCCAAGAGCAACAAATGCTCCTCAGTCCCAATAAGTTATCTGATGTTATAAATTATACATACACACACAATGAATATTGATGGTACTTGTGCAAAGATGAAAATTTAGCCATTTAATCATAGATCTATATTCACAGGAAAAAAATGGCCATTGAATGGTGCCAAATGACATTACTGTATTCATTGCATTTTCATTTTGATGATTCCTTTAAAAGACATGGTATCAAATCAAATCTAGGACTTCAAATTTACATGTATTTATTGTTTTAAAAAGCATTCTCTAATGATTAAAGGATGTCATATCTAATCTAATATATGTGTGGTAATTTTTGGTAATTTATGATATACTTAGCAATGATCATTTGCCACATAGTACATTACTTTTAAATTACACACATAAAAAATAGTTGATGATAATAGATTACGTAGAGGAATGAGTCATTATTTTTCATAGTTTTTCCAATCTTAGTAAACTGGGGCTATTGGCTATTGCTGTTGTGAAGATGGCCCCCAGCACTCTGATGGCCGTTCTGGCAAACATTCAGGGAATTCATCCTAAGACAGTGCTGAACTGTCTCGCCTCCCCTACTGCATCTCTCAGTGTAAATTTAGAAAAGCCAAGGTTAAGGAAACAAGCCACGATTCCACAGAGTCTGGGCAATCTCGGCAACACCAGCTCTCCCTTACAATCCACTGCCTCGCTCCACTCTTTCACAATGCCTTCATTCATACTCTGGGGTAAAGAACTTGGGAAAGGGGTTTCTTTTCTTCAAGAGAACTCACATGGCTGCACAAGTGACACACCCTACAAATGCAAGTGATGGGAAATGTGTCCATCACTTGTGTAGCTGTAATTCAATGGCTACATTTAGTGGTGCCCTCACCATGTACAATTTTATTCACTTGACCTCATTACAAAATGCCTTGCACGGCTTGCTATCGTCATAGTGCTGGCTTTTGTTTGTTTGTTTTTTCAAAATGAGTAAATTTTAGAAAACAACATTGAATATGACATACCCACTAAAATCAATAAAGTCTATTTCTTTGGTAGTATTTTTTTTTGTTGTTGAAAACTAGGTAGGAATAGTTCTTTCACAAAATTTTGGCTTAACTGCTTTTCAGCAAAATCAAGATTAATTACGCTGGAATGGTTAGGAAAGTGGCCTTTGTGATCTAGCGGCCTAAATGGAATTCCAGATGTGTCCTCCACATTTAGCACACTACTGATCTCGCATATTAATTACCTGAGACATCATGAATAGCACCCTATGGAGAAAAAGAATGACAGAACATCACTCCCCAAAGGGGAGTATACTGTGTGAAGAGGATGCATCTATACATTCTAGCTCCAAAACCCATGTCTCAAAACAAACCCACAAGTTTATCAGGAGCCAGTTAAGAGAACCAAATGATGCAGAATCAAAACACGTAGCCTCTGAGATGGAGAGATGGCATGGCAGTAAAGAGTACTAGCTGCTCTTCCAGAGGATCTGGGTTCAATTCTCAGCACCCACATGGTGGCTAACAGCCATCTGTCACTCCAGTTCCAGGGGATCTGATGCCCTCTGTGGGCACCTGGAATGTACATGGTGCATAGACATACATGTCAGCAAAATATCCATATACCTAAAACAGCAACAACAACTCAGGAAGCTACTAACACTAGTGGTGGCTTATTTAATATGAATGACATACCTTAGGTGAAACCTGCCATTCTATGTGTTATTTATGGTTTATTGGCCTTTTCACCTAGAAATTCGAATTCTAAGTATAGTGGGTTTTTTTTTCCAAATGATGCTCAGCATTAAAGTGAACATAAATCATAATATAGTAATGAATAAAATATAATGAAATAGAAATAATTGAAAAGCAAGAAACCGTAAGATGTTCTAAAAGCCATGTCTTGCATTTGAGCTGTCGGGGAGATCAGACCTTCCATGCCTGTCCTATATATCTGGTTTCTGATAAGCCATCAGACAGTTTGCTTAGAGCTGGGAAAAAAAATCATTTTTTTAAAAGAATGAGTAGGTGGTGGTAGGGAGCAGGACATTTCATCTGTGTGACTGAAGAGCACAGGCCGAAGCGTACATGATGGACAGAGGACGGTCTAAGGTTGTCAGTCTTAACTCTTGACCTTGATTGAGATAGGATTTCATTGCTTGCTGCTGTGAACCCCATGCTAGCTGGCTGTCCAGCTTCTGGAAATTCTCCTGTCTCTACCTCCCACCTTCTCAGAAGAGCACAGAATTACACATGTGAATTGCCATTATGCTGGTTCCAGGTGTCAAACATAGGCTCTCACATTTGTGAGGCAACTGTGCTTGCCACTGAGCCATTTCCCATCCTGATAATTGGAATTCCTTAGAGACAAACTAAGAAATACCAGTTACTTCTGTTTTAAAATACATGCTTGTGGTTCAGGTCATTTGTTCCAATTCATATTTATGTACCTCAAATCTTGGAAATGAGGCATATGCATTTTGAAATGTTGATGTTTAAAAAAAAATGTATTTTCCTCTGAATCTTAGCTCTCCTCTCCTCTCCTCTCCTCTCCCCTCCCCTCCCCCTACGCTTGTGCATAAGAGCTGTGTTTGAACCACTGGCACTCTTCAGCATGCACCACAGAAAGGCCCCACACATCTTTCCTCCAGTAAAGAAGAAAGGTTAATTTAGCCAAATGAATGAGAGGGAAGTAGGGCAGACAGCAAAAGGGCCACAAGCCTGCCATCTAGTGGCAATTCAGTAAAAACACAGATCCATGATTCCCAGTGTGGAAAAAGTAATAAAATCAAGAAAACCCAAGACTTCTGACAGCACGTATGCTCAGCCAATCTTGCCACTAAAGGCTTTGGTCCTTTGTGATGCACATGCCATTATGAAGTGACACAGGTGTGTGGGTTATTTTTAAAGATTCAGTCATACAGAAGTATTTTAAATATTCTCACTACAAGAAAATGAAAGTTTGGGTAGATGGACACATTTATCATCATTTGACCAACACATAATGGAAACATGTACCTTAGCATCACATGACATTTCAGAAACCTGGGAAATTTTCCTGAATTAATTAAAAATGTTTAAGTAGAATATAATTTTTTTAAAGCCTTGGCCATATATAATGACCCACAAATAGGATGCTAGACATTGATAAGACTTTTTTCATATGTAATTTAGCAAGTCTATACTTTATATCTTTAAAACAACTGTGTGTGCTGGCTAGCAGTGGTGGGCCTGCTTGAAAAATGAGCAGTGCAGCTGCCTCCCATCGAAAAGTTCAGTCGATATTGTGCAGCTCATTAATTATTCATAGTCCACCCTATTTAAAACTGCATGTCACATCAACTGTATTCCCTCTACCTCAGTGGCTATCAACAGGGGCTTTCTGTTAGCCTAGGAAACAAAATTCCTCTCCCTTCCCTCCCGTCGATGAGAAGAATCGAGTGTTCCCAAACACTGCATGCAGCAGCTGTGGCATGGAACACCTACTAGAACGGGCTCTGAATGCTTTATTTGTTGGTTTGTGGCTTTATTGTTTCCCCTAAGACATCGCCTGCTTTTGCTGTTTCTCTGCTTTACAAAGATAAATTTAAAAGCCATTGTTTGCAGCACTCAAGCTTCAGTTAAAGTTAAAGCAAATAAAGAACCAACAACAAAAAACTTCTCCCTGGAGCCCACGCACAGGTTAGGATGCGTCGCTGTCAGGTCTGCTCTTGGGACTTTCTCTGGCAAAAGCCAATGATCATCACTGGCCTCTCCTCCAGAATCAGTAGGCATTTTAAAGCAACCAAAATAAGGGTTTTAGGCATACATTAATCATTTGCAATTTCCTCTTTTATTCTTAAAAAAAAAAAATCTATCAGACATAAGAAGGAAAAGAGAAACATTTAAGAATGCCTTACATGTAGAAGCACATTTGACTAGCCAGGGGGCTCTTTTCAGAGGCCACCTGATCTCTAGGCCAAGTTCAAGTTGGCTGCAGAGTGTGGTACCTCTCTGCCAGCAGTAGGTGTCACACATAACTAAGAGGAAGAGAAGCCAGGGAGAGAGAGAGAGAGAAAGAGAGAGAGAGAGAGAGAGAGAGAGAGAGAGAGAGAGAGAGAGAGAGAGAGAGAGAAGGAAAGTGGACTTTTCTATAGTTACAAAGCCGCATTCATATATTTAATTTGGAATTATACTGAGTAAAAGACAGAACCTCTGTATCTGTCAGTGAACGCATTTATAGCTGCATATTTCTGCGTCTATTCTACAATGCATTCCACAAGAGAAGTTCAACACGGAAGCTGCAAACATTGAGTGAAAAGCGTGTGGCGGGAAAATCAAGGGGACAGGAGCAGGTCCGTTGTCGCTGCTGCTGCAGTACTTACTGTGGTGGTGGTGGTGACCTCCTCAGTCACTACCTTCAGGGTGTCAACCACGGAGATGTAGCCCAGCCGCTTAGCAATCGCTAGGGCCGTGTTACCATTCTGAATAAGAGAAAGAAGGAAAGAGTGAGAAAGGATAGGGAGGACTGCCTGGTGAGCCAATGAGCTCACCCTGCTGGCTCTGCATGAGCCAGCACTTCCTTCCAAAACAAGGCACAGCTCGGGAAAATCACTAGTTTTTACCATTACATCTAAATCCGTCTTTGCAACTTCTTTAGACTATAGCCCAGGTCACCATGGTAACACAACAAGCTTGCATCTGCCTGCTCTTTTTAATAAGAGGCACTTGATGCTTTAACCCTGAGGTTGTCACGCAGCTCCAAATCCTACACTGACTGGCCTTCCAAAGCCACCTCTCGAACTGAGGGAGGCATCTGCCAAAACTACTACGGAGAGCCTGGTACACTCATGGCTCACCAAGGGTCAGGCCATCTGCTGCAGGTAAGATGTTACCATAGGGACCCAGTGACAGATTTAGCGTCTGCTAGGCAGGAGCTCCAGCATGCTGCAAAAAAACTACACAAGCCAGCAATTCTGGCTGCATCCAGCCCAAGCCTCTGGGGACCCTGTTTGTTTAATTACACCGCTTAGTTTACATTTCAATGGCTCCATGTCCCAAGGAGGCAGTTCTAAGCCAGTGGCTCAGAGACTGGGCTCCCTTAAGAAGACAGGATGGAGGTGGGGGAGGTGATGGAAGTACACTCACATCTGAGAGCCAGCTGTAGGCAAAACCCTTCCAGCAGCCCAAGTGGAGGGCCCCACTCCCCAGAGAGCCAACTGACTTCCTTCCCAGCAAGCACTCCCCCAGAAATCACAGACTCCTAGGAAGGATTTTCCCGAAATCTGGGGCTTTCCACAGTCCAAGAGTTTGTTTAAGGAGCATCTGTCACACGCAATCTCTGACAATAGGACAGTGGGGTAGGAGAAGAGAAAGATAAAAGTACAGGGGGGGGGCTCATGAGGGCTCCTTACCGCAGTGGTGGCATTAGGCTTGGCCCCGTGCTGGAGCAGGACATTAATGATGTGTGTGTGGCCCTGTTGAGCAGCTTGGTGCAAAGGTGTGTAGCCATTCTATGGGTCAAGACGGCACCGAAGAGCAAGCGAGAAGAAAAGTAGGTTAGGCTTTCATTTTTAGTTTTCTTGTCTTACTTGCAACAGACCCATCAAAGACCTCATTGTTTATTTAGAGCACAATTTCCCAGCAACTCCTTTCTCAGCAGCAAACACTCCCTCACACCTTATGGTGGGCTATGAAACACAAGATAAACAGACTCCAAATTGTAGCTGTTAGTACATTATAACTGGTTTAAAATGCTTATGCTGAGAGAAGATTAAAAATAGAAAAGAACAATATAGCCGTGGTGTGTTTTCTTAGCAAAGATGAAGAGAGAGTCAGTGTATAGCCAAAGGCTGCAGAGGGTCACACTGGCTGCTGTTAGCCATGCCTATCCTAACAACCCTTGAAACTTTAGAAGATAAACAACAATAAACGAGAATTGAATCTCATGCTTAACTCAAGAGATGGCTCTGGTTATAGAAGATTGCGCGTGTAAACTTTGGAAGAGAAAACTTCATTGGAAACGTAATGCTCTGCCATGACCCCCCAAATGTGTCTTTAAAAATTAGAATTTTGACAGTGTAGTCTAAGCTTTTATGAAGATGAAAGACCCTGACTTGGAAGGAACTGCTGTTAAGATTACTATGACCCAGTCTTGTACAGCCCTGTAGTAGTTGACGGGTGACACAAGTTAGTAAGTTATGTATTCATATGAACTCAAAATTTTCACTGGGGTCCTTGAAGGTGAGATGGGAGTCATCTCCTAGCCATTCATTTTGTGCAGAATACTGGACTTTATCTTCTTCATCATTCTGAAGTGACTTGTAGCACTTGGCATATAAAAGGTATTTTCTAAACAATAGTTGACTAAATGAATGGTGAACAAATGATTCATAAATAAATGCCGCTTTCCTCGTTTCAGAGATGATGAAACTGAAACTATCAGTTAACCAATTTCTCCACAATTACTGTAGGTCCAGATCCTATGTAGAAGATCATGGAAACCAGTGGCTACTTAGTGATTCCCTGCCAAAAATATTTATTTATTTGTATCAGAGTCCATTGTGTTAAGCCATAACTTCTAAGTGGTCCACTTGTATATACATTATGTTTAAAAGAACATGCACATATGTGTGCACATTTCACCCAGGGTTAGAGCAGACTCATGGACAACATGCGTATTTGGTAATTTTGACCATAAAAAGTTTCTGATTATATTCGTGAATGTTATAAGACCCTCTCTATACAGGCTTTCCTGTGTGTGGGAATGTCATCATGCCTGAGTGTCTTTCTGTCCAGATGTTCTAAACTCTGTCACATTAGGAATATGACACATACTATAGATCCCTACAATTAAACAAAGCCCAAAGCCCTGAAAATACAAGTAATCTACAGAGATGCTTAGAACCCTATAGTCATTGCAGAGACCCTGCTTTCAAGCCAGGCAATCCATGGACAATTGAGAAGGATAAAGTAAGTGATATTTAACTTCCTACAAATTCTTCCTTTCCATTTTATTTATAATGTTCTGTAAAATGAATTTAGCAGACTTCTTCACTATCATCCAAGTTAGTTCAATTATAAAGCACTTACTAACCATGTACTATGTGCTAAATACTTTAGCATAAAAAGAACATTCCATATGCTAAACATATATATGTGTGTGTGTGTATATATATATATAAGTATATTTTAAAGATAGATTATCTATAGCTGCATTAATAATGCTAAATATAATTAATTGTGGCTAAATAACAGTCTGGCCCCACAGTAGTCCATATTAGATGGGGTCTTCCATGCCCACTGTGGCCTGGAAAATGACCCCTGGGTATGATTTAATCTAACCTTTACCTGAAGCTGTGGTGACTGAACACACAGAAGTTGAACAGGGTTATAACTTTACATGAATATCGGGTTGACATTCATGTGACTCTACAACTCGTCAGCACACCAGTCTCAGACCTAGCTCTTCGAACTAAGGATAAGCAAAGCTTCAAGTCGCTCACACTTCCATTTTCTCACATGTCATAAAGAAGTGGCCAAAAGCCCATGCTTCAAGAATGACCAGATAAGTTTTCCATGAAGATACGGCTGGCTCATAAGAATTATACGAAAATGTGAGAGATTGTGTCTTTTCTTCATTGACAACCTTTGTATCTTTGCAGTATGTCTGATAAAAGAAATTTCCACTTGGTACTGTAGTTTAAACCCCTTTCAAATGCTAGTTCCCTATAAGTCTCAATATGACAGGGTTTCATTAATTCTAAGCAAATAATGATTTCATTTTTAAAAATTTACATTTCTTAATCTTAATGCCAAGTTTTATAAGCAGTTGAGGAGTAAAGGTAGTACTTATGTTTTCATTTTAAAGCAATTAAACAATTCTTTAGTAGCTGTGGTTACACATAAAACATCAGGAAGAAAATATAATTCCTTCTGCAAAGGTATTATTCCATGAGGAAAAATTCTGAAGAATTTATTAACAGATTGCCTATTAAGGCATTCAGCTATCTACTCCCCTGAAATATATAACAGTAGAAGTTATATAGTTCACCTAAAAAAAGTCCCTAGAATGTTAAAAAGTTATTTTTTCTCTTTATTAAATGTGTTTGCCACAGACCTAATTCCACAGAGGCCCAGACAATACAATACAGTGTTTGAAAGCTAGGCCTTAAAGCCATCTCTGTGGGCAAACTCTCACTGAAACCAAGTAAATCTTTGCTAGAACCTCCAGAGTCTCATGGCATGGTGCATTTGCACATTTCAGTCTACCGTGACTGTGTGTGTGAGCTGGTTCAACACAAATGGTGCTAGGAACTAAAGCCCAAGAAGTCATATGGAAGCTTTTAAATAAGCATCAAACGAAAGCTTCATGGAATTTTGTAGGTCAGAAACTACACAACGGCCATTGTAGGGCAAAATCAGAAGTTTAGAGTACTATTTTCAGCTTACAAAATAAGCTTATTTTAGATTGGTTTATGATATGCTTTTGCACAAAAACTTTGTTTCTGCTTCTAAGAAAACAAGTAAACACTGGTTTACAAAACATCGAGTATTTCTAATTAGTAACATCTTCAAATGATGGCTCTGAAACTCCTGGGTGTGCTCAGGTGCTCAGGTGATGTACCTGAGCTGAAAGCAGGCCTTCCTGATGCTTGAACTCAGACACACCCTGCAAACCTTGCTCTGTGGCAGTGAGTTGCAAGGTTTCACTATTCATCAAGAGCAGCAGTCACACTGCACTTTTCTCTAACTTGAGCTAACCTGTGTGCACTGAGAGGTGGGGTGACATTCCGACCCACTCTGTCCAGTTGGTCTTTTTTCCTACATTGTGCAGAGCTGTTAGGGAGATGCCATCTCTGAGTTATACCTGAGCCTAGGCCTTTTACACTTTTGTCAAAGAACTCCATAAAATGTTCCCAAAGAGATAGCTTGTTTAAAAGGGGAAGTATGAGGTATGTGCAGTTCTGTATTTCCACAGGAGGAGATGATGGGTTAGGGGACAGAGCCAAGAGCCTGACACACAATAGAAGAAGTCTGGCAGGGCACCAGACAATCTATGTCATCCATCAATTCTATGAGAATCAAATGCATCCTGCAGAAAATTGTTAAATCAAAACTGTTTTAACTTTATAACACATACAATTCTGAACCTGACCTCCACAGCCATCAAAGCTTATCAGAATGAAAAGACCTAAACAATCAGAAAACCACACTGCTTCTTCAAAACTTTGGAAGAACTAAAAAGCAAAATTTAAATTTAAAATAAAAGGCAACTTATGGCTACGGTCGAGTGTCCTGACCGCATCCGTGGGACGAGTTTGACTGTCAAGAAGGAAACTGAGTACATATTTTACCTTGGTTTTCGCGTTGACATTTGCTCCCTGTTTCAGAAGAAAGTTGACCATTTTCACATTTCCATAGTGACAGGCCACGATTAGAGGGGTGTAACCAAGCTGTGAATGACAAATCCAAAAGTTCAAGTATTATCCTGCCAGTAGCTAATAACCCAAGCGAAGGCTTCAGTCATTGCATGATGGTATGCTTTGAGAGCTGTCGCTAACCACACAGAACTTTATATAAACCAGGGGAGATCAGACACCGGGGTGACTTAACTTAGCTGAAAGAACTGAGGCGTGAGAGATGATAGGATATGTCAATGGGATGGAGAAAATTCTGGTAGAACAAGGAGGTGGAGGTAGCCAAAGGTTGGTGCAGAGGATGCGAGAATACACAACAAGGCGTCTTCTGGACATGGCATGCCCATCACACTCATAAACTCATTGCAGCTACTGTTATCTGTGTAAGACTTGTACAAGATTGGTCCCGTTGATATTTCGTCCTGAATGACAGAGGTGGGGCCTATGAGGCCCCATCCCTCCCAGAGGGACTATTAGCAATCAACACTTGTTTGGGGAATGGTGTCACTGTCTTCAGTAGTGTAGCTAGAGATAAACTTCCCCCATTCTATGGAATACCTTCCAACCTAGGTTCAGGCGAGCAAGTCTAATTGAACTCAGTGGCTCAATGCAAAAGAAAGCAGGAAGTGAGGCATGGCAAGAAGAAGGGTACTGGTGGGAGGGAGAGTGAGGGAGGCAGGGAAGTAGAGGAGTGAAAATGACTATAGTTAATTATGTCAATAAGTGACATTAAAGCAATAACAAAAAGAATGGATAAGCAATCAATAGTACAGAGAGGACCAATCCACCTCAAGATCAAGAGCATGGAGCAGAGCAGGAACAGGGCCAAAACAGTGAGGTTATATACATGAGTTAAAGCCAAAATGAGAGGGTGGGCAGCACCCTGCAGACCTGGAATCTTAGGACGAGCCCTGGGGCCACTCCCATCTGATCCCAGCAGGCACAGGGAAGTGTGGGAGGGTTTCTACTTTAGAATGAGCTTTTAAGAAGAGGGACCTTGGGCATGAGCTGACCTGAATGAGACCAGCCAACCAGCCAAACCAGCACTGGTGGCAATGTTGCCAAGAGATCTGCTGTACCTTTGTGTAGGCATCCTGGTCAGCCCCGTGTTTGGTGAGAATGTCTGCAACGTTCACTTTATCTTCTTGGGCTGCAAGGTGTAAGGATGTGAGTCCACTCTGTAGTGAGAATGGAAGTAGAGGAACACATCAGAGAGGAAGCGTGCTGTCACCTGCAGGAGCCTGTTTTGAAAGGAGCCAGAGAAGCATATGGCCTCTCTCCAGACATCCCGTCTTCTAAGGCCCAGAGTCAATGACTTTTCAACTGACATGTATTCTCTGCAGCAGATCAGATTTTCTGTATTTGGTATTTATGATTTGACTCTTTAAAAGAATTTGGCTAATAAGCTTCCAAACAATATTCCTTTCAAGCCTACCTACCCTTTTCATGACTCTACTTACTCACTTAAATAATGGACCAAAATAGTGCTCAGCAACAATCAATATTTTCATCAATAAAGTGTCATATTAATGTTGAAATGTATTGAGTTACTGGAAGTAAGCTCAGGATATTTTTTTTCCAGTACTCAGTTGGCTTTGGGGGAAGGGGTTGTCTTCAAAATGGTAATTTCTTTTAAGTAACCATATCATTTATATAAAAACATAAAGTTTGGCAAATTTTATGAAAAGCAGTTTATTGGGTATCCAGTAATCAATGTGTTGATTTTAATACACGGCTGAAGTACAAAAGTGAATTAATTTTAACACATCAAGAAATAGAGAGAAGCAGTGTATCTGGCTGAGGCACACCCTAGCAGCCTTACTATATATGAATAGCCTCCCTCAAACAAAACTGATGGTATAAAATATAATTTCAGCAGGCAATTTTTGAGGAAGAACTCACAGGACTGAACACAGGTATGAGCCAAGTTCTTGCCTATATAGAGTCCATAGCCTAGAGTATGTCATGTCATGTACCCTACTTCTCCAACTAGCACTCCGATATCCTCTGTATTTACCCATTTTTAGTATTTTCAGTGGGTACTGGTGCTTAATTCTAGGGCCTCAGGCACACCACACAAATGCTTCACAAGCTCAGCTCCCTTTTCACCTTTTATTATAAAACAAGGACTCACTAAAGGGCCCATACTAACCAAGGACCCATTTAATAGCTTGGGCAGGTTTTGAGTTTAGGGGTCTCCTGGTTCAGCCTGATAGTTGCTGGGAATACAAGCCTGTGCCATTAAATATTGTTAACAATGTTGGGCCTATAAACTGAGGTAGTTACCTCTTTCACGGTCAGTTGGCATCCTGGTTAATTGGCCAGCCCTGTTGACCACTGCTGGAAGGCACATTTGCCCCGTTAGCACTGAGGCTGAGAAAGCTGAGCATGGCCTTCCAACCCATGGCTTCCTGCATGGTGCTATTCCTAGACATTAACAGATGCTCTAACCATTGAAAGCATGGGTGGCTCCTACCCCTAGAGGCTTTGCAGGTGTGGTAACTGTGTCACATGTGTGTCTGTAAGTGCCAGAGAGGAGAGGGGCTATGTCCACTCTTAGGACTCTGACCTATGAACATCTTAATGATTAGTACTCTGACATTCCCTGAAAAAAAAAGTGAGCCTGAGATGACCACCAGCCTGGTGCCATGGGGCCAGGACAAGGAGCTACCTTGAGAAGGCTGACCTGGAAGGGCTCCCAGGACCATGACAGGGAGCAAGCTGGAGACTGATAGAACTCACCCCTGGGACCTTGGGTTCCTGGCAGGAGTAAGCCCGAGATAGATGAGCCTTGAAAAAGATCACTTGGGTGGGCCTGGGCATAGAGCAAGCCCAAGGCGACCACCAGACTGGCACCATGGGGCCTGGACAGGGAGCTAGCCTAAGATGACTACTAGACTGGCACTGCATAGGCCTGAGGGTGGAACGGCAAGCCGTGCCTAAGATGATCCATGCCTGGTGCCATAACACACAAGCAGGGCATAGCACTCCTGAGACCACTCCGGATACCCAGAAACCCCAGACACCATTAAGAGGAGCAAGTAAGTGGTGGGAAAATTGAAGAGAAAACGAATCAGAAGGATGTGTGCACAATGAAGGGAGCAAGAACTAGAGATTCCAGGGTAGTGAGGGACAGCCTGATTGATGTGAGCAGCCTGTGATGCCACCTGGGACCATGGTGGGGTCCTGGCCTGTACCACATCTGGGTCCATGAGCCAGCAACAGGGGTTTGTTTGTCACCAAGGGCTAGGCAGATGACCCTTGTCTGGTCTGCCACCTGGGGACATGTTGATATCTGAGAGCTATTCAGAACTCACCCCACCCATCACCTGGGCAGAACTGCCCTCTGGGGACATGAGAACAGGAGAGCTGACCCCCAATTCTAGCAGCTTCACTACATGGGAGAGTGGGTCCCCACACTGAGGGAGTTGTGCATGAGCTGGCCCTACCACTCGTTTCTCATGCTGTGGTGTGAATGAGGGAGAGATACCAGAGATACTGTCCTTCCCATGTGCTCATAACCACCTGTAACAGGGAGGAGACCTGGTCCAGAGGTCATGAGAACAGGAGATCTGTCCCTTCCACTCACCAGCTGCAGCAATCCAGAGAGTGGGCCCTGCACCTCACATGGGCAGCACAGGAGAGCTGACACTGATGGCAGGGGATTAGATGAGCTGGCCCTGAAGGTGTGAGCACAGGAGAGATGTCCTCCCCTACCATTACCTACTACAGGCAGGAGAACAGGCCCTGACCCTCACCTATTACAGCACTTGGGAGATTGGGCCCCGCACATCACCTGGGCAGCACAGTAAAGCTTCTTCTGGATGTGGGGTTGCAGGTGAGTTGGCCCTGAGGGTATGAGTGTGGGAGAGCTGCCCCTGCCTCTTGTCTGCTGCACAGTTGTATGGACTAGGGAGATATGCCCTCTTCTCCTCCTGGTCCCTCGCCATCTATAGCAGGTGGGAGAATTGGCCCCCAAGGTCATGAGAGTAGAAGAACTGGCCATGTCCCTCACCAGCTGCAACACTCAGGGGAGAGTGGGCCTTGCATCTCATCTGGGTATGGGGTAGAGCTGGTCATGGCTGCAGGGCTTGCTGGTGAGCCAGCCCTCAGAACATTATAGTAGGAGAGTCAGCATGCTGACCAGTTCAGGTACCTCTCAGGCCCAGATACAGGGCTTTGAATTGGCCTACCCCAACATCTTCCCAAGAGATGAACTGCTGGAGTACATGAAGGGGGTGGTCCTACAGATACAAAACTACAGGATCTCCATGACACAGGACAACAGCAAGATATCTTAGAGAAGTCCCAGTGAGTTTCCAGTATCGATAGAGTAACAGAAGCCAGAGGCCTCATACCAGACCAATGAGTCATTGCAATGAACATTTGCAAGCAAAGAAGTGTGGACAAAATGGTACAATGTGGGACACACTATAGCTTCCACACTGAGATTATTTTCCCCCTATTGGAGGAGAGGAGGTTGCAAGGGAAGAAAGCAAGTGTGAGGGAGAGAGAGATGAATGGGATCAGGGTACATGATGTGATATTCACAAAGAACCAATAAAAAGTTTAAAGAATAAAAAAAAAAAAAAAAAAACCATGAGTGGCACATATAGAGGAAAAAAAAACACTCTATGACGTCACAGGAAGCTTTCATTCCAGGGCTTGGTGCTTGCTAATTCTTGAGCTAGCTTGGCTCAACTTTGAGTTTCATAAAACATCAGCCTGAGAAAGAAACCTTTTTTTTGCATTAAAACTCTGTCACTTATAAAGAAATATTATTTAACCTTTCAGTATAAAATTGTAATATTAAGACAAAGCAGAATCTGAATACTAGCAAAACTCGGTAGATTTTTCTTTCCCCCTCCAGTTGGTTTTTTTCCCCTTGAGGCAGTGTCATCATGTAGCCAAAGCTGATCTCAAAGTCAGGATCCTCCAAAACTGAACAATGCTCTTCATTGCTGAGTGTGCAAGTCAAAAAGCTCCTTAAATATTTGCTATTTGGCTGCTTACATTCTTTGAAATCAAGTAATATTTTGAAAAGGATATTGTCAAGGAGAGCAGAGTGAATTCACTCTATATATTTAGAAGTTAAGCATTACAGCATCAGACACATTGTGTGATCAGTTTCAAAATATTTCTCCTTGAGTTGTTGGACAGAGTTGACCAGGAGACACCCTAAACAATACAGAGCATTTATCTTGATTGACCATCTGAACTTGATGACAAGGCCTTATCTCTTCTGTGGATGGGTGAGTCAGTTTCCTTTTTTGGATATGACCACTGGTCAATCAATTGCCACAGTGGATGGTTCCACACCCATGAGGATATGTGGGTAGCACAAATTACACTCCATGTGTTATTTTTTTAAGAAGAAAACACAAAGTTAGGAAGGATAGGAAGAAGCAGGGGAATATATGGGGAAAGGGTGAGAAACAAATATGAGCAAAATACATTGTACGACATTCTCAAAGAATCAATAAAATATTATATGTAAGAGATTGTAATCTACTCAAGATGGTTCTTAATGTTTAAAGAAGTTTCTCTGGATTATGTTCAAATAAGTATGTTTTTAGCAGACAGTAAAATGTGGAATACCCCTCCTTTATACACAGAGAGTAAACAAAATATTTTGTATCTTAATATCAGGACTTCCCCACCTGGGTAAATGATCACCTCAATGGCGGGA
This sequence comes from Acomys percivali, assembly GCA_907169655.1. Classification (NCBI taxonomy): domain Eukaryota; kingdom Metazoa; phylum Chordata; class Mammalia; order Rodentia; family Muridae; genus Acomys; species Acomys percivali. The sequence continues at coordinate 79,273,664 of OU015753.1, forward strand.
TTTAAATGTGGTCCAGACTTCTCCTACTGTCTGGATGATATTAACTTTCATGGTTAGGTTTTGTGTTCGTTCTTGTTAAAATGCAAGTCTGGGAAGACCATACCAGCTCCACGCTGTCAAACTTTCAAGGCAAAACTAAGTCTCCAAATTCACATATTGATGCTACGTGCAGTTGGGATCTCTGGGTGAGAGCCCATGAGGGTGAAGCTCCCACTCTCCATTTGTGATGTTCTCCTCCATGTCATTTTATAATAAGAAAATCCTTATTAGATGCCTAAGAGGTGTCGGTGTCATCCTGTTGGACTCCTCAGCCTCCAGATCCACAAACCAACCCAAACTCCTCTTATTGTCTGGAAAATTCCAAATCTAAAGTATTCTGTCATAGCAAAAGACTAAACCATTACACGTCAAGGATCTGGGAGAACTTTTGATGAACAGGACTTTGGACACAAAGATGAGGGATGCATTGGGACACTTCTGAGCAATAAAGACAGAGATCAGACCACTAGATACACTGGGGACACACTATCTGTATCATGGCTCTTCTAAAGAGTTTATGTTATATGGCCCTGTAAGTGCAGGTAAGCCAATTTGTACCAGGTATTCCAAAAGTACTGGGTAATTCTTCAGTCACACACTGAAAGCGTTGCATCTGTGGAAAATCACAAGAAGCTTAGTTTTTATCTCACCCAGTCCCATGGCACAAAAAGCACCAAGAGAGTAGAATGGTGAGTTAATAAGCACAAACTGTGATATTCAGTTTCTCAGCAGCTGGCTCCAGGTTGATATATGCATAAATCTGTTGTAGCCATATATGTTCATTTTTGAATACCCTTATATCCTTGACAATTAATATGGCCATCTACAAAGGCTATTCACTGTAGAGAAACAAATTACTGTGTAGCTTTCTCTAAAAAAAATATTTCTAACCGAAGCCACTACCTAAGGTAGGCTGAAGATGGCTTTAAAATCTGAATTTCATGAAGTTCTTAGGCCACAACTTAGAGGTGACTCTGTTGTTTGGCTTGGGTGGTAGATGTGGACCTACTAGCTCCAATTCACCTGTTAAAGAGGTTCCAGTTGGAACCACTCTTTTGTTTGTCTCTGTCCCTTGCTCCCCAGCCACTTCCTTACTGCAATTTGCAATTAAACCAGCAGAAACTAGGCCATTGTGTGACTCCTGGAAACGTAGTAATCTTAACTCCAGTTAAGACAGTGGGCAAGCCTCTTGAGATGCTCACACCACACAGAGATGCTGAGAAAGCAGGGCTGCACAAAGAGATAAACTAATTTGAGAAGAAAAGTTAAGACCCACAGTGCAGGCCTATGGGAAGTGGACCTGTGGGAGAAATTGGGAGCATGCCCTGGTTTTCTAGCCCTGGTTTGCCTTTCTTGTATCTTGGTGTTTTTTTTTTAAACACAGCCATGTTTCCTTTACACACACACACACACACACACACACACACACACACACACCATTTTTCCGAACAATCTTTGCTTAGTTTCTATTTAAATTTCCCTAGTTAGACTTGATTGAGACCAGATTCTAGAAGAGTACCTTGGTTGACATGTGAATATTGGCTCCTTTTTCCAGAAGCAAGGTGACCATATCTGTGTGCCCCTCTTGTGAGGCCAGATGCAGTGGAGTGACCCCTTGCTTTGTCACAGTGTTAGTCTCGGCTCCGTAGTTCAGTAGTGTGGAAGCTATCTGCATTTGATTCTTCTTGGCAGCAATGTGTAAAGGAGTGTAGCCATTCTACAGCAGAAACAAACAAAAAAGATATGACACACACACATCACACGCATCACACACACAGAGAACACACCGAAAGTGTTCAAATATTTATCTCCAATGGAAATAATAAAGTATAATCAGGCCAGGAAAGATAAGTGTAAGCTGACAGTTAATTCAAACTCTTAGTCACAACATGTTTTCATCTAACCATACCCAGTCTTTGCAACCAAAGACAAAAGATCCCCCATTATACTGCGGAACAGATACAGACAAAAAAGCATCAAATCTGAAAGTCTCTTCATAGTTGGATTCTCTCCCAAACAGGAAAAGAAAGTACAGCTCCTGTGGGATAGCCTTTCAGAACCTGGTGGAGGGGTCGCCTGCGTCTGGAGACTCATCTAGACTCTTCTCTAGTCCAGGATAAGTATCCCATTCCTTCAGTTATTTCTGCCCCTTTGGCCATTCTAGTCCTCTCTCCCTGAAAGATGACCTGTTCTGGGCTGACTATGATCTACCCATAATGCTCCTGGATCACGCAGTTTCCCACCACTGAATTCTACACATCAGATATTATTTTGACCACACAGAATCAATTTGAGAAAGTCTATGGTATTGCTACAATACTTGTCCTCAAATGGCTCTAACTGGAGTCTTTTTTTCCACTCCTTGAGCAAATGCTAATGAAGTCCTAGAATAAGCCAGGTTCTGTGATGTCTGAAGGAACACAGAGGGGGATAAGATTTGTGCTGTTAGGAGCTTAATGTAACAGGACTATTTCGCAATCATGGTAAATATTTTAAAATATGATCTTTGAGTATATTTTTAAATGAGTGACTGAAAGATGTGGCATTCATGTTTTGTTTTGTTTTGTTTTTTAAATACAAACACATATGGAAACAGCATAAGCTGTAGATGATAGATACACACCAAGAAGGTGTCGGTAGTTTTGAGACCCACTTAAAAGTATCGACAATGCAGCTGACCCGCATGAACATTTAAAAGGCAAAGAAACAAGAGACTCTTTACAGGAGCTGAGTGAAAAGCTTGATGTTAGAAGGAACGACGGTACGAAAGGTTATGTATTATAAGCAGGAAGGAAAAACCTATAGGGCCTTCATCAGGTTACATCTCTCAGTGGCTAAAACACTGACTGCTAGTAACAAGAATAATCTCCACAAGCTGATACACACGATACGTACTCCCTATTGATAACTGCGGACTCTAAAGATTGCAAAAGAAAAAAAAAAAAAAAAAAAAAGGAGAGTCTTAGAACAATTGGTAGAAACGGCTATTATTATTGTTTCATGGCAAGTACTTGAACGCAAGGCCCATGGATACTGGGATGACAGCTACAAAGGCCCTTAGCACTCCTAGGCTGTGGTCCTCACCTTGGCAGTGGCGTGAGGGGAAGCACCCTTCTCCAGCAGCAGCAGCGCCACCTTCTGGTTGTCATAATGAGCAGCAACATGGAGCGGGGTAAGGCCGTTCTGTAAAGGTGGTGTTTGAATCTCAGCGTTAATACGTTAGCGTCAGCTGCTCTGAAGCTACCAGGATGCGTGGGTGGTGCTATCAATTAACTACATGTTAATTAATTAATATGGTCAATAGAAAGGTAATTTTCATATTAGAAACACAACTCAAATTGAAAAACGCATGAGCTGAAAGTTAGCAAAGGGCAGCTTTCTGGTTCCAACAAATAAATCTAAATTTCTGTGTACATCACAATGACTCTTAACATAGAGAAGCTGTGGGCACTTTAGGATAAGAATACATATTTGAGGCATGGCAAAAAAAAAAAAGCCTCTAAATTGCAGTGTACAACAAAGATAAAGGGGGTATGTATACTTTGAGCATGGGTATTTGGTGTACTTTTGCCTAGTGCATTAATTTTTATTTCTGGTAAGTGATAAGAATGAGGCAACAGAGTCCAATGATGAAAACATACTATAGAAACCACTTACCTTCCCTGCTGAGTCTGCAGCTGCGCGGCGTTGCAAGAGAAGTTTTGCCACATCTAGGCTTCCATACTTGGCTGCTACATGCAGGGGAGTGAAACCTTTCTATAGTACAACAAAGAAAAGTGAAAATTAGGTGGGGTTTTCTCCCCTCAATTACTTACAAAATTTCTGTTGACTCACAAAGCAAACACTGCTGGTTTTCCATTTGTGAAAAATGGTGGCGTGAAACCCGCCTATAGTTATAGGATTAGGAATAGCATTTAACCAGACCTGGTAGGAGCTTTGTGGGGCTTGATGGAGCGAACAACAACAAAAATGTATCAGAACTCTTGGAGACTGGAGCTTGGTATTAACAGACTCGAGGCTCATAATCTCCACTGATGTCAGTAAACGGCTCTGATTTGTGAACAGAAAGAAAAGCACCAAAACGCATGCCTTTCGTCTTGCCTCTAACATGAGTGCGACCAAGTGAACAGCTGCCTTCGATTTCATATAGCCCTTTCATAATACTTTTAATTCCAAAATTTGTTTATAATATTTAGGAAGCTTGGGCTAAAAAGAAATCAATCATTTAATTCAGCTGACGTGTTTTCTCCAAAACTGGCCAGATAAAATGATCTACAGAATAAAAATATATCCTATTAAAAACATTTTTTTTACACACTAATCTTTGTCCTGTTTTCCCAGAAGACATTGCTCTCCAAAAACCTCTAGTCAAATCCATTGTCCTGATGTGCCACTGGCTGACTAACTCTAAATAGTTAGCCACACTGAAGCTAATAATGTGCTTCTAAGAGATGCTTGCCCTACACATTTTATGAGCATATACTAATGTCCCATGAGCCTAGCCAACAGCAGTACTTTATTGAGCAGCATTCTATAAATAATGTGAGTCTCAGCCCTGAAACCTCCAGGTGGCACAGCTCCTGCACTATGATGTTAGCCCACCCTCCTGGACAAATGCTGCAGCCACATGCCTTTCTGGAACGACAGGAGGAGTTGGAAGATTCTAACACTAAGTGGGCCCAGAAAATAAACCCAGCTGACACTTACTTCTTCACTGGGTTTAAGTCCCCATAAAAAAGCACAGAACATCTCCCAAGAACCAATACTGCTTTTTCATGATGTCACCAGATCAATTATTGTTAATTAAAATGACATTTTAATTTCTATTTAAAAAAATACAAACATTTGGTCTTAGGAAGTTCTTGGAAGAGAGTGAATCTTCTGGCTTTTTTCCTGTGTGAGACAAATGTAGGAATCATTTCATTCTTTTTCACAGAAGTTCACTCGCTGTCGAGGCTCTGCTCCCTGTACTCTACATACACAAGGGTTAGAAGGTGCTAGCTTGGGATAAACTAGATTTCTCAGACAGAACCTCATGTGGAGGAAGAGGAAAAAATAACCTTACAGTCCAATTGAGGTTGTGCCAACTCCTTTGCACACTTTGGAAATCTTTATTAAATAAAACTGCCTAGCATTTTCACTGCAGAATGCCAGGGGCTAGAAGGCACCTTTTGACTCACAGGGCCACTTCTTTCCATGGGAATCTCATCAGAGCTTCATCTCCCTCTGGTATTTATAAACACTTAAGTGGCTTTAATGACAATGAGCCACCCAGCATTCAGTCTACCTCAGTTGCTAAATTATTCTGTTTAGCAATTGCTTCTATTTTTATTACCCTACTGTACTATGGAACTGGTTATTTTTTCAATCCTAAAAATCTTTGAATGACAGGTGACTACTTTCTAGTCCTTTACTTTTATATATATTAATTCTATTTCTTTGAATCATCATCAATTGAGATGGCTGCCAAGCCTCTTGGGTTACCATCATCATTGTACATTTGTTGCTCTGTGTCTAAGTTCTGAGTTTTTCATTCTCTTTTTTTAAATAGAAAGACGTTTATTTTTATTTTTAATAAAATAAGCAAAATTACATTTGTATCTGTTTTTCTTTCTGAAGAAATTTTAAAGTGCATTCATCTTTCCAGATGTAACAATTTAAAAATGCATCAACTTCCTACATCAGAACATTTTAGAAGACAAATGTATTTTTATTTTATGTATAAGAATGTTTGCCTGAATGTATGACTGTGCAGGCCAGTAGAGGGCGGTCCCGGAAATGGAGTTACAGATGGCTGTACATTGCTTTTTGAGAGCCAGGGTCTATATAGGAGCAGCAAGCGCTCTCCACTGTAGCCGTATCTTTCCAGCTCTGTGTCAGAACATTTTTGATGCAGCATGCCTATGCTGACAGGAACTGGGGGGCTGCTTTCACTTCTGAGGACTCAGAGGCCACACCATTACTTCAGTCCACACTTGGTAACTTCCTCCCTGGCCCCTCCAGGCCCAGTATTTACTCCCATTTACTGAAAGCCAGATTTTTCTTTTTAAAAAAATGGCATTTTAATTCATCTGAACTGCTACTGTGTGTCGGGGGTGGGGGTGGAGGAGATGGGGTACTTTGCGCGGAGACAAGCTTGTGTATTCTAGGATTTTACTTGCCTTGTTTTCTTTTGTACTAGCTCAATGTAATTTGCTCCAGCTCTTTGGGCATGTTCATGTGTTATTGTAACTCGCTTCCATGTAGTGAATTTCTAGTGGAAAATATCCAAGAGAAAGGGAAAGTTGCCCTGTACCACCATGGAACCTTGAACATTGGATTTGGGATAGTATAGGCTTTGTTTGGTGTTAGTATAACTCCTGAACTGGTCTGCAAACCTGCTCTGTTTAGACACTGTAGAGCACCTGAGCCTGGTAAAGGTTGGTGTAGTAGTTTGAATAAGTGTCCCTCATTGACTCAGGAATTTGAACACTTGATCCCTAGTTGAGGGAACTCTTTGGAGGAGTTATGGAACCTTTAGGTTCAGTCTTGCATTACTCCCCATTCTTTCAAAGCTTCCCAGTAAGCTGATGAAGTGCAGCCACCCGTCGCCATGCCATCCCTGACACTATTATGAACATCTACTTTCTGGATTCGTAAGCTGGAATACAATCTCTCTTATATAAGCTGATTTTGGTCATGATATTTTATCTTAGCAGCAAAAAGTAACTTACGCAGTCAGACACTACAAAGGAAACGAAAAGTCACATGATGGGGTTAGCATTGGGAACAGCAGGAAGGAACCATGGGAGCTGTCACCCAGGAAATAGTACTACTGTTCTAATGCAGTATTTTCTACCAAATTAGTGATGGCAGTTCAACATATTTGGGAATTCTCCCTTCCTTTTTTCTCTAAAGAATATATTTTATAGTAGAAAGGAAATAAAAAGTAGACTTTGCTTTGTGGTGATGATATCGTGATAATTACATTTCTGGGTATCTATACCAGATGCAACCAGAACATTAATTAGAAAATGGGAATACAGGGATCTTCCTTGAAGATGCTATGTAAAATTTTACAATCCCCTCTCATCATTTAGATTGTAGGCTAAAATACTCAGAGAAAGAAACAAGTCAGAGGCCTGACAGAAGTTTTCCCTCCCCGAAGCTCTTCTGCAGTTGAGCAAAGGCTTGACTTGGCACTTGCCTTCTCTCACTTATCCCCCTTACCTTGGTAGCCAAGGAGTGTGCTGCTCCGGCTTCCAGGAGGACAGAGGCCACATCAACCTGTCCTTCCCGAGCTGAGATGTGTAGTGGTGTGTACCCATTTGTCGTGGCTGCGTCTGGGTGAGCCATATGTTGTAGAAGCAGCTGGACAATTTCCGTCTTACCCAGGCGGGAGGCAATATGTAAAGGCGTCTGTTCCTCCTACAACTCAAGGCAAGTGGTCAGTTAGGTCCTGCCAAACCCAACCTAACTAGTAACGCGTGCTTCTCAAACACTTGTATCTTCTTCCTCCAGTCTCTGGGAACTTTCACTCAAAACCAAACGGTTATCACCCTGCCATGGTTTTATTTGTGTTTGTTATAGAAGTAATTGATTTGATCACAAAAATCTCTCCTCAAAATTTTGAAAGATTGTATATGTCTGTTTATGTGTATGAGAGCATGTATGGCAGTGCACCCTACATGTACAGTTGCCATGGAAGTCGGAAGAGAAATCAGAGACCCTAGAACTGGAGTTATAGCCCGATGTGAGCTGTTATGTGGATGTGGAAACCAAACTCCAGTCTTGTGCAAGAACAGCAGGTACTCTTCACCACTAAGCCCTTCCCTTAGACTGTTAAGAAAGCATGTGTGTACATTCATAAATTTGATAATTGTTTGGTGAACACAAAAAACCATCTCCTAACTCCTTATGTCTTTAACCCTCTCTTGCGGTTACCTAACAGGAGAATTTGTGATTTTGAAGGAGAAAGAAAGCGAGTCCAGAAATCCTAAGACCTAGATTCTCCTCCAAGAGCTTTCCCCAAGAGGCGTGACTCATTCTGGGAACTGGATCAAGAGAAAAGACCCAAGGAACCTGGAAAATGCTATTTGCACTTCCCTTCTGAGCCAAGGACACAAATGCTGGCCATTTTGTTCCCGGAGAACTGCGGATAAAGACTGCATTGTAATATGATTTAAAGAGATGCTGTTCCACAAAGCTTTGCAGATGGGCCTGCAAAGCACATCGAGGACTTCAAAGATGAACTGGAACTCTGGCAAAAAGAAGAGAGAGTGCACTCTCTGCCAAGTGTTTTTTTTTTTTTTTTGTCTAGAAACACAGAGGATGGAGCTGAGGAGAAGGAGCAGGAAGGACATACTCAGCAAGGCTCACGAGATCACCTGACTCCAATGTATAGTCATGAATAATGTCCTCAGGGTTCAAAGAACTGGAAAAAAATTCACAGTCTCGTATAAAAATAAAATTGAGTGTACCCCTAGGGATGCAAAGAGGTGTGTCTTTATAATCTTCCCCTGGGTAAGTCATCATAAAAGTGGGGAAGAGCAAGTTAGCCAGGAAGAAAGGTGAATGAAGAAAAAAAAATTATAATAAATCTGTTCAAATAAATATAATACTTTAACATTATTTTTTAGGTCTATAGGAAGAAATGAAATAGCATCATATGAATCTCAAAGTAGGAGAAACGAATAAGTAGTAACAACACAATTATTTTACCAATAGATTTGGAGTTTTATAAAAATCTACAATTCACAACTTTCTTTTATGTAAGATGCATATATGACTTGTCCTACAATAGATACCAAAAGAAATCCTAAGAGAATGTATCGCTGAACATTTTTTTTTCCAGATGAAGTGAACAAGAATGCAATGAGGTCTCAAAGACTGCCCAAGGTCATTAAGCTATAAAAACAGACACTAAAGATAGACACAGTAAGATGGCCATGAAAGAAATGTCCAGGACAAGATGATTTTTGACAGGAGTGAACAGAACAGAAATGAATAAGAGGTGAGCAAAGCAACCAGTGTCAGTCAGGACCCTGAGAGGAGCTTTGGTGACTGCAGCTGGGTTCTCTCTGAGGCCTCTGCCAGAACAGCCCAATGAGGTGGCCAGAGAAACCGATACACTTAAATGCAGATTAAGTTTTTAGGTAATTAATTTAATTTTGTGTGTATGGGCTAATCATAATCATGGGGAGAGCAGGGGAAGATTAGGGTGACGGTGACCTTTGGATCTCTAGTCAACAAACAACCTGGAACTGGTGGTGGTTACTGGGACATGGTTAAATGATTAACTATACTTTCCTGGCTCTCAGACCCCAGAGGAATAAGGTATGTGTTTGATTGAATGATTGCTTGTTTACATAAAAGTTAATAAATGTCTCCCCTACTTTTAAAGTAGCTTGGTATATTCCCATCGGAAAGTAGAAAAGAAAACATAAATTCTGCTAAGAAAATCCTTTAATCTTTAAGTGGCTATAGAGGGATTTTTTTTTTTAATTTTTTTTTTAGGTTTGAGCAATTATTTCTTTCTAGAGCTGCAAAATTTGTATCTGTTGATCCAGGCTAAAGTTAATGGAAACCAAGTCAAAGAAGAGGTGGGGGAGGGGGTGGAGCAGACTCGCAAGAATGGGCAAAGTCACGAGGAGTCATGGTCCCCTGACCCTTTCCAAAACAAGGCTTTCCTTCTCACAAAGCACAAGTGACTAGGCCACTGCCTAGACAGGAAGTACGTGGCCCCTGCCTCACTGCGGACGTGCAACTGTTTATTTTGCTCCTAGGCAACCAAAATCAGGGAGACTTGCTGAGTCCCAACTTTTTCCAAAAAGACAGAAAGAACAGCTGGGTCAAGATTTAAAAACTTGGTGTGATTCCTGCTACTAATGGTCCCAAAACCCAGATCTATTGGCAGCTGAGCAAAAATTTTGCAGCTACGTTTCAAATTAGCTTAAGCCCAGGGGTCCTGCCATTGCTCAGATCCAAAGGCAAAGGCCAGGCCCACCACTGTGCCAACAGAACAAGTCTCTAAACAAGACAGATCCCAGGAGGCAGACCTTGGTGGGCTTCTGACTTAAATCCACTGAAGACAATGGTCAAAGAGGGTCTCCCTGAGAGGAAGGGCCAAGGCCAACACATGGCTCACCAAGGGACGAATGAAGGGATGCTCTGTTGCTCTGCTTGCCAATCTGTCTGGGAATGTATGTCTCATGCTCTGGGCTGACAAAAGCTTGCTACCTGTGCTTCTGTTCTTTTGGGGGGATGGTGCTGGGCACTGCCTTGCTGGTCTATTTGGCTGCCCTAGCAATGAGCTCCAACTTCAGCTGAAGCTTTCACTTGTAAAATTAAAAACATTATTGTGATCACATGTATTTCCTTTGGTTATATATTGAAAGTAGGGAAAACACGATTGATTGATTGTTTACATAAAAGTTAATAAATGTCTCCCCTACTTTTAAAGTAGTTTGGTATATTCCCATTGGAAAGTGGAAAAGAAAACATAAATTCTGCTAAGAAAATCCTTTAATCTTTAAGTAGGTATAGAAGGACTTTCTGTAGCCTTTGGCTAAATGACAATGGCATACTACAAAAGTCTACACAGTGAACTACAGACAACTAAGAGCTCTTGCACATGCGCCCAGTGTAGTTAATGAGTAGAATTTGAAGACATTTCCTCTTCTGGAAGGGATAAGTACCAAAATAGTGGTATTGGAATAAGAAGGGAAATTTCCATGTCTAGGAGGTAGAATCAGCCATACTTGCTTGTTTTCCTGCCCAGTGTGCCTGATCACTCTCTTCTGAGAGCCTTTTTTTTAGGGGGGGGGGAGGTAGACATCTCAGAGTTCTCATTGCTCTATACGAGATGTCATTCATTGCATTCCAACCCCTACATAGGTTGTGCCATAAGCAGGGACCAGGATTGATCCCAGGCTCTGGGGTAGAATATGACTAGAAACCACTCATTTTCTTGGTGTGGGGCAGAAGGAGAGCTAGAAAACAGGAAGAGATCTACACTTAGAAAGGAGAAGCCTAAGATCATGTCAGCTTGCTGGCTTCCTTCTGCAAGCCACATGCCGGCCTGTGGGACTTCACTGGGGGAGGAATTACTGTCTCCCTGCAGAGCCAGTTAGGAGAAAAGTGTCAGAGCCACGGGAGAAATTCCTTTTTACTCCAATTCTGAGCCCACAGTTCATCGGTGAAGTCTTGAATTTTAGGACACTAAACTACCCTTCCACACAAGGCTGCACTGAACATAAAATAACTTGTGTGAAAATGTTTTATGAATCATATAACATTAAGCAAATGTTAATGAAATTGCAAGGTTCTAGGAAAACATTAAGGGATTTGGTTAAACAAAGGCCAAAAATCTCATGGCCGAAATGCACCTGAAAACAAGGCATAAAAGGGAAATCCTGGCTCCAAATCGCTATAAATATTACAGTAGTATATCTTGAGATAGGAGTCGTTGGCACGGCCTGGGAACTTGTTAGGTACGTAGGAAAGTGCCCCAGCCTGCAATGAGGAAGGTACATTGTGGCTACTACACAAAGTAGCATTTGGAGAGCAGGGACCTTGTTCATAATAGAGAGATGTTATGCTAAGGGATCTCAAGTGCATCTGGGAATATAAAGGGTAAAAACTGAAAAGAAAAAGAAATAATAGCAGGTGAAACTTATATTGAAAAATAGAAAGAAGTAGATGTTTCTTTATGAAGAGTAAGTGTGATTGCAAAGGAGAGAAAAAAGATGGAACCTTCATGCCAAATACATAAATCATTGAGTGAACACCACAGTATTCCACAGGAAGGAGGCTCCAACTAGTCCTGTAAGTATGGAGTTCCAGACTGTATCCAAAGATGTTCATCTCCTAGCCAGTTAGCTTCAGCTGTCAACTTGACACAGTCAGAGTTATCTGGGGGGTGGGGGGGCAGGGTCTCAGCTGGAGGACTACTGGCCTATGGGCTCATCTATGGGGTGTTTTCTTGTTTGTTGACTGATATGGGAGGGCCCAGGCCACTTTGAGAGGGGCCACCCATGGCAGTGGTCCTGGGTGGTCTAAGAAAGCAAGCTGAGCACAAATCAGAGGGAGGTGCCAGTAAGCAGTTTTTCTCCATGCTCTGTATAAACCCCTGCTTCTAGGTTCCTGCCCTGACTTCTTCCCTCAATGATTGTGACCTGAAAGTTTAAGATGAAATAAACTCTTTTTCTCTCCAAGTTCTTAGTCATGGTGTTTATCACTCCAATAGATAACAAACTAGAGCAGTGTGCCTATAATAATGGATCAAATCAAAATATAAAAACTGTCTTACATATGAAGAAATGAGTAAATATCTTTTCTAAACACAAATTTTAATTTGATAGTAATTTAATTAAGAATATTAACAGGATTTATTTTAAAATAAATAAATGAAAAAAAATCTTACTATTAAATGTGCATTACAAAATGTTACCAGGAACATTATCACAATTTCTAACATAATTAGAGAAGTTTGTGAGTGACATTCAACAAGAATTGGTTGACAATGGAACTTTTTCTTTTAGTGCTGGAGTTTCAAACCAGGGCTTTGAGCATGCTGGGAAAAGAACTTTACTAAAAGAGCAATTTCTTAAGCAGTGAAATCTAGGCAAACTTAAATGAAAACAAGAAAAAAGTCACATCATACAAAGACTACTTGAATAACAAAATCTCCAAAGAAATAAAAACATGATATATCTGTGATGATTCTTTCTAAAGATTCATTTATTTTACATGTATACATGCTTTATCCGCATGTGCCATATGCTTATGTAAGTCAGAAAGAGAAGTAGAGTTACAGTTAACTGTGAGTCAGCATGTGGTGCTGGGAATCGAACTCAGGTCCTCTGTAAGAGCAACTAGTGATCTCAGCCACTGAGTCATCTCCCCAGACCCAGTGGTGATTTTTAATGATATATATCGCACTGTGCTTATGTAAAGGACAGAAAGGCAGATGAGATCTAAAACCAAAGTCATACCAGGGCTGTCTGTATCCTGTCAATTCCCCCATGACCATGGAAATCATCATTAAAACAATGTGGTGACTCGACAGAGTCTGAGAATGCTACGCAATCCTGCAGAAGACTTGGGGAGTTTGAATACAAATCTCATACTTCAAGAACAAAGATGCAGTGGTTGAGTAACCTGCATTAGATAACTTAGAATCTTAACAATTCTGATCTTCAGAGCTATTTTCCTCATTACGTCATAGTAGTATGCCTCAAGATAAAATAAGTTCTAATGAGCTCATCTAAGATGGAGGAAGGGAGGTCATGTCTAAGTAGTCCATGAGAATCCCAGTGATGTGGACTTCAAATGTTAACAGGACAACATGGAACATGAAAAAGAAGATACAGTAGGGCTAGGAAGTGTGGCTACCTTTAGGAAAGAAAGACTGCAATGCGGAGGAAGGAGGATGTTTTTTTAAAAGAAAAAAAAAAAATCAACCTGTGAGGGATTTAGAACTTCCCAGGAACAGACAAGTGTGATCAGGTGCCTTCTAGTGCCAACTATCCAAGAATAATAAAAATGCTGAGCAGAGAGAAAAGGAGATATCACAACAAAAAAAAAGATATAAAATGAGTGAAGGGAAAACATTAGAACTTTGAAGACATTTTGTTTTTAGGTAACTTGGAAAGAATCAGTATGCAAATCTAATTGTTTCTGATGGTAAAGAGTGAGGTTTTGTATACATAGTGCCATCAAGTGCAGGCAAGACTTAAATGTACAGAATAAATGTGAAAGTGCTTTCTATGAATAAAGACTGATTAAATTGAAGTTGATGCTATAATATACCTCTTGTATGTAAAATTTCTTAAATATAACTACACTCCATTCAAATGTTCCTATAACTTGAGTGTATTTCCACTGCATACATTTATACAGTATTTCTTTTTCTAATGTGTTTTTTATCTGATGCTCTCACTTTGATGCCCTATGGTAACTCTGGTTGCCTATCAACTTGACTAGATTGAGAAACACCCAGAAGACTGGTAGAGCACACTTCTGAGAGTGTTTGTGAGTGGATTTCCAGAGATAACTAAGGGGTGTGGAATAAATTTTCCCTAACTGTGAACATCACCATACAAAAGACTTGGGTCTCTGGAAGAACTGCACTAGCAAAGGCATGCACCCTCTTTGCTTCCCAGGCACTGTAAAGTATAGCTTTGTCCTGCGGTGCTATTTAGCCTCATACCATGCCCAGAAATATAGAACCATCCAACCATAGTCTCAAATCTATTGGGCCAGTAAGCCCAAGTACTTCTTTGTTCCCTTTCAGTTATTTCCTCAGATATTTATCTCAGTAATGGAAAGACAACTGATATGTACATTGTGGAATTTCAAAATCAAGGAGGGGGGGGTCTCATGTACTATAAAAGAATGCTGGTGCGTCAACACCTACCCTGGCTCTGGCATCCACAAGAGCACCATTCCTCAGGAGACAACGGACCACTTCCACCTGCCCGGCCCGGGCTGCCATATGAAGTGCTGTCTCACCACGCTGCCAGAAAAAAAAAACAGATTATCCAATCATAAATAAACCCGTTGCTCTGGACAGCAGAGTCAAGATGTCCCTTTTTGTGAAATTCAGCAAGCTATCCAAGGGTATAAGTGATGTGTGAGAAGGCATACTTGTCCAGTTTAGAAAAACATAGTTTGCATCTTCTTTCTCTTTAGAAGGACAAATGTTTATAAATATTTTCCATCGATGACAAACTAGGGAACTTACCCAACCATCCAAGGATACCCCATGGATTAGCTTCACAATCTTGTGTAACTTACATGGGGCTTGGGTGACGATGTGATCCTTTATCCTATAAAGCTAAAATATGCTATACATCCCATTCAATGAGAAACTCCAGATGTCAATGGTCAACGCGTTGCAAAAATAAATCACATCACTTATACCATACATAAATATTTTCTTTTCAAACTTCAAACCTTACTTCTGAGCAAAATCTTTTGTCTGACTTGTCGTTTTGCTGTGAAATTAGACTACAACTACTCATATGAGAAACCTACTTTTTCCAGAAGGTACCGTGCTTGTTTTAATGAGCGCATTTGATTATAGATGGTGATGCAGACAGCTACTAAGAAGTGAGTGAAGTAGCTGTTAACAGTTTCGTCTGCTGCATGGACATAATGTCAGTCCTCAGATGTCTATGCCATACCTAGGCCTGACAGACTCCTCAGGAGACAATGAAGAAGGGGGTTAGAGACAAGATATTATTCTCATAGGAAAATCTGTTATTGCGGAAGGGGGCAGGGATTCGGTCATTCCGATAATCCCATAGTTAGAGCACAATATTAGAAGAAAACAAGTTGACTCAGCACAACTGTTCTAGAAGGTAAGTTGACAATAATCAAACAGAGGAACACATTCCACATGAACTAGATTGACTTTAATCTTGCCTGTGTTGGCATGGTAGGTGTCTGAAAAACTCCAGTGAGTAATGCCTTGAGTCTCTGCATAAAGTACTCTGAAATCTAAAAGCTTTAAAGTGAAATTCATGGAGTTCGTTGCTCACTGCTCACTTTTCTCCCCATGAAGACATCCACTGATTATATATATATATTATGTGTATTATATATATTATATATTACATATATTATATATATTATATATATACACACATACATATATATGTATATGTGTGTATGTATGTATGTATGTATGTATGTATGTATGTATGTATGTATATATATTGGCATGTACACCTCCACACCAGAAGAGGGCATCAGATCACAATATAGTTGGTTGTGAGCCACCGTGTGGTTGCTGGGAATTGAACTCAGGACCTCTGGAAGAGCAGACAGTGCTCCTAACCACTGAGCTATCTCTCCAGCTTTTGTGGTTAAGAAAAATGTGTGTCATATGATGCGATTAGAAGGCATCAAACCTTTGCCTTGAGTATTCTCTTCTCCACTGACAGCTCATTTGTCTTCTAGTGCCCTTATTTTCTGATAGCAAATTTCTACCTTATAAAGCAAATGTATATGAAACATGTTGTTTTATAAAATGCCATTAGTTAAGATTTCTGTAACTCTCCAAATTCATGATGAAAGTTTTCCTCTTTGGGCATGAGTTTATGCTTTTTTCTTTTGTCATTCATGAGTGTCTAAATAAATAAGACTGTTGTCTTATGATTACAGGAAGATAAAAACTCAAATTTTTGTTTCTAGGTCTGATGAATGTTAGCTATTTTGCTGTTTGTAGCAATAAGGCAAAGAAATTCTTTTCAGAAATTAAGTCAAATATACTTCCAGGAATTTCTATGTAATGTTGAATTTACGTGTTTATTTTTAAGCCACGCTTTATTTATAAGGTTTCAAAATATGAAGGTACTTCTAATACTAGTCTTTTAAATATTTTTAAAACCTTACCTATATTAAGTTATCTTTTGGCTTTTTCACATTTAAAGTTGATGAGTGACAAATATATTATATAATATATATTTAATAGAAGACACTGAGCTTCATATTCCAAGACAAACTGCATATATACTGACACTTAGTCACCATGCTTTATAAGGATTGTCTTGTTTAAGTCTTATTTAGTGACTTTGGGGTAACAGGCATTTACTATTGACTGTGTCTCTAATACTTATGTCCCCATTGTTTATGCAGAACTATAAGGAAAGAAAGTCAGCAAATATTGTATTAATCAGTTGGAACCATACATTTCCAGATTGGCATGATCTCCTTATTTTAAAATACTTAATTTCAGAGATTGGTAAAAAAAATATCAAATATAATATAAAGTGGGAACTTAACCATAACTCCATTAATTGGTTACAAGAAGATAGAAATTCTTAGTGCCCTGTGTTGTATTCTCAAGGGTCCTTGAATGCTTCCTGTTCTACTCTGGTAGTTGTCAGTGAACATTTTAGGGGTGTATTATATAACACAAGTGGCCAGGTAAAGTTTACATATAAGTTTTCTGAGAAAGGAAGTTGTCACAAAAAAAAATTGTATCTGCAAATGTGAGTTCTTGGTGCATCTTATGCTTGGTGTGAAATTTCAGACAAAACACAACTGGCAGGAGAATGCCAGTTCATGCATATGTTCATGTCCAAAGCGAACACCAAGAGTCATGCCTCTCTCTCACAGCTTCAAAACTGGCTCAGCAGACAGCGACAGCAACTCCCACTCGGGTTGCATCTGCTTGGAAAGCATCAAAGCACAAGAGACAGGATGCAACACGATGCCAGCAACACACAGAGGTGCCAGGGGTGGGTGTGCCGAGGCCAGGACATGACTGACACTGTCACAGCAAGCAGGCAGTCGTGTCCACACAGCGTAGTAATCGACTGTCAGAGTTCTGGATCCGGTAGCAATGTCTCAATAGCTTGAGAACACACAGTTCACAGGCACCACACTGCTAGAGAAAGTAATATTCCTCTAAATGAATGGCTGCCAGATTCAGCAAATAAAAAGGTCAGGGGCCTATTTTCATTTTAATTCCAGACAATCAAGTAATTATTTTATCATATCTCAGCAGTTTGCATCTACTTACACTCAAAGGAATTCAGCATTATCTGGAATTAAAATAGAGTCTTAACCAGCAACCTATCCTAGCTCCTATCTGAAGGATATAGTTTTCAAAATAAAGTGAACATACAAAAAAACTACTGAGGATACTGTTGTAAAAGGCTGGCTAACAGGTGCTTCCAAGGTGCTTGTTTGGAGTTGGCAAAAGGGAAATAATATGAGGATAAACAGACCAAACCAATGAGGAAATTTGGGATGACTGCCATGTGAGAGCTGAACGTTAGTTAACAAGCCCATTCCCAGATCTAAGATTCTTTCAAAGCCTGAAACAATCAGAATACTAGAAACCTACGTGCAACCCTAAATCTCTCTATGCCTGAGGAGACCACCCACCCATCCAATAATTAGCAAACTATTTGGTGTTGGTCACCTAAGTGCTTAAGATGTTTGTTGGCTTTTTAAAAAGAATTTACAAAAATCTCTACCTAAAGAAATTTCACCCAATGTGGTTGTGCGTGCCTTTAATCCCAGCACTCAGGAGATAGAGGCACGGAGACCTCTGAGTTCGAAGCCAGCCTGGTCTACATTGTGAGTGCTAGGACAACCAGAGCTATGTAAGGAGACCCTGTCACAAAAAACCAAAAAGGGGGAAAAAAAAGAAAGAAATTTCAGCCAAGCTCCCCATTTAATACAATTACATATATCATTGTGGTAATATGATGATATATTTTAACATAATGCCACCATTGCTTCTGTTATCCACAGATATTAAAATGCAAGTAAGAAAAGTGGAATTGATCAAGAAAATCATCCATTTCCCTTAGAAATAGATCCATTTCCCATATGCCTTTGAAGTAGGATCTTACAATTCTTTGTATTTCTTCAGTGTCTGTTATTATATCTCCCTTTTCATTTCTGATTGTGTTGATTTGGATAGTGTCTCTCTGCCTTTTAGTTAGTTTGGCTAACAGTTTGTCTATCTTGTTGATTTTCTCAAAGAACCACCTCCTGTTCTGTTGATTCTTTGGATTGTTCTCTTTGTTTCTAATTTATTGATTTCAAACCTGAGTTTGATTATTTCCAGACATCTACTCCTCTTGGGTGTTTCTACTTCTTTTTTTCCCTAGGTTTTCTAGCTGTGTCATTAAGTTGCTTTTGTGGGATGTAACAATTGAAATGTAATATGAATAAATTAATTAAAAAAAAGAAAAGTGGCAAACATAGGAATAACAAAAACAAAACAAAACAAAATGGCAAAAGTGGTGAACCTACTGGAGTGCTTTACTTGAAAGTTACTGCCCTATGTGTAAGACTGTTCAGGCTCAATTTCTAAAAAAAATGAAATGAAACAAAATCTAAAAATTGTAGAAAATGACAAATTCATATATTATAAGAAAAAGAGAATTTGATATTGAGTAAAATAATCCCCAGTACTGATATGTATCTGTATCTGTTGATCTTTTGATAAGAATAAATGAAAGCAAAAAATTAATAAAAAGCAAAAAGATGAATTATTTTCTCTCTGTATGTGTCTTTCTGTCTGTCCATCTCTCTCTCTCTCTTCTCTCTCTCTCTCTCTCTCTCTCTCTCTCTCTCTCTCTCTCTCTCTGTATGTGTGTGTATGTATAGGCTAGGGATTCAGATGACTTCCTCAGTTGTTCCTCACCCCATTTTTTTGAGGCAGCATCTCTTACAGAACCTGGAGCTCACCAGTTCATTTAGACTAGCTGGTCATGAACTGTGGGGGTCCTCCTATCTGTCTCCAAGGCCAGCACTGAGATTGCAGAACCACAGAGGACTTTTAATGTAGGTGTCAGGGATGGAACTCAGGTCATCATTCTTACAAGGTGGCCACTATAATGACTGCCCTATGAGTTCATTAAGCATCCCCCCCAAAAAAAGAAAGGTAAACTAAAGTCACATTAGGAAATGACTCCTGCACTTGGTGATTAAGAACTGAAATGTAATATTACAATGGAGCTAACATGATATAATAAAGGAAACATAAATACAGACCTGAAATTCTTTAATCACTTTATGCTCTCAGTTTTGAAAAATATAAAGTGTATCAAATAAATTGAGATCTCCAATAGACTCTGTCTAACCACCACAGCCTTCAAAAACTACATAAAATACAGAGAATGAGAATGTGTGGGAGAGAGAACTTGGCATTCTATTTCATAACTTAAATGGGGAGAGCTATCCCCAAATTAGCACATGCTGCAGGCAACAGCTACAAGTATGACCCTTTTAATAATGGCCACTAACATTCATGTAGGGAGAATCATTCTGTTGCATAAGCTTTAATTTTTTTTTATTTTATCTTATGTGATCCTGGCAAGTGTCTATTCTGAATGAGCATGTACCGTGGGTTCTCCTTCCCTGGGGAGAATTTGTACCAGACAATTTGCCATGAAACAATGAAAAGAGAGATTTCAAAGGGTGGTTCAGGACAGCAAGAGAAATACATGTATCAAGTGAAAATCCTAATTTAGACCAGAGAGAATTCTGGAACACCCAGTACTTATTGGCAGAAAAAAAAGGTGCCCAGACACCAGCATTCATCTCAGAATATGGTTGACAACTATTTCAGGCATGAGGAGCCTCCACTGCTGATATGAATAAAATCGAAGTTAAAGCTCAGTAGGAAGTGGCATATATATATTTGGGGTGCTTTTATATCAATTATCCTCACTGCTGACCTGTATCTGGCTAGGCTTTGTTAAGTTTGAGTATGGAGCATATTTCAGTTAAAATTATCTGGAATACAATGCAGCCAAGCGAATGAGCATGAGCCCTAAAGGCTGGGCTGCAACCTGCCATTCACTTCCAGGGTTGTGTGCATGTCTGAGGGATGCTGTCGAGGCTGGCTCAAACTCACAAGCCACCTGCCTCAGCTTCACAAGCCTTGGGATTTAATATGTTTATAACTGCCTTAGGGAAGTTTTAAAAAATATTTCGATTTACAAAATACATTAGATGAACCTCTAATCCGTCCACACCTAGGATCCTAAGCTGTGTCAATGCCTAGCTTCCCGTTTTGTTTTCTGACATGTAGCCTCTGCATTCAGTAAAGTTCTAAATGTTATTTTACGAAATGTTTCCAGAGGCCCATCACTGAGCTCCAACGACACACACACACACACACACACACACACACACACACACACACACACA
>OU015753.1:79294376-79316255 GCA_907169655.1 Acomys percivali
CACACACACACACACACACACACACACACACACACACACACACACACTCTCACACACCCACTCCGCTCCTCTCACTCTTTCTCCCTGTGGTTATTCTGACCCAAGCCATACTCACAATGTTAGTGACATCTGGAGAGGCTCCGTTCTGCAGCAGAAGGAGGACAATGTTCAAGTGGCCCATGAAGGCAGCCACATGTATTGGTGTGAGGCCAGACTGCGAAACAAAGCAACAGCAGTTTTACTCCTCTGCACTGTGGGCTTTGGGGCTTCTTCAGATAAATAAAAATGAGTGAAGAGGACAGAAGATGGGTGAGAGGAAGAGGAAGGCATAAGCGAGGGAATGTTTGCTGAGAAGCTGAAACACTTTTCTACCTCTGTTATAGCTTGAATTGAAGCCCCATATTTCACCAGCAGTTCCATGACTTTGATGCGGTTTTTCTTGCAGGCAATGTGCAGTGGAGTAAAACCATTCTGTGCAAAAGACAATTGAGTTAGTTGAAAGCATGCAGAAACAAGTCTCACGCAACTCCATGCTGGCACATCGCAGGCGATAATGTTACGTCATCACATGTCACCATCTCTTCAGTTCCTATACAGGTGGTGAACTTTGGGAAGGCAAGTGGCGGTGTGTTTGATGTAAGTATTGAAATTTGTTTCTGTCATTCTGAGTGCATACAGAAGAAACAAAAGCAGGGAAAAGTATGTGAGCCTGCCTTCTAGAGAAGAAAAACTAGGAGAGAAATTTCATTTTAGATGGCCTAAGGTGTTTTAGGCTGTCTTGACTGGTTGGGTGATGGAGGAAAAGATGGAGTGAGTGGAACTATTATTTTGATGATGAAGGGCCAGTTTCTCAAAGCATAAGAATTGTTTCTCCTACTTTCAAAAAGCTAGCAGTAAGACAGCTTTATAAAAAACTGTTTCAGCTTTTCTACCATTTTCTTAGGAAGAGTTTCAGATCAGACCAACAGGCATTATTATGCTGACAATATTTTTATGAGAAGTTAAATTTTATATTATATCGTGTACCCCAATCAGATGCATTTGATTTTATAAAGAAACGATTAAGTTCCCAGATATATTTTATTTTACATGGAAATGATTACATTCCTGGATGCTTTCAAGAAAGATATGGTGAATTTCTGGGATGGCTACCAGAGGATACCTCTGAGAGCTGAAGTTAACTGGGGCTTCTGAAAGGCACTTGTAAACCAGGTTACTGTTCAGGAATTGGAGAAATCACATGAAAATTTACCTAGCCCCATACTAAGTTGTTATGCATTCATCTTCTTAGTTGAATAATAGTCCCTTACAGAGTGATACCTATCTTTTCAGTTAACACTTTTAAATGCCCCAGTGGACCGAGCATCATTTGACATTTTTATATAGTCTCACTCGGCTGGTGATTTTGTATTCTTTACAGTGGAGTAATCAACATCATTGGTTGAGTCATGTCTCCTGTTTATAAATTATGTCATAACTCCGAGATAAGTAGCAAAATGTACATGTGGCATTAAAATTCATGCAATTAATCACCTGTGATACTCCATAATCATTGCTATTCAATAAAAAGCATTTTCGACTTATGAGAAAATTAATGTCTTCACATATTTTCACATGACTCTGGAGGTATAATCACTTTCTAAGTAATTAGCAATAAGCGCATTCCACTGAAAATTTTCAAATAAATCAATATGTTCAATATTTGATAATTTAATTGATTTACTACTTTACTCCTGATTCAAATGTTTGATTGACTTCTGAGAGTGGGTGATCTCACTGATCCCAGCCTGGCCTCAAACTTGCTATGTTTCCAAGGATGATCTTGAACTTCTGCTATCCTGCCTTCACCTCCTGAATGCTAAGACTATAGGCATGCGCCAGCATGCCTGGTTTATGTGGTATTGGAGATCAAACCTAGGGTTTTGAACATGCTAGAAGAATATTCTACCTATTCCCCTACTACCCTAGCCCAATACTTATTTTGACACTAGACTCTAAAAACTGTTTGAAGTAAATTTTAATTGACATAAACCATGTAAGCATATAAGGAAACAAAACAATGCGCTCTTAGATTGGGAATTAGAAAACAAACTGCATAAATTAGTACCTGCCTATTGCACTAATTGGTTAGGCTGGACGTGAAGCAAGAAAGATTATTCCTTATTAGACTGTGGGAGATGTAAAGCTACTCTGGGGATGGCCTCCTACAATTGAGCATGTCATGGAATGCTTCCTTTAAAATGCTTTGCAAAGCCATAATACAACAAGCACCACCCAGAACACGGCTGGGTAGTCAGTCCATGAAAAACATGTCCAAGTGACCTCTCCACCAGCTTATATCATAGGCTTTCCATAGAGCCAAATATATTTATCATTTTATAATTATTTCCTTAAAATATTAATAAAGATCAAAATGTTCATATCTGTATCCTAACTCTATAATTATTTAGAGGTACCTAGAACTAATTTTGGTTCCTCTGCCCCCAAACAGGGTTGTTTTCTGTCTAGTATTAGCTGTCCTAGATTTCAGTCTATAGACCAGGTTAGTCTTGAACTCAGAGATCTGCCTGCCTCTGACTTCCAAGTTCTGGAATTAAAGGCATACACCACCACACCTGGTTATTTTTTTTCTAACATCTAACATCTATTGTAAAACACTCATCATCCCAGAGTTTCATACTGTTTGCAATTCATGGGCTTCAGACAAATAATCGAGTGTTCTACATCAACCTGTGTTCACTATCATGTAAGAAACTATGAAACATGATTGATGTAAGCTGTCAGTTTTCAGGAAGCTTGGCAGATGTTAAGTGTGGATATATAACCATGCATTGGTGTTGGTGCCATTGGCTAATCAGTGTGATTTTACTTTCTCTGGCTATAGATGGCAAATGTGGGTTGGGCCAGGTTTACCAGGGCTCTCGCATTTGGGTTGGCTCTCTTGTCCAAAAGGAGTTTGGTTACACGGTAGTGACCACAATGTGCAGCAACATGAAGGGCTGTCAGGTAGTCCAGGGTGACATCATCAACAGGCGCCTTGTGCTGTAGCAGGTGCTTCACACATTCCACGTGGTCCCCCTGTGCAGCCATGTGAAGCGGAGACAGTCCGTTCTGCACATTGGAACAAAGAAAAAAATAAGTCCATGTTTTGTTTTTATGACTCACACATTTGGGGAACCTGACAAAGTCAATCTTGTTCTGTAGCACAGCTGGAAGCAGAAGAAATAATCCTACCTTAATATCTGAATGTAGAGCAGATTATGTTAGGGAAAGGGGGAAGGAAAGAGTGTATTTAATTTTATAATAATAATCTTTAACAAATGATATTACATGCTCAGCTTGTAATTTTATACAAACACTCAGGAACCATCAAATATAGTTTGTCAATCAAATATCTATTTTGGTAATCATAGTAGTATCTGTTCAAAGTAGTAGGAACCGTGTTTGTATACTATCATAGAAAAGGACCACAGCCTAATATCATCAACAAGAAAAGTGACTTCAAGAATGAGAAACAGCTGCAAATGAATATATGAAACCTTAATTGTGGTTGGTTGTGGGTGGAAGAGTTCAAGGGAACTGAAAATATTATTTGTTTCTGAAATGAACGGCGTTAGGAACCATTGCTTTGATATTTAGAAATCCACTAAGCAGACTTTGAAAAGAAGAGCAGGTCAATAAAAAAGTACACATTGGAGGTGAAGGCGACGTCAAAGATAAAACAAACATGGCCACTGACAATGTATGGACTGGAAGTTTTGAGGACTCTTCTGAAATTCCCATCATTCGCTGATGCCATTTTATCCACTTGAAGGTTATGTGTGAAACTGGCTACCACATCAATTTTTGTCTAACCCAAGTCCCCGCGTTATTTCCCACAATCCTTCTTAGCCTTCCCTCCTAGCCCACCTCCACTCCTTTGTGTCAGCATCACCCTCAGAAATACTTCTGACTAGGGACTACAACTGCACCAAGAAACAGGCAAGTGATTTTCACTATCCTTCCTGTCCTCCATTTCAGGTCTCTCTAGAATTACTCTTAGTACTGCAGAAGCCTGCCTGTAAAAGATCCTCCTCCCACCCTACCAACACTCCCTGGGGGACTCAGCCTCTTGATGCTGACCCAGGTCCTCCTATCATTTTCCTGCTGCTTCTCTCAGCTTCTTCCAACCCATTTCCACTCCTTTGTGTCACTCACCAACCTGCAGAACCACTCTTTACCGGGAACCCCACAGCACCACACTTGCTTCAGATCCAGAGTTTACAACAGCAACCAATGAACAGAGCACCCACGCAACAAAGACAACATGAGATATCTACACCAAAAAAAAAAAAAATACTGCAAACATCATTATACCAGATCCTAGATTGAGATGAAAAAAAAAAAAAAAAACCCACAAAGAGCCAGGACAGTAGGCATCCTCCAGAAGACAGAAACCCTACAGCAATATCCCCAGATAAATGCAATTTAGCAGAAGCACAAGACAAGGATTATTATGAATATATTCAGGTAACCTAAGGAGAATATGGATTAATGCCTTATTAAGACTATGAAGACCCAAACAGTTGAATTAAAACATTTCAAGACATAAAAGTAGAACTAGAATCACTAAAGAAAACCCAAACTAAAATAAAACTGAAATGGAAAGACTTGGGATATCAAACAAAAACCTTAGTGGTAAATCTCACCAAAGATTTCAAACCTTGTAAGAGAGAATTTCAGATCTCGAAGACAAGGTAGAAGAAATGAATAGCTCAGTTCAAGAAGATTTTAAAATTAAAAAAAAAAGAAAAGAAAAAATCCAAGAAATCTGAGACACCATGGAAAGACCAAACCTATAAATAATATGCTTAGAAGAATAAGAAGAAACCCAGATAAAAGACATGGAAAATGGTTTTTAATAAGATCATAGAAAAAAATTTCTGCAGTCTAAAGAAAGATATGCCTATCAAGGTACAAGAAGCATATAAAGCAGCAAACAGACAGGACAAGAAAAGAAAGTCCCCATGACACATAGTAATAACCAAGGCACAAAGAAAGGATACTGAAAACTTTGTGGGAGAAAGACCAAGTCACACAAAGACAGACTCACTAGAATAACACCTGAGTTAGCAATGGAGAGTGTGATAGCCAGAAGGGCATTGAGGTATTTTATACAATCTCTAAGAGACAACAAATGCCATCCCAAACTACTGCCTGATGAGTTGGCAAAAGAGTATATAAGACAGAAGAAAAACCAGTGTAAGCCCTGTGTTGGGAGCACACAGGAAAGATCTCAATAGGCAGTAAGGTGAGCAAATGAGGAGGGGTTCAGAGGCAGAAGAGACATTATGAGAGAGCTCAGGCATGGTCTGAAGGGCTGGGGCAACAGGATTGCCTTGGGTATGTGTAATGTGTGCAGATAGGTTGTAGCTAGAACAGAAGTCAGTTGGGGCCTCTTGCAATGATCCAAGTGGGATCCTTGGTGGCAATGAGGCAGTTCAACAGCTTTTGGCTTAATGAGACATGTAGAAGGAAGAGGTGACAGAGGGTAGAGTGAGAAAAAGAAGAGTCCAGCATGATGTGAGGCATTCCATTTGAGAACTTGAAAAAGTGAGATACCCATGAATGAAGGTACAAGATTCATAGAGGATATGTTTACGAGTGGACAAAATATCACTTATCCTAATTGGAGCTGTCCAGTAAATATTCCAGGAGGCACAGGGAGCTGCTATGAACATATAGGATTGTAGAAACATACACATGTGTGTCAGCAGTGTATAGGTACTGCATAAAGATGGACTGCAGGAAACTTCAGAGCAAGGGAGTGAGGAGAGACAGAGCAGAGACAGAGCATGGCCTCCAGAATTGCTAACAGCCAGAGGACTGTGAGGTAAGGAGGAAACAGTCACAGAGACAAGGCAGCAGATGCTAGCGAAGCAGAAGGAATCCACAGAAGCATCGTGTCCTAGAAGGCAGATAAGGAAAGCATCTAGAAAAGGGAGCCATAGGAAGCTGTCGCCGGTGATAAAATAGGAAAGAACACAGGCTCCACGGGCTGTGGTCCATGGAAGCCGACAGCTGTGAAAGTGCGAGTCTGTGGACACTGTCTCAGAAAGAAAAAGATGCTAAGTGGTTTAAACTGTGGCTTAGGTTAGAGGGAACAAGATGAATCACTATAGAAATTATAGTGTGATTTGTCAGGCAAGACATAGGGCTAACCTAAGGTTAGTGATCACGAGTCTGAAGGCAATGCTATCACAACTGCCACACTCAGATACAGGAATGGGACACGGACGTAGTCAGCAGAGGCCATGGGGAGAGTGTTTGGAAGTGGAACTTCAAGGAAATGATAAACGTAGAATAAGGGTTATGACAGACATAAAGGTCCAGGGTGAGGATAGACAGTGATACTGACTGGGGTTGGGCATTTAGAGTGAGTGAGCTGAGAGACAGAAAGGGTGGCTGGAGAATGTGGGGTTAGGCATGGGAATTACAGAGGCCTTGCGGTCAGTACTGGGAGAATTCTGCAAAGATTCATGTTTGCTGAAAGCTAGAGCTTTCGAAGAATGAGGTAAAGTCGCTTCAAGGAGGAAGACTGGGTGAGTCAAACTGAGAGCTGCAATGGGAAACGGAGGACGCTATGCCGCACACATGCCAGTGCCATAGTCCCATTTCAACTTGACTGGTTCATCTGCCCACAAGTCCCTTACCCTCACAGAGCTCTGCCTTTCATAACCTGTTCCTGTCTCCCCTGCCCTGAAGATTCTAAGGATCTTAAAGATGCTCTTTGATTAGCATTCACCTTGCTAGTCCCAGAGCAGTGCCTGGCACATTGTGTGTTTTCCATCCACATTGGCTAGACGCGGGACTGCATGGGTATAACCATGCAGTCAACAATACTCTATGCTGAACCCTTAGATCTGAATGCCTCCTGGTTAGATAGGAAGCTAGCCTTTAAAAAAAAAATCACACTTAGGTAATCCATACACTTGTTGGTTGTGTGCCAATTATAGGTAAACTATAAACAACCTTATATGGATGATCATGTATTCCTCAGTTTTATATGTATTTAAAAATTTTTGTGTGTAACATGATTGGACTGAAATCTGAAGTCTATTTCTTCAATAAGCTTTTGACAATTTTCTCTGCATAACCCTGTTTAAGTTCTTGCATATTTTAAAATATATTTTTGAAGTATTCACAGTACAGAATGATAATGAAAACAGTGCAGATAACTTATTTCACCTTATGTATTTCTTGAATGAAGTCATGTTTTGCTGTTTGTTTTTTTTTTTTTTTTCTTTTTTTTTTTTTTTTTTTTTTTTGGTTTTTTTTTTTTTTTTTTAGTTTTTTGAGACAGGGTTTCTCTGTGTAGCCTTGGCTGTCCTGGACTCACTTCTGTAGACCAGGCTGGCCTCGAACTCACAGTGATCCACCTGCCTCGGCCTCCCTAGTGCTGGGATTAAAGGCATGCGCCACCACGCCTGGCCTGCTGTTGTTTGTTTAAGTGGCTGTTAGAACACATCTTTTACAGAATGGCTGCATTCTCTATATATGTTAAGCAAAGCTCTGCGTTGCTCCACATGACATCAATGAAAATGTTAATTAAAATATACATTGAGCTGTATGTGGTGGCACATTCCTATAATCCTAGCACTTGGGAGGTAGAGGCAGGCTGAGTTTCAAGGCAGTCTGGTCTACAGAGTAAGTTCCAGGACTACACAGAGAAACCCTGTCTCAAAACACCAATATATGTTATCTATCTGTCTGTCTATCTATCTATCTATCTATCTATCTATCTATCTATCTATCTATCTATCTTACATATAACCAGAAAACAATATATACAATATATTATACACAATAAACTTATATATACACATATCTATATTTATATATGGAATTATCTGTCAATGTAATAGCATTAACACTAGAAGATAAAGCTTTGAGCTTCTTTAATATGTTTCTTTTAGGGTAATGCTAATTAGAATAGTTACTTAATAGTAGAGTTGGTTAGATACATTGGTTATCTGCATTATTTCCATTATCATTGTGTATTATGAATAATGCATGCACATATCATATATGTGTGTGTGTGTGTGTGCTTGTGCATGTGTATATATTTGTGTTCATAGTGAAGATGACTTATATGCAGCCACTGTCTTGGTTTCTTCATATTGCCCCATTGCTAGAAACAGTGGATTTCAGCATTATTAAGGGAGTTGGAAGAGAGAGGAATCAGGAGAAAATGTAAGACAGCTACATAGTCAGATTTTTTTTGTCATATTTAAGGATCTAAAAATTATTGCATATACCAATAACTTTAGGTGGTTAATGTCAATTTATGTTGAATGATGGTATTTTCTGATAGATATTTAAAAACTTGCAACAATAAAATAAAGTTTATAAATTATCAATAAAATATCAATAATAGAAACCTCCAAACAAGCCAGGCATGGTGGTGCACACCTATAATCCCAGCACTAGGAGAGGCAGCAGCAGGCGGGTCTCTGTGAGTTTGCTGCTAGCCTGGTCTACAAAGTGAGCCCAGGACAGCATAGCTACACAGAAAAACTCTGTCTTGGGAGGGGGAAGCAAAGGAAGGAAGGATGGAAGGAATGAAGGAAGGAAGGAAGGAATGAAGGAAGGAAGGAAGGAAGGAAGGAAGGAAGGAAGGAGAAAAAATCTCCAAACAATTTATTTGCTGTATGAGTTTTATTCACATGGAAATAGGTTTTCTTTATTAACCATATTACTAAAATGAGGCCAAAACAAAAATCTCACTGTGTTCTGCAAAATAAACAGAATCTTGCTTACTGGTTCTTTTTTTTTTTTTAATTTTTTTTATTTTTAATTAATTTATTCTTGTTACATCTCTATGGTTATCCCATCCCTTGTATCCTCCCATTCTCCCCTCCCTCTCATTTTCCCCTTATTCCCCTCCTCTATGACTGTTCCTCAGAGGGATTACCTCCCTCTGTATATGCTCATAGGGTATCAAGTCTCTTCTCAGTGACCTGCTGTCCTTCCTCTGAGTGCCACTAGGTCTCCCCCGCCAGGGGACATAGTCAAATGTGAGGCACCAGAGTACTTGAGAAAGTCAAATCCCTCTCTCCACTCAAGTGTGGAGACTGTTCTGTCCATGGGCTAGATCAGGGTAGGGGTTTAAATTTTACCGCCTGTATTGTCCTTGGCTAGGGCCTTAGTTTGAGCGGGACCCTATGACCCAAATCTGCCTATCATAATGTTCTACTTGTAGGTTTCTAGGACCCACTGGATCCTTCTACATTGCTATTCTCCCATTGTTCTCTCATCTAGAGTCCCAATAGGATGTCCTCCCCTCGGTCCCAGTTTCCTGGTAAGGGAAGGCTTTCATGAACACTCCTTCATTGCTGGTGGGAATGCAAACTAGTACAACCACTTTGGAAATCTATCTGGTGCTATCTCAGAAAACTGGGAATAGGGATTCCTCAAGACCCAGCTATTCCACTCCTTGGAATATACCCAGAAGATGCACCAGCACACAGCAAGAAAATTTGCTCAACCATGTTCATAGCAGCGTTATTCATAATAGCCAGGACCTGGAAACAGCCTAAATGTCCCTCAGTAGAAGAATGGATAAAGAAACTGTGGTACATATACACTATGGAATACTACTCAGCTATTAAAAACAAGGAATTCCCAAAATTTGTGGACAAATGGGTTGAGCTAGAGATGATCATAATGAGTGAGTTAACCCAGAAGCAGAAAGACTCAAATGGTATATACTCACTTATATCTGCATACTAGCTTACTGGTTCTTTACAGGTAGCTAATCTAAAGGAATGCTGCTGTGGTCATATTTATTACTCTCTAATGCATTGGGTTGGTTGGCTCACCAGCTTTATTAAGTAACTTTTCTTTTAGTATTACTCAAAAGAAACAGATGAAAGCTCAAAGCTTCATCTTCTCCTGTTAATGGTATTACCTTTACAGATAATTCCACATGTATTATATAGTTATCTTAGAAAATGATAAAAACATCTTAGCTCATGCAATGTAAGAATCTCATATATGTCAATATATTTAATATTCTTATTTTATATGATATGGTTAATCAAGTTTTGGAGGAATAAAGAGGTATTAATTTGGTGCATCTTGATGCTTGTATTTGCTCATTTTAATAGTTTTGTCAGTTTCTTATGTATTTCTTATTCCTAGCTCATTGAATGAGTAAAAAGAATTGACTGGTGTTTTTTTAGTTAAGAGGAGAGACTAGCCAAAGTGCCTTGATGTGTCCTCGGATGCCATCTTACTCATAATGACTCACCTTGGTCCTGGCCAGCAAGGGAGCACCTCGTTCCAGCAGCAGCTCCACAACTTGGTCATGCCCACTTCGTGCAGCACAGTGAAGTGGTGTCAACCCGTCCTGACAAGAGAATCAAAAAATTAAGCCTGTGTTCATACTTATTTAAAAACAAACAAACAAAACCAAGATTGTGTCTATTGCTATTGACAAGGGAGAGAGAAGGAAGAAGAAGAAGAAGGAGAAGAAGAAGAAGAAGAAGAAGAAGAAGAAGAAGAAGAAGAAGAAGAGTAGAAAACAAAAGACAGAAAAAAATGACATATAGAATTAGAAAGGGAAAGCAGAGACCGCCCCACCTTCATCCCCACCACCTCTGCTCCAATACAGGAAGGTTGCATTGGATCGGGCTGACCTCTGCTCAAGGCTTTGCACATTCCAGAAGCATCAATGGAATGCTAACATCCTATTCACTTGGACCCACAGCTGGAGATTGTACTATTATACTATTTGATTTCAGTTTTTGTGTCACTTTTATTTAAAAATTGTTCCTGCTCTAATTTGTCCATGAACATTCACTTTTGAACTGTAGCTATTTTCTTAAATTTTCCTAAAGTGTTTTGTGGTGCTCTGATTTTTTCATAATCTTTTAACATTTTTAACATTTATCAAAAAATTATATAACTATTTCAGAGATGAAATTTATTATCAACAAATAGAATTAAAACTGTGTCAAGTAATATATGACAAAACTGGACTTTTTGGGGTAACTTCTGGGTCTGGAACACACTCTCAATGGCCTTTGTATTTTTTTTTTCATTTTCAGGGTAGCATGGGCAAAAGGAAGAGTTGAGAGGAAAATGAAAACTATGAGATGAAATCACTTTAAAGACTACCAAGCTATTAGTAAGAAAAAAAAAATGGGATGTAGCGTGCCTAAGTCAGCCTGGTCATGAGAGCCTTTAGGAAAACTATCAAAACCGTCCAAGGAATGAAACATAGACGATGGGTACCAGCCAGATAAATTGAAAAATAGAATGATTGAGGTTTCAGCTTTGATTTATCCAGAACTCTGATGGCCTGTCTTTCATGTCTCTGTTTCCTAAGGCATCTTGCCAAGCTGTATCTTTCTTATAAGAACAACGGTTCCTGGGGATGGTAACATTCTGCATTCCCATGCTAGAAGTTTTTCAGTTTGCTCTTCAGACTCACCATGCCTGGTTACATCTCTGCATGACCAACAGTTCCCCCTGGCAGCCGGCTGGGTTTGACCAAGGGGGAAAGACAAAGGAACATAGAGGGGAGGTGTCTACAGAATCTCCCAGTCCTGACTGAGGGCTTTTGTTGAGTATTCCTATGAATGTCATCTCTAGTTAATAATCCTTAAAATTATAAGAGCTTCATTTATTATCATCTGTTGGGTCTCTGACAACAATATTCATTCATGGTCCTCAGAACACTGCACTGGTCAATGAGCCTGCCTAATACACTGCCTATAACACCATAATAACTCTTTATGACTTTGTGTGCGAGCATATATGTGTGTTTTGTCTCCATACAGACATGGATGCATGCCCATGCATACACAAAGTTGGGCCTCAAGGGTCATTCCTCAGGAGCCACCCAGTTTTTAAGACTAGGTCTCTAACTTGGCCTATAGCTCATGAATGAGGGTAAGATGGTAGGGCAGAATCCCTGGGGATCCTACCTGTGCCTACCTCCCCAGAACTGGGATTATAAATGACCCCCACCACCATAGATGACTTTGTCATATTGGTTCTGGCAATCAAAGTCAGGTCCTCATGTTTGTAGCAAGCAATTTACCAAGGAGCTGTCTCTCCAGCCCTATAAATAGGTCTTTTAAAATGTCTAACTACATTATTAAATTTGAGTGCCCAATCTATTTTTGGCTAAGATTTTAAACACTAATAATGCTTTGCTTTGTTGGATCTACTTAGCCAGTGAGAAGATCCTGAATAGCTAAAAACATCTTGCCATTTGAGGTATCGGAATTAGCACGAAGAGGCTCCATTTTAGAGAAAGCATTTAACCACAGCTGTTGGGAATGCCACATTATTTGCAAGACTTCCCATCAGGACCCTGAAAAGGAGAAGGTGCTGTAGGGGAAAAAATGAAAACGGTCGACTTTTCTGTCTTGATACCAGCACCTCATAGCGGTGACATAAGTTGTGTAGTAAATGGCAGGCTTGTTGAGGGTTCATCAATGTTTACTATGAGGAATGTCCTGCAGTAAGCAGAGAACTCTGTGTCCTGGACTTCAGAGACACAAAGTCCTAGTGGCCCATGTCTACGGGGTGAGGTTCCATGCAATGCATGAGGAGGGGTGCTGTTACTCTTACAGTTTTATGAGACAGACATGGAGATGGATGCTGGCTTAGAGGGTTCAAGTGAAGCAGGATGGATCATTTTAATGAATTGCCTGAAATAGTCTCTGTGTAATCATGGTAAAGCCACAAAACAACAACAACAACAACAACAACAACAACAACACAACAAAAACCACCCTTCAGGTAACAATAAGAACTCTGTAGAAAGCTTTTAACATCCCTGCAAGGGCACTGACAAACTAGAGAGGACTAAGGTCTCATGGTTAACGATAGAGTGAACCTGCCCTAAGGAGGGACCAGTGTTCACTGATGCCAAATTCACTGTTCAAGGAACTCAGTCCAGCTGGAATTGAAATCCTTACGCTATCACACTATCAAGTCATTGCCAATTCTTGTACATGCTTTATATTTCAGGGCCTTTAAGGTATAAGCCTATGTTTGAATTTCTCTTCCTCCTGTACACTTTCTTCCTCAATAAAATCAGACACACAGACATACAGATGTGCTGGCTTCTCTGGAAAATAGCTTCTCTGGAAAGCTACTCAGTTAACATTAGAGGAACATTACCGTCTAGCTGATAGTTCAGAATTGCCTTGTGTGACCCTTTCTTCTCTTATCTTTTCCATTCCTCCACCTCTGACTGTGCTATTTTTCAAGTGATGGATGTTGAAATCAGATCATGATTATAAAAATTGCTGTGTGTCCTAGCTCACGTTGCATAGGTGTGCTAAGATCTTGTTTCACCCTCTTAGCAATCTTCTTGCTCAAATGAAGACCTTCATATTGCTCGAGAAAATAATGTATGTTTTGTAAGTTATTGGGAAGGGAAAACAAGGTGATATTTCTAATATATTTAGCAAAGTACATAGAGAACGGTACACATATGACAGTTGGTAGCTATTACCACTCCTCTAACTATTTCTTCTAATAAGCAGAAAGGGAGCTTCCTTTTTTTCTGATGTTTTGTTCAATATCTTTTAGTGTCTTGTCTACTTTTATTGCTGGCATTAAAATGTGTGTTTTAATATTTTAAATATAATCCTCCTATGGGGTAGCTCTATACTTAAATAATAAATAAGCTTTAACACAGAAAAGAATAATAACCTTAATAAAACCCAAATTAATAGTCTTCATTTTAAGTAGCTATAAAATTTATAGTTTAACAGTAAAGTATGAAGTTTTAGACATTAATGAGGGATTTTGGTTAAAATGTCTCAGACTCTCATACTAAAGTCTGTTGATAATGAGGCTTCTAAGTTACCAGATGCCTCAATGGTTGTCAAAACAGTAGTGACAGCAGGGAGGAACCAGAAAGAGATTCATTTATTATTCAAACAAAACCTCTATAAAATTTCCTTTTCTCCAGATAATGGAATTCTCAAACATGTGAAAAAGAATGAATAGATGAGAGAGAATTCTGGATGGAATACACTATATTCGGATTATCTGTGGACAATTTGATTACTAGAAGTAACTGAAAATTATGATAATTAAGATTGCTTAATTACGTGTATAGAAACCCTTTTACAATGATAGTAAAAAAAATTAAGCATTTTCTATTTCAAATATACTTTAAGACCAGGAAGCAAACTCAACTCTATTATCTTAGTAATCTAGTACCATAACTCCAGAGTAGGCCTCGCAACCCTGGGTCACACCTCTTGAGTCCAGGCTTCACTCATTTGGTAAGAGGGGCATGATTTTTTAGCTGTGGCCAGCGTGTAAGAATCTAAGAATGGGGGGAATCCAAGATGGCGGCGAGCAGTGTGGACCGTGTTTGGAAGCTCCAGTGAATAATTCAGGGAATTGCATAGATTTCTGAGCCAGGAACACTAAGGTCCCGACACCATGGCAGCAGGAGTGCTCCACGGTTTGGAAGGACCAGGGTGCGGAGGACCTGTGTGCCCCTGCACACGGGAGGAGTGCGGATTTTCTCGGATCAGAGCAGCAGCAGCGGCACCAGCGGCACCAGTGGCACCAGCAACACCGGCGGCACCAGCAGCAGCGGCACCAGCGGCAGTGGCTGAGGTTTGCAGCTCAGAGCCTTCCGGTGGAGGCAGTTAGTGTGGTGGCTGGTGGGAGTTGCTGCGGGAGAGGGGACTCTGGACAGGATTTGGGTCGCGTGGTGCCTTGTGACACAAACTGGACTTGGCGGACAGTTCAGCCCTAGAGTCCCGGGTACAGCTCAGTGCGCAGTGCCGTGGAGACACTGGCTCAGCGCAGCAAGCAATTCTGCCCAAGGCAACAGCTCAGCGCAGCCTCAGCTCCCCTGCTGTGACACAGGCTGGGCGGAGCGCTCAGTTCCACCCTAGGCACCAGCTCAGCGCAGCCGCAGTTCACTTGCTGTGACGCAGGCTGGGCGGAGTGCTCAGGTCCACCAAAGGCACCAGCTCACATCAACGAGCAGTTCTGCCCAAGACACTAGCTCACCTCAGCGGGCAGTTTTGGGGCACTGACGCAGGCTGAGGTCAGCACGCAGATTCAGCCCAGAGGCCCTAGCTGGACTTGCCGGGCAGATTAGGCCCAGAGATTCTAGCTGAGCTGTGCGCACAGGCTCGGCGGCCCCAAGACTCTGGCTGGACTAGCCACGCAGTATAGTGCTGGAGTTCCGGGCTGAATTCAGCATGCAGTGTGGGTCCATAGCCCCTGGCTGAGCTCGGTACACAATTCCGCCCCGGAGACTCAGGTGGAGCTCGGTGTGCAGTTTAGGGCCAGTTTCCCTAACCGTGCTTGGCAGACAGATTAGACACAGAGACTCTAGTAGAGCTTTTGGCACAGTCCCGGCTCTAACACTCTGGTTGGATACAGTGTGCAGTTTGAATCCAGAATTCCTGGCTGAGCTGGGCGGACGGTTCGGGCCTGAGTCAATAACTGACCACAGCACGCACTTTGGCCACAAGCCCCTAGCTGAGCGTGGTGCGCAGTCCCAGCCCAAAAATTCTGGGTAGACCCTGTGTGCATTTTGAGCCCAGAATTCCTAGCTGGGCTCGGCAGACAGTTCAGGCCCTGAGATTCTAGCTGAGCTCGGTGGGTGGTTCGGGCCCAGTGTCCCTGGCTGGAATTGACAGGAAACCCAGAAGGCTGTGGATACTTTGGCCTGACCCAACACTCATCCAGAGACCCAGAACGATTGCAGGACCCACAAAACAGGGGAGCTGAGGATCACTGGTTGTGAGAGTCCAAAACGACAGGGCTAACCTCCTGCCATCCACACCAGTGAAGCATCAGAGCTTCCAGCCTATGGAAATCGTGAGAAAACAAGTGAATCTATCATCAGACTCCCTCCATCCAACTCTGGAAGCTACCCAACAAAAACAAAGCCAGCAAGATGTCTAAAGGACAGTGTAAAAGCATATGCAAAAAAACCCAAAACAACATGGCGTCTCCAGTTTCCAGCTATCCCAAAGAAAACAACCCAGAGAACTCAAATACAACGGAAATGCAAGAAAATGACCTCAAATCCTTAATAAGGAGCATATTAATGGAGGAAACAAATAAAATTCATAATCAAATACAGGAAGACGCAGCCAAACAGGTGAGAGACATAAAAGAAGCACATAGAGTATAACTGGAAAAATTTCAGGAAAATACAAACAACCAGATGAAAGAAATAAATAAAACTGTTAAAGCTCTGAAGACCTATAAAGAGGCAATGGAAGAAACGCAGGAATATACAAACAATCAGATAAAAGAAATCAAAAATCAGTTCAAGATCTGAAGACGAAAATGGATTCAATGATAAACACACAGACAGAAGAAAAACGAGAACGTGAGACCTCAGAGAAGAAGGCGAGCAACACAGAGGTGAGCTTTTCTAACAGAATCCAAGAGATGGAAGAACGAATCTCAGGTCTAGAAGATACAATCATAGATCTTGAAGCAACCATTAAAGAAAATGCCAAATCTGGAAAACTCCTGACACAAAACATCCAAGAAATTAAGGACACCATGAAAAGAAGAAATTTGAGGATAAAAGGCATTGAAGAAAGAGAAGATATCAGACTCCAAGGCCCAGAACTATTCTCAACAAAATCATAGAAGAAAATTTCCCCAATCTAAAGAAAGAGATGCCTATAAACATACAAGAGGCCTACTGAACACCAAATAGATTTGACCAGAAAAGGAAAACTGCCCGTCACATAATAATCAAAACACAAAACATACAGAACAAAGAAAAAATATTAAAAGCTGCAAGGGAAACGGGCCAAATAACATTTAATGGCAAACCTATCAGAATTACACCCAACTTCGCAGCAGAGACCATAAAAGCCAAAAGAACCTGGACAGAGATCCTGCAAACCCTAAGAGACCACAAATGCCAGGCCAGACTAGTTTACCCCACAAAACTATCAATAACTATTGATGGAGAAAACAAAATATTCCATGACAAAAACAAATTCAAACAGTACCTATCCACAAATCCAGCTTTACAGAAGGTACTAGAAGGAAAACTCCATCCCAAAGGATCAAGCTACAACCAAAACTACTCAGGAAATAGAATACTATACCATGGCAAAAACACAGCTACACAAACGCTCGATTGGAAACATCATCAAAATTAAGACTCTTAACAGTCACTAGTCGTTAATATCTCTCAACATTAATGGTCTCAATTCTCCAATAAAAAGACACACACTAACTGAATGGGTGCATAAACAAGATCCAACATTCTTCTGCATTCAAGAAACACATCTCACCCATAACGATAGGCACTATCTCAGGGTAAAAGGTTGGAAAAAATATTCCAAGCAAATGGTCACAAGAAGCAAGCAGGCGTAGCCATTTTAATATCAAACAAAATAGACTTTCAACCAAAATTAATCAAAAGGGATGCAAAAGGACACTTCATACTCATCAAAGGTAAAGTCAACCAAGATGACATCACAATTCTCAACATCTATGCTCCCAATATAAGGGCACCCACATTTGTAAAAGATCTGCTAAAACAACTCAAACCACACATCGATTCCCACACAATAATAGTGGGAGACTTCAACACCCCACTCTCACTGAAGGATAAGTCATTGAAACAGAAACTAAGCCGAGAAATAACATCATTAACCAATGCCATGGGTCAAATGGACCTAACAGACATCTATAGAACCTTTCACCCAAACAAGAGAGAATATACCTTCTTCTCTGCACCCCATGGAACCTTCTCCAAAATTGATCACATCGTAGGTCACAAAGCAGGCCTCAACAGATACAAGAGGATTGAAATAATACCTTGTATCCTATCAGATCACCATGCTCTTAGGCTGCAATTCAACAACAACAGAAACGACAAAAAGCCTACACTTACGTGGAAACTAAACAACTCTCTGCTAAATGACACATGGGTCAGGGAAGAAACAAAGAAAGAAATCAAGGAGTTTCTGAAATTCAATGAAAATGAAGGAACAACATACCCAAACTTGTGGGATACATTGAAAGCAATGTTAAGAGGAAAATTCATAGCACTAAGTGCCTTTAAAAAGAAATTAGAAACATCGCACATAAGCAACTTAACAAAACAGCTGGAAGCCCTAGAAAAAAAAGAAGCAGAAACACCCAAAAGGAGTAGACATCTGGAAATAATCAAACTCAGGGCTGAAATTAACAAATTAGAAACTAAGAAAACAGTCCAAAGAATCAACAAAACCAAGAGCTGATTCTTTGAGAAAATCAACAAGATAGACAGACCGTTAGCCAAACTAACTAAAAAGCAGAGAGACAGTATTGAAATCAACAAAATCAGAAATGAAAAGGGAGACATAACAACAGACACTGAAGAAATACAAAGAATCATAGTATCCTACTTTGAAGGCATATATGCCACAAAATTTGAAAATCTAAGGGAAATGGACGATTTTCTTGATCAATTTCACTTGCCTAAGTTGAGTGAAGAACAGATAAACAAGCTAAATAGTCCCATTTCCCCTACAGAAATAGAAGCAATCATTGATAGTCTCCCAAACAAAAAAAAGGCCAGGGCCAGATGGTTTCAGTGCAGAATTCTACCAGACATTCAAAGGCGAGCTAACACCGATACTCTTCAAGCTACTCCAAAACATAGAATTGGATGGAACATTACCAAATTCATTCTATGAGGCCATAATCACATTGATACCTAAACCTCACAAAGACTCAACAAAGAAAGAGAATTTCAGACCAATTTCTCTTATGAACATCGATGCAAAAATACTAAATAAAATTCTTGCAAAACGAATACAAGAATACATAAAGGATATTATTCATCATGACCAAGTAGGCTTCATTCCAGGCATGCAGGGATGGTTTAATATATGGAAATCCATCAATGTAATCCACCATATAAACAAACTGAAAATAAAAAACCACATGATCATCTCTTTAGATGCAGAGAAAGCATTTGATAAAATCCAACACCCATTCATGTTTAAAGTTTTAGAGAGATCGGGGATACAAGGCAATTTCCTCAACATAATAAAGGCTATATACAGCAAGCCAATAGCCAAAATCAAAGTAAATGGTGAGATACTCAAAGAAATTCCTCTAAAATTGGGAACAAGGCAAGGCTGCCCACTCTCTCCATATCTCTTCAATATAGTACTCGAAGTTCTAGCCAGAGCAATAAGACAACAAACGGAGATCAAGGGTATCCAAATGGGAAAGGAGGAAGTCAAACTATCCCTATTTGCAGATGATATGATAGTGTACATAAGTGACCCTCAAAATTCCACCAGAGAACTCCTACAGCTGATAAACACTTTCAGCAATTTGGCTGGATACAAAATTAACTCAAAAAAGTCTGTAGCCTTCCTATACACAAAAGACAAGCTTGCAGAGGAAGAAATTAGGAAAGCCATACCTTTCACATTAGCCACAAGCAATATAAAATATCTAGGAGTTACTCTAACTAAGCAAGTGAAGGACTTGTTTGAAAAAAATTTCAAAACTCTGAAGAAGGAGATTGAAGATGACATGAGAAGATGGAAGGATCTTCCTTGCTCGTGGATCGGGAGAATTAACATAGTAAAAATGGCCATCCTACCAAAAGCAATCTACAGATTCAATGCAATCCCTATCAAAATACCTACACAATTTTTTAAAGACATTGAAAGTTCAATT
The DNA here is from genome assembly GCA_907169655.1 of Acomys percivali. Classification (NCBI taxonomy): domain Eukaryota; kingdom Metazoa; phylum Chordata; class Mammalia; order Rodentia; family Muridae; genus Acomys; species Acomys percivali. The sequence goes on from OU015753.1 coordinate 79,314,078, forward strand.
CTGAACTTCATATGGAAAAACAAAAAACCCAGAATAGCAAAAACGATCTTGTACAACAAAAGGTGCTCTGGAGGAATCTCCATACCTGATCTCAAATTGTACTATAAAGCAATAGTAATTAAAACAGCATGGTACTGGCACAGCAACAGGCTGGTTGATCAGTGGAATTGAATTGAAGACGCAGATATGAATCCACACACATATGGTCACTTGATTTTTGACGAAGAAGCCAAAACCATTCAATGGAAAAAGGATAGCATCTTCAACAAATGGTGCTGGTCTAACTGGAGGTCTATGTGTAAAAAAATGCAACTGGACCCATATTTGTTACCTTGCACAAAACTCAAATCCAAGTGGATTAAAGACCTCAACATAAAACCAGAGACTCTAAGTCACTTAGAAGAAAAAGTGGGGAAGAGCCTGGAACATATTGGCACAGGAGACAACTTCCTGAACAGAACACCAACAGCCCAGGCCTTAATGTCAACAATTAATAAATGGGACCTCATGAGGCTGAGAAGCTTCTGTAAGGCTGGAGACACTGTCAAGAGAACAAAGCGACAGCCTACAGACTGGGAAAAGATCTTCACCAACCCTACATCTGACAAAGGTCTAATATCCAAAATATATAAAGAACTCAAGAAATTAAACACCACCAAACCAAATAACCCAATTGAGAAATGGGGCTTGGAACTAAACAGAGAATTCTCAACAGAAGAATATCAAATGGCTGAGAAACACTTAAAGAAATGCTCAACCTCCTTAGTCATCAGGGAAATGCAAATCAAAACAACTCTGAGATTCCATCTTACACCCATCAGAATGGCTAAGATCAAAAACTTAAGCGACACCACATGCTGGCGAGGATGTAGAGAGAGAGGAACACTCCTTCATTGCTGGTGGGAATGCAAACTAGTACAGCCACTTTGGAAATCTATCTGGTGCTATCTCAGAAAACTGGGAATAGGGCTTCCTCAAGACCCAGCTATTCCACTCCTTGTAATATACCCAGAAGATGCTCCAGCACACAACAAGAAAATTTGCTCAACCATGTTCATAGCAGCCTTATTTATAATAGCCAGATCATGAAAATAGCCTAAATGTCCCTCAGTAGAAGAATGGATAAAGAAACTGTGGTACATATACATTATGAAATACTACTCAGCTATTAAAAACAAGGAATTCCCGAAATTTGTGGATAAATGGATTGAGCTAGAAATGATCATAATGAGTGAGTTAACCCAGAAGCAGAAAGACTCAAATGGTATATACTCACTTATATCTGCATACTAGCCCAATGGACATGTCCCACGAAAGCCTTCAGTTACCAGGAAACTGGGACAGAGGGGAGGACACCCTATTGGGACTTTAGATGAGAGAACCATGGGAGAATAGCAAAGTAGAAGGATCCAGTGGGTCCTAGAAACCTACAAGTAGAACATTATGATAGGCAGATTTGGGTCAAGGGGTCCCGCTCAAACTAAGGCACCAGCCAAGGACAATACAGGTGGTAAACTTTAAACCCCTACACAGATCTAGCCAATGGTCAGAAAGTCTCCACACTTGAGTGGAGAGTGGGATATGACTTTCTCACGTATTCTGGTGCCTCACATTTGACCATGTCCCCTGGAGGGGGAGACCTGGTGGCACTTAGAGGAAGGACAGCAGGTCACTGAGAAGAGACTTGATACCCTATGAGCATATACAGGGGGAGGTAATCCCCCTCAGGAACCGTCATAGGGGAGGGGAATAAGGGGAAAATGGGAGGGAGGGAAGAATGGGAGGATACAAAGGATGGGATAACCATTGAGATGTAACAAGAATAAATAAATTAAATAAAATAATAATAATAAAAAGAATCTAACAATGCACTAGAGCACTGTTATTTCGTCATGAGAAATGTTTAGCTCCTGGTGGAAAGCTTACCACCATGTCACATGTGCTGAATGAAGCTAAGACACAGGAAACACAATGAGCTCACTTTCATGCCCCATGCCAATTCTGCTTACAGCGATACCATGTTGGTAGCTCTTGGTGGATAATGGAGAGAATATTTATACCATGGAAGTCAGCAAAGGGATAGCCTACAAAATAAGGCATTTCATTTTACCTTGGTTTTTTTAAAACATATTAAATATGCACAAGCATACAGTATCCCTTGGGAACAATGGTCAGCCC
>OU015753.1:79316265-79341499 GCA_907169655.1 Acomys percivali
TGTGTGTGTGTGTGTGTGTGTGTGTGTGTGTGTGTGTGTGTGTGTGTGTCTGTCTGTCTGTCTGTCTGTCTATATGTCTACATGTCTATGATGTTTGTGTCTCTGTATGTGTCCGTCTGTATGTCTGTCTCTGTGTGCATGTGTGTATGTCTGTCTGTCTATCTCTGCGTGTATGTACATGTGTATGTGTGTCTGTCTGTCTGTCTTTTCCCCACACCTGCATTCCCTTCTTCCCTCTTCACAGTACTGGACACCAAATGTGGCCTCATATATACTAGGCAAGCACACTCTTACTGAGCAAGGCCCCCAGCCCATGACTTACTCTGGAACTATAGAGACCTATCTGGCTTATTTAGTCAAAGGTCTCCTGAACTCTGAACAAGGAAGAACTTGGAAACTGCCGAAATAATGAAAGAACAGAATTCCACACTCTAATCAAAGCTAGAAAATCTACTCTTTGCACCTAAATTCTTGAATAAAATTCAATCTATTTGCTCTATCCAAAGGCTACAGGGTTCAAAATGTGGCTACAAATTCCATTCCCAGTGCTTCCACTTGGTAACTTTGCATAAGACAATTAGTTAAAGACAGGAAAAGCAGGGGAGTTCGTTTCTTTACCTCTGAGTATGGTTTGATTTTTTGGGAAATAAAGTGCTATTGGTGTTAGACTTTTTAATTGTCCCTGAAGTGCATGTGAACCATGATAACAAGAACATCCTTGGAAAACTAAAAAAGTGCTATAATGGCAAATAAAAACAAAACCAACTGTTTACTAATGAGTGTCTGCTCCAGAACAGCATTAACAAAAGCAGTGAACTTCTGTAAGGCACTGGCCAAGATTGAAAAAATAATAATGCACTAAGCTTTAAAAACGGGTGACCTAAGGTAAGAAAAATGACAGCAATGCAGGAAATGGGGTACAGGTGAAGCCCGAGCATCCTCAAACTGTCAGATTGTACCCTTGCTGCCATCCACAGCATATCACAGTTCCAAGGCAAAGGTTGAAGCCAGGCAAAACTCCCATGCAAGGACAGGCCACCACATTCTGGACAGTAGACAAAACAACTCACAGACTCCCACATGGCATGACACTGAGACCCTAGAACAAATGTCCTAAAAGAAATGAAGGTCTTTTTCCTTTCATTTTTTTGTTTGTTTGTTTGTTTGTTTTTTGGCACTGTTTGTGAGACAATGAGAAGAACAGAACTTGTTGTCTAGAACTGTTACAGATTCTAGAAACTAAAACAGTTGATAGCTTTAAGATGTATGCATGCGTGGATTGGACCATTGTTGTTTGGACTGTGAGACTATGAAGTCCCAGGATGTAAAAGAACGTACAGAGAAAATATACTTTCTATCTATCTTCAAGACTTCCTTCACCACATAATTTAGCAGTGATTTTTGTTTTTGTTTGTTTTGCTTTCTGGGTGTTTTTTTGGTGTTGCTTTGTCTTCTTGTCTCTTTAGTTTGATTGCTTGGTTGAATGGTTTCTTTTGAAAGAAGTTTTAAAATACTTTTTAACATAGAATTTTTCAAGAATTTCCTAAATGTCTGTTGTATTTTCACTCATGCCTTCCTCTACTTCAACTCTTCCTGTGGCCATGGCCTTCTCCTCAAACTCATAATCTCTTTTTATTATTCTCTCTCTCTCTCTCTCTCTCTCTCTCTCTCTCTCTCTCTCTCTCTCTCTTTCTCTCTCTCACACACACACACACACACACACACATGCATGCACACATGCACACACACACACACATGTTGCTGAGTCCCTTTGGAGTATCTCATATATGTACATTTGCCCAGGGCTGACCCCTTGGTCTTGTCTCTGGAGAAGATCGATTGTCCTCTTTTCAACAGCAATTGATTGTATTTACCATTCATTCATAAGAGCCTTTGAAACTTCCCTGTCCATGTTGGTACATCAACTGATGTTGTTGTCACACAGGTCTTGTTTAGGTGACCATATTTTTAGATTTCATGGGAGCAGTTTCCCTCTTGTATATAGAAGATACTATCTCGGTAGTGAAATAGCCTTTGGGCAACTGTTTCTTCCCTTTGTTTTTGAGACTGGGTCCCTCCCTATACATAGCCCAGGATGGCTTCAACTCATTCTGCAGCCTAGGCTGGCTTCAGAATTATAATTTGAACATATAAATATGTTTAAAAGGACAGTGCCAGCAGAAACGACAGTTTCTCGACGTTCTCTAACTCAGGGAACAAGCTGCACACTTCTGGGATGCGTATGGGGAACTTCGCCGGAAACGGGTTTTTTGCCTAAAGAGACTTGCTTTAGAACGCATTAGTTTTGCCTATCTTCGCAGTGGTACAGATTCTGAGTACGTAAGTGGGTTTGATGAAATCAGCATTTCTCTTGCTTCCCTGGGAGTAGGGAAGCTCAGGTTTAGTCACAGGAGCTCCCACAAATGTTTCCTCAGCATAATTCAAGAGAAGTAGAAAATAAGAAAAAGCCTAGTGAATAGTAAGGGGATCAAATCAGTTATGAACAATTTCTTAACAAAGAAAAGTCTATAATCCTATTCTCTTCTGCCTGAGTATTAGGCTTACATGTGTCCATCACCATAGTGAGATTACAGGTGTACATCACTATTCAAGGCTCACTTTTGTGTTTCAAAAATACTTAAAAATTTTGTGAAGTCTTTTATTAGCCATTTTCTACTTCAGAAAGCTGATATTATGTGTGTGTAAGCAAAAATGCACATAATATCAGCACTGTTATAAAAATATGAATAACTAAGTGATTTTCTCTTTTTCTTCTTCTCCTTCTCCTTCTCCTCCTCCTCCTCCTCCTCCTCCTCCTCCTTCTTCTTCTTCTTCTTCTTCTTCTCTCTCTCTCTCTCTCTCTCTCTCTCTCTCTCTCTCTCTCTCTCCAATTTCATGTAGCTCAGGCCCTCCAGCCTACACCTGCATGTTGGTATTGTTAGTGTGTTTATGTGGTGCTAGACATCTAATGCAGGGCTTCATGAAAGGTGGGTGCACATTGTACTAACCGAACTAAAACCTCCATTTCAGGAAGGAAAATAACAAAGCTATAAGTCAGTCCTCATATAACCTTCTGAAGTTAGGGGGTGCTATTCGCTAAATTGTGAGGTCAGAAAAATGCCGGCATTATCTGGCTTCATGAATGGGAAAAATAGGATTTGAAACCAGGCAGCTTGCCTTCAGAATCTGTTTTTAACGCATCAGTTTATTCACTATGCATGCATTAAGATGCTAGGATGTCACTCCACTTCAGAACTTTGAAATGAACGAAGGGCTCCACTTCTACCAAGATGAAGGTATATCTTGCCAAGTGTCAGCTGTGGTCCTGTCAGCAGGACAGAAAATCTCTTGTTCCAATGACTATAGCACAACTGACTACTTAAGGAAATGACTAATGGATTCAATAGAAGAAAAAAAGAACCTGTCAATCAGCATGAAAGCACTTTATGCAAAAGCTACAGCCTCCCAGCTCGAATGTGCCAGTCAACCTGCCTTATTGATGACTACCCAAAGGAGAGCTGTGTGAGTGCTAGCCTGATAATTGTTCCCAGAAACTGAGCAAGAAAAAACATCACACTGAAGGGCTAGTGGTCTTCTTCTGTAGGCATTTATGAGCAGACATTAATTTCCTCTTATTGGTTGGAATCTTTAAATGTTGTGTGAGATTGAAATCAAACCCAAGAGCGATTACCTTGAAAACCCACCGCTTGTGTTTGCTGACAAGTGTTCCGAAGTGTGGGATGAGAGGCTGCAGAGCTTAAGAATGGCTGGAAATTCAAGGTGCAGAGACACTCACCCTAGTTTTGGCATCGATCTGGCCACCTCGATCCAGGAGGAGCTTCACCATGTTGGTGTTTCCCCGTTTGGAAGCCACGTGCAGGGGAGTGATCCCATTCTGTACCATGGAAAGACCAAACAGAGCAGGTTGGATATGGTAGGACATGAGTGCACAGCTTCCTAGTAAAGACTATCGGGGGGCGGGGGTGTGACCTGTGTGGTAATTTGACCCATGTTAGCCATGGCCCAACAGGTTTGATCATAAGGAACAAATAGGCCCATAAACTGTGAATGCTAGGTATTTAAAAAAATGGGAAATAGAACTAAAATACCTGTTTCAAGAACAACAATAACACATTGGATGTAAAACTACAGGAGGAAGACACCTGTGTAGTAGCAGCAAAGACCCTAATTCTAATACAGAGCTCTGGAAAATGTCTCTCTATTATTGACATGTACTTTGAGATCTCAAAGGTGAATATACTTAAAATATGCACTGGTGATTAGTCTTTAAATTCCCTTCAGAATAATACATAGAGAGAAACAACTGTAAAAACAGTATAACATATGGTTTCAGAATAGTACAACAATAGTTTCAGAACAAAAGAATCTTTTTTTAAAAAAAAACAGGATTTCACTATGTAACTCAGGCTAGCCCAGAACTTGTTGTGTAACCCAGGCTGGCCATAGGCAGGAACTTCTCCTGCCTGAGCCTCGAGATTCCTAGGGTTACAGATCTACTTTATTACACATGGCCTGTACATAGGATGCTAAGGACTACAGTAATACACACAGACTTGTATTTGTCTTATGAGATACTGGGTGTCATCGTTATGGTAAGGATATGTGTCTGATTTGTGATATGCCATAATTTTCCATATATTTAAACCCTGTATCAATTGAATCATGTTAAATGCCATCTAATATATGAGTTTTATATGTAATGTATATAAAATTTCTAACACAAGCAGACCATTAAGTGCACCATTCCATGTGCTGTCTTCCTGTGTGTTTTTGGAAGACATCAGAGTAAATCTTCAATTCATTAAACCAACAGAGGAAAAAAGTCACCTGTGTGTTCACTTGTTCCTATATACTCTGTGCTTAATTCTGTAACACTGTTATCTACTGAATGAAAGTTGATAATTCATGCTTTTTTTTGCATGATTTTATAATATAACAATCAAAAGTCATGTCAAAATTACGCTTCTCAACTACTGACACATTCTTATTTTACTTATTTTCATTTCCTTTGTGTTTGAGTGCTCTGGCCTCAGAGGCCCACAGAGAGCTTTGGGTCTCCTGGCACTGGAATTGAAAGTGGCTGTGAGCAGCCCAACAAATATAGAATCGAATTCTTGCTCTCTGGAAAAGTTTAATAAGCACACCCCGGAGCTATCTCTCCAGTTCCCAGATCCCTATGTTTCACTTATTGGATTATGATATCATCCTGAGATTAACACAGTGAAAACTTCAGAATCTTTAGGATGAAAGAAGGGAGCTAAACATAAGACTTTATTGAAAGCCATTAGTGTTCGCGTTTCCTTTCCTACAACGCACCGTGTACTGATACCACATACCCTGGCCGTGAAGTCCACCGCAGCTCCCCGGTTCAGAAGAAGAGTCGCCACGTTGACATTTCCGTAGTGCGCGGCTATGTGCAAAGGAGTGAATCCGCTCTAGGGAAAGAGAAGAGCAGCGGATAGGGGCAATCCTTACACTGTGGAAAGCAACCGCTGGGTAACCAGAAAACCTGCGTAACCAACAAACCTACAGTGCAACTGTTTGCCATGTACACGAGCGACACAAGTCATGTAACAAACTCTTTAATAAAACTCTACAGTTTAGTCTTATAAGAAGAGATAAATAAAAATCCTGTACTTACTGGCAAATATATTTTTAATTTGTGAGGCTAACTGTCTATACAAAACTGTGTTTCCTGAGTTTGTTTACCTTATTAGCGGAAAAACAGATTATGATGAAACCAAATAAAGTTTCGAACACAAGATTAACAATTATTAATAAATGTTTTAATCAAAGAATTAAAGAGACAGGGTCTTTGTTTTGACCTTTCTATTTTCATGTGTGGGGATGGGATAGGGTGGGGGTTACTTACAGTTGTGTGTGCTAGGGGGAGTGTGCTAGGACTCCTGTCCTATGACTTTCCACCATAATCTCCTGAGGCAGGGTCTCTTACAAAACCTGGAGTTAGCTGGCAGCCAGTAAGGGTGAGCAGTCCTCTGTTTCCACCCTCTTACACTAAGTTACAGGCTTGCGCATGGCCACACCCAGCTTATTAACATGGGTCCAGGAAACTGGAACTGAGGGTCCTTATGTTTGCATCCCCTGAGCCATCTTCCCAACCGCTTGATCTTATTTTGTTTTATTTATTTATTTATTTATTTATTTATTTATTTATTTATTTATTACTTATATAGGGCCCTGCTTGCATGGGTGCCTGCAAGCCAGTAAAGGACACTAGGTCTCATTATAGATGGTTGTGAGCCACCATGTAGCTGGTGGGACTTGAACTCAGGACCTTTGGAAGAACAGCCAGTTCTCTTAACAACTGATCCATCTCTCCAGCCCCACTTGATCTTATTTTTAAAAGAGCATTAGTTGGCATTTCCTCTTTAGAACTGTGAAAACTTCTCAAGAAAAATGTGCAGTTCATTCTGCACCATCCACACTGGTTTTCTATCCCTTCCACATCTGTTTAGTCAAACTGTGACTTATAGTGAAAACAAATTTAAAAACCCATATCAAACAACTTTTCCTCCTGTTGCTTTGCCTTGTCCAGCGTCGGTATGAGGACTTTTGCCTTATCTTACTGTATCTTATTTTATTGTGTTTGGCTGTTGTCTCTTGGAGGTAACATCTTTTCTGAAGAGAAACAGAGGAGGAGTGGAACTTGGGGGTTGTGTGCGTATGTGCGTGTGTGCACGTGTACGTGCAAGTGTGTGTGTGTGTGTCTGTGTCGGTGTGTAAATCAGTGTAAACCAGTTGGAAGGAGTGGAGGGAGGAAAAATTGTGGTTGGGATGTATTGTGTGAGGGAAAAAAATCTATTTTCAATAAAAAAAGCTTCATATCAATATGACTATGAAATAAAGAAAATAGTGCAGCTGAATCCTATTTTGAATATAAATTAAATATAATTTTTAAACTAAAATGACTAAAGTAACTATATTAAGGGAATAATGTGGGTAGAGAAATAGTTTATCTCCCAAATGCTTCAAAAGCAAAATCTGAAAATCAAATGAAGAAATCATTTTTTTCTGTGAGGTTGTAGTTGAATACTCTGTTCTTCGCAATAGATATGTACTAGCTCTTGTCTTAGTGAATTGCTCAAAGACCTGATTATTTCCCTTACTCTACAGCAAGGCAGAGTAAAGGAGGAAACAACAGCACTCACTGGCTAACACATCGCACAATTTGCAGGTTATTTCCTAATGTGGAAATGGATTTTAGCATGTGCTTTATTGCTTCTAAGAGATATTCTACAAGCCACAACCAGGCTTTTTTTTTTTTTTTACTTTGTGTATAGAATTTGGTGATGCTGTTTCCAAAATGTTAAGCTAAACATGCGCATGACTTAGGTAATCGAAGGTGGTTGATGCTTTCAGTAACATTACTTGCAAATGACTTTTAACTGCAGAGAAGCAAGATATGAAAGTAAGAATAAGAACTGAACTCGATTCCCACAAAAGCAATCAAGATTCTTTTACTCTTCTTGTAGGTGATGTATTCATGCCAAAACTACAGGAAAACTCTGTAATCCCATAATTATTTTATAATATGTCAAATCTTTGTTCTATTTTTATCTTGATATTTCCTATCACCCAGACAAAATCTGAATATATGTCTGTTATTGCTGTACAGTTTCCTCCAAGACTGAAACATTTCAACCTGAAGGGGAACTTCTTTGTTCGGTTTTGGTTTGGGCTTTTTGAGACAGGGTTTCTCTGTGTAGCCTTGGCTATCCTGGACTCACTTTGTAGACCAGGCTGGCCTCGAACTCACAAGAGATCATCCTGTCTCTGTCTCCCTGTGTGGTGGGATTACCAGCTTGTGCCACCCTTGCTGGCTGCAGAGGAGCTTCTTAAAAGCAGGAAGGTAAATAACTCAAGACAGTTTCAGGATGTACTTGAAACTGCCCAGGTCCACACTAGGCAACTCCCTGGCAGAGTAAGCAATAAACATTGAGAGGCCCTGTCCGATAAACCAAGCTACAAAGAAGATCAGACCAGGTGCCTGGAAGAAGCCAAAACCAACTGAGCTGTCTCTAACAGGCTTGGAACAGCATCGCTTGGAAAGGACACTCTCTCCAGCCCGTTGAGCTGCCTGCAAGGCTATGTAGTGAGCTCCACGTTCCCAGGTTTTGTCAGTCATTACCCACGCTAGGGGGCCTTGGTGATGCAGCTGTCTTTGAGTCACTTCTGCTCCAGAACATAGCCTCTCACCTTTATTCTTGTAAGTAACCCCTATAAAATCGATTGGTTCACCAGGTTGGTGGTGTCTGTGCTTCGGTTATTGTTCTGGGTTCCCTTTCTGGGGTGAGTATACATGTGCTGTATACTCACAATTATTCAAGTTTACAATTTAATTTCAAAAAATCATATTGGTTGCCGGAAAATGATTTCCCAGTTATTCAAGTAAAATAATATTATTCTATCACTTATATTAGTTAATCAGTTGATGCTTTCTCATTGGCCTTCATTATCAGACTGTCCCAGACTGTGAAGTGTTGTTCATAATGTATAAAAATTATCCCCAAGGAGTACCTAAGACATTAAAGGTACTAATTAGTAATTAAAATCAATTTGTATGATTCCAGTCCTGAACAGTTTTATCAAGCAGTTAAGCTAAAGTACCTGACCCCCAATGTCATGCACAAAAAAGGAACAAACCAAGAAGCAGTGCAAATAATTCAAATAAATTGCATCTCAGTAGATGAATATGTTAATAAAGAAGATTCGAGAAATAGGTCACTTTCTCTGAATCCTGCATAGTGCCCAAAACTCTGCAACTTCTCCATGTCTCCAGATCAGTGCTGAAAATCAAATTATTCTGGAGAACAACCCACCAAAACAAAAGTCAACATTCATAAGAGTCACTTGCTTTTGAGTGTGGATTAATTTTTATAGGATACTTTCAATCATGCTTATGTTGTGACTAAGGAGAACACACATACACACACACACACACACACACAAACACACACACACTAGAGACTTATGAAAGCAACGTTCTCATTTATAATGACCTATTTCATATGAGGAAAATGATTTAATGGCAAGTATTTTAAGATTGACAGGAGGAAAAAAGCAATTGCTTGGCTCATGATGTGCAGAGCTATTATGATTATAAGCAATGTGGTAAAAAAAAAAAAAGGAATTCAGAAAAAAGAGAATTTGCAATTAAATAACAGAGAAATCTGAATTTTTACTTCTGAAAAGTCTAATCTGTACATTCTAATTAAGAGACAACATTGCTGTCTCTTTGCAAGTTTCATAATAAGGCTCACTCACTAAGACTTATGCAATGGTACTGTTTATTTCATGCTGGACTCATAAACTAGTTAAGTGGTTTAACAATGTTGTATCAAATACATTTGGATTATCAATCTTTCTTAATTATAGGATTTTCTCTAAACAGTTTCCCGTGAATAGAACTTTAATCATTAGTATGAATTAGTGGCCATTTATTTTAACTTGGCGAAAACTAACAATAAATAAAAACAAGGTAAATGCTGGTATAATGTACTGTACCTCGGTTGTCCTGTTCACCATCATCTGAAGCAATGTTTTGTGGGGAAAAGAGGGAAGATGTTACACAATGCAGAATTAAAGGGACAGCAGATCCCGCTCAATGCAACTGGATATTCTATTCCAGCAAGACAGAGTCAGAACACAACCCCACTACACAGCAGTCATTCTTTCTGACTCTCTCTATATAATGGTATAGACAGAATGCTGAACCAAATGTCTCAACGATGGAATCCGTCCTTCTAAACAAAATCATTTAGGCTTTGTTTGTTTGTTTGTTTGTTACTGTCTCCCAACAGATAGTCCCCTTCCATCTGAAATTCTCATAGAAACAATCTCTTTGTTTTCCTGACCAGAATGCTGTGTTATCAGCAGGGATCCTTGGTCATCACACAGAAAGATGCTGGCAGTCAGAGGGGACCTCTCCACAGATGCGTCGGCTCTTACCTTGGATTGTACGTCAGCATTGTGGTCATTCTGAAGCAGGAGAGCAGCAGACTTGGTGTCATCTTTCCGAGCTGCAATGTGCAGAGCTGGCAACCTCACCTTCCCTTTGGTGTCATTCTCCAACAGGATGGCCACCGCCTGGTTGTGTCCCTGCTGGAGTGCCACAGCTAGAGGAGTAAAGCCATCCTGGAATATAATGTACATGCGTGAGTGAGACTGACAAGCAGGACAGAATACGACTGTGAAGAGAGAAGCAGAGTGGACTCAGCCATTTGTCAGTGGCCTCATCAGATTTTTCCTGATTTTCATTCTTTACACTCAACAGCATCTGCATTGTAACAAATCTCACTGATTATGGAATGTGGTCCTGTTACAGAAGGAATGGGTGAGCTCCATGTTTGTAACAGGGAAATAAAAATTAGAACAAATACTCAGCTATGTCTTCTAATGTAAAGAAAAAAAAAAAAAAAGAATGGAAACCAAATCAGACTGAGGGGGAGAAAGAATATTGATCTATAAAGAAAAATGAGTGTGCAGTCAACAGTGAAAGACAAATGTTTCTGCATTGTCTTAGAGAAGGTGAGGGCAGAGTAATTGGTTTAATTTATATTAAGATTTCGGAGATTTAATGTGGCCTGAAAGAGAAAGAGGCAGGCAAGTCACTGTGAGTTTGAGGCCAGCTTGGTCTGCAAAGTGAGTCCAGGACGACAAAGAGAAAGCCTGTCTCAAAAAACAGAGAGAGAGAGAGGTTTAGTGTGTTTAATGTGGCCTAAAGCTGTTTGGTAAATTAGACTAGCCATTAATTTTGCAACTACTTTCATTTTAAGTTGACAACATCATTTCAGTATAAAGTTGCATATACTAGGTAGCATTTTCAACTTAAAAAGAGGGCTCAACAAACAATAGTACAAACAATGCAATAGTTGGAAAGGTCTCCAGGCTGAGATAGAAAACCAAGCTACAAAATTTGGAAAGTCATCTCTGCATCTTCAGATGCAATTATTTAGCTCCTGGAAAGATGGCAAATGCATCTCTCCTTAATCCTCTGACATTGGAAAGCAAATGTTAGAAGTCTCATTCATACAGCAGGAATGAGAGCAGTGGGTTGTACACTTGATGTCATTCCAGAGTTAAGGGTAATACACCCAAATTTAACTACTCAATTTGTTTTCAGTATTAATTGTTTAGGTGATAACTGTGGGCTTTTGAGGGAAAATAATGGTTCTCAAGTGTTTCATACCACATTATATGCAGCGTGAACTGTAGTAATATGTTAATTGTTCATTTGAATATGTTTGAATTTTAAGTACTTCACAGAGTGGAGGGGTGGGGAGTGTAGTATCTTAAGGTGAAGAACAGCAAGCAGCTGCAAGGTGTCTTGAATTGGGTGCTTTGTGAAGGACAAACCCATACATTTGCATATTCAGATTTTTATTTTCTAGCACTCTGTAGTGGTCTGTACTAATGGCATGTGGACTTTATTTTTGTTATGTTATGTTTTTCCTTAGAGACTCAGCCCACAAAATGGAACCCCAGTAAAAATATTATAGCTTTAAATTTTGGCAAAACTCTGGAGGAAGGAAGGGAGCCGAGATCTATGAACATGATGCTGCTGGCCACACAGGAAACTCCCTTCGGAGGAATAAAAGCTGGATTCCAACTGCGCAGAATTCATTCTGATCTGTATTTCTGAGAAGAAGGCTAAATATGTGTAACCACTGTTAAAATACCTCAATGAACTCTGCAAAAAAGAGACCCAGCTAAGTTCAGCAGCTTTGATTGCGTCTTTTATTTGCTAATCCTGTTTATGAAAAGAATTCAAAACTAAGTGTTTCTTCATGTGTCTGTATTTCACTGCCATGTGGGAAGATTGTATAGTTATCTGATTTTTTTTAAAAGTGGGTATAATGCCTGGTTGGTAATTGATCTTTACACATCACTGCTGCTCACTAGCACATAAGTGCCCCTTATGAGGGTCACACAAACTCCAATGAAGCCAAAGACAACAGAACATTAGAGCATCAACTATTCATGCCCGCTATAGTATTATTTGTTAGAGAATGGTATAGTTACAAATTTGTTCGTGTGACTCTTAGTAACCATTAGGGTAGGTGGTAGGGTTTAGTATATTGCTTATAAATGTAGTTGTTCAATGATAATTTTAAAAGATGAAATATAAGGCATGTTCATGGCTAGGCTAGACTTCCCTCTACCTGCCTTTGACTCCTTTGCACATGTTGTATTAAGTTAGATAGCGAGAGGCTCGATGGTCTCTGCTGATTCATTGATTACTAAGGCCTATTTTTGGAATCATACTGCAATGATGCAATGATCAGCTATACAAAAACATTGCCAACCCGCTGAGAATGTCATGCACTGAGTTCACCGAAAACCCACACTAGCCACCCTAAGTCTCCTGGCTGGGTGAGAGAATTCTGATGCGAAGATTTCATCTGATTAACAATTCAGCCTTCAAGGAAAGAGAAAACAGATGGATTCCCTTATGCTGGGATGTTTCTTTGAGACACAGTCTCTCTGTTATCTGAGCATTGCCTTAAGATATTCACAGTCTATACTCCCAGACAAAATGAGTGTCTCGAGGGACAGAAAGGTGCAGGTTAAAAAAGAGCCCCACATATCCACACTGCAAGTGCACAAATTATGTCTGTGTTACTGAATGTAGACTACAGAAGATCGTCATAATGGGCAGTTGTGTTTTCTAGTTATAATCAGGGTTTAAATGGTGTAAATTACTCATATATCACTTTCGCAACATTGATGTGCGTTCTCTATAGTGAGAACAGACTGTCAGAAAGTGATGGTGAGTGGTTCCATAAAAGGTTAGTTTCCCCCAAAAAAGATATGAAGTAAATTTAATACATTTCATGGACTTTTCTGTCCAGCACAGTGTGGAAGGGAGCTTTGCTCACTTTTCCTAAAGATGTACTGGACATTAAGAAATAGCAAGATGGCTTCTGAGTACCAGCCATGTTTTGCTGTTCACCAAGAGATAGGAAACAGAAAGGTAATTCTGTATCTTCCATGTGTCTAGATGTGCTGAGCGCTCAGAATCTGAACTGATGGCAAACATCCTTATCGCAGATTGCCATGATCATAGTCACACACTATGTCATAAACAACACTGTTGTGATATAGTCCTTAGAAAATTACACTAATACAAATGGCCATAAATTATTTCTAATGGTTAGAAATTGTTCCTGCAAGGAATTGCTTCAGATCTTAAGATAAAATATTGACAAAAAAAAAGGAACATGATCACTTGATGTGACCTAATTTTGGAATGCTGTAAAGATCCCCAAAACAAGTCAGGTCACAAGCACTCCCATAATCCCAGGAGAATTGCAAGGAGGACTTGAGCAACAAACTGAGACTCATGTTTCCTTAACAACAAGAACTCTAAGCTTAATGACAATGGCAATCATAATGCATGATCATGAATCTCAGATGAAGGTTTGAACACATGTTGATGTGCACAAGCCCGAGTCACTCACACTCACTGGCCGTTATTGTGGGTTATAATCACAACAGTCCCAGCATACTTCAGATAAAATAGTGGAGATCCTTTGCAACTGATCTAAAGAATATGGCCTTTAAAACAAAGGAATCCGGGAGCAGACGTACCTCTGTAGCAGTGCTCTGATTAGCTCCATTTTCTAGCAAGTATTTTACAACGTCAATGTGATTCTCCTGGGCAGCCATGTACAAAGGCGTGAAGCCATTCTGAGGACAGACAGAAAAAAACAAAAAAAAAACAAAAAAACAAAAAAACAGAAATCTCAATCATTTCAAAGGTTTCAGAACAACAAGTTACACCATACGGAAAAATCCACACACTATATGAAATAATGCCCATGTAACATCTTCTGTATTTTCCAAGTTATATATTAAGTAAACTATATGAACTATGCAAACTGCTTAAGATATTTAAAACATGAACTCTATAGATTATTCTTCTATAGCAGATTTTTATTATGCATGCATATAATAGTGTCTATATAATATTTTCTGTATTAATCCATAAACCACTTACACCAATGGTGCTCAGGTTGTGGGTTGTGACTCCTTTCGGGGTCACATATCAGATATCCTGCCTATCAGATATTTACATTATAATTCATAACAGTAGCAAAATTGCAGTTTTGTTGCAGTAGCAACAAAATAATTTCATGGCTGGTGGTCACCACAACATGAAGAACTGTATTAGGAAGGGGGAGAAACACTGAATTTTAAACAGACTACCATTATCTTGAATATAATAATATTTATGTAATGTCTTATTAAATATATACATATATGTGCATATACATATACATATCTGTATACATACTGATTTAGTAATCTTAGCAGTACCAGTTATTACTCATAACAGATCATGAAAGAAGAGATTAGGGACTTGACTGAAGATGAGAAATTCTATACTTCTAATCACAGTAGCATTGCTTATACTGAACATTTATACTTTATTTTTAAAGCCACTCTGAAATGTTATCCATTTTCACATTAATTTTCTTAATTATTTATTGAAGTGCATCCACTGTATCTTAGGGATGCCTAAGATACAGTGACAAACAGAACACATGCATGTGCCCTCATGGGGTAGACACTGTAATGGCCTTCATTACTATGTGCTTATAAAATGTTATACCATGAGTTTAAATTTAAATTTAATTGTCACAATTCTTTTTTACTTCTGTATGCTTAAGAATATACCATCTTTATTGAGGGGGAACACAATTTTTCAGAAAAATCTTGATTCATAAATTGTCAAAAGAATCAGGCAATATATATATATATATATATATCAGGCAACTAATGTCAGATTATTAAGCATAAATGTTTACTAGATTATTAAATATAGATGTGTATTTATACACTTCCTGTATATTAATGAAAATGAGTAAAAGTTAAATGAGCATGTGCCAAATTTGTTTGTTTGTTTGTTTTTCAAGACAGGGTTTCTCTGCGTAGCCTTGGCTATCCTGGACTCACTTTGTAGACCAGGCTAGCCTCGAACTCCTAGAGATCTGCCTGCCTCTGCCTTGCCAAGTGCTGGGATTGCAAGAATGCACCACCATGCCCAATGCACTTGGGGATTATTACTACCCCCAGACAGGAGTAAAAAATAGGTTTTAAACTACGTTTTGAAATGAAAATTTTCCATGCATTGTAGAAGTGGAAACATTATTCAAAGTGGCAAATAACCAGCAAAATATAACACAAATTATACAAGTAAAATAAGTAAAGAAATTTAACTTTTTTTTTTTAATGAAAGAAAATGTCCGGGGTCCAAATGGTGAAAGAAAATTTAAATCTAAAGTAGAAACAATTGAAGAAAAGTAAGTTAACAACAGTGTTATAATTTGTGAGTAGCTACTGCTAGCTGGAGCGTGTGCTTTCCAAGGCATATCAAGAGGTGGAATCTGCTGTATTTTAAGATCACTGAAGAGGTGGCGGAAGGAAGGAATTAGAGATTCAAAGGAAGGGAAAGCCAAGAAAGACTGTTCAAAACAAGGAGTAGGTGTGGAATGAGGGCCCTTCACGGCAAGTAAGAGGTAGGGATGCAGTTAGAAAGAAAGAACTTTAACAGAACACAGCCACTGCTCACAGGTTTCCTTTGATACAGTTTTGTAGATAGATCAAGAAGGAAAAAAAAAAAAAAAAGGAAACAGGAAGAAGTCGTGAGTTCCTCAGGGGAAAATGTTCCATGCTTAGACCTGTGCCTGTAAAAGACTCAACCCTGGGTCTTGAGCTGCTGAGGGACCCTCACTTGCTTAACCATTTGACCTTTTAAAACTACTTTAGAAACATATTAACTCTAGAGAATACATAGCTTCTCATTGTATATAGCGCCTGCGCAGAACAGCATCTATTTAACGTCTTCTGTATTTATCAGTTCACAGACCATTGCGTCAGGTTGAATGCACATAACTTACACAGCACTCTGAGTGCTTCAGGTTACTATCTAGAGTAGATTGTGTTAGGAGGGATTAATACACAGGACTGAAAAGAAAAAGGTGTGGCAGAACCAGGAGCCCTGCATCTCCTTGGTGTTCAGACTGCGGTGCAGGTTACCTGATTACCGAACTCTCTATCTAGTGTTCCCAGGTACGGTACCGGTCCTTGCTCAGACATCCTCTCAGGCATCCTTTGATGGCCTTACATATATCCATATCCATCTATATCATTAATTTTTTTTGCTGACCAAATATATGACAGAATAATATAATAGGAAAGGAGATGGTTTTGGTTCAAGGTTCCTGGGGGAATTCCCAGCCCACTGTGACTGGAAAGCAGTGGGAGCAGGAGCAGTCACGCCCCAGGCAGTGGGAACATGGGGCATTGGGCATAGACATGGCTGCGGCTCAGACAGTAGAGGGAAAGCTGACTCAGAACCAGAGGCAGAGGGAACTTCAGAGACCTGCCACCAGAAACCTACTTCTTTCACACAGATGATACTCCTAAAGACTATATAATAGTGTCATATTGAGCACCAAGTATTCAAACTTGAGCCTTTGGGGAACACTGTGAATTGAAATGTTAACATCATCCCACTTAAATAGAATCTCCCTTATATGACAAAAGAGACTTTGTAGATGTGGTTAAGCCAAAGATTTTGCTTGAGCTGCAGAGACGGAGATGCAGTAGGCTCTTTTTAAGACTTATAAGAGAAAAGCAAGAGACGGCAAGGAAGAGTCAACTCTATCTGCTGGTGTAGTAGTAAAGGAAGGGACCACGATCCAAGGAATATGCCTTTAGAAGATGGAACAAGCCAAGAAATGAATTATCAGCTAAAGCTGTCAGAAGAAAACAACCTTGTCAACACCATGGTTTTAACCCTGGATGGCTAATAGACAAAACTAGGAGAGAATAATTTTGTGTTGTCATCTTGTTGTGTGCGCTAATTTGTTACAACTGCAAAATCAATCAAATGTCTTGGCTTGGGGTTGCAGGAGACAAAAACAGGTGCTGGAGTTTGGTTAGCTTTGGCAGCATCTGCAATAGTGTACATCAAAGATGGGGAACCGGAACTATGATGTCACCACACTTTTGACGGTGAGAGTTGGAGCTATGATGTCACCACAGTTAAGAGATGGAGAATTGCACTGCCCTAGAGGTGTTGCTGGTGTGGCTTCTGTGTCAAATGTCCATAAGTGGGTCGCAGAGAGGAGAGAGGCTATGTCTATGTAGTAGCCACTAAAAGACCAAGTAAGTGGTGGAGAAATAAAAGAGAAAGGGAAACAGAAGGATGTGGGCAAAATGAAGAGAGGCAGAACTAGAAACTCCAGAGTGGTGAGGAACAGTCTGGTGTGAGTAGCCAGTTATGCCACCCGGGACCATGGTGGAGTTCTGGCCTGTGCTGCCACTGGGCATCACAGCTGGGTCTATGACCCTGCAGCAGCAGGGGTCTGTTACAGCCAAAATCCACGTGGACATCTCCGGTCTGGTCGGCCACCTGGGGACATGTTAATGTCTGAAGGCTGTGCAGAACCACCCCTCACCTGGGCATCATGAGAGTGCTGGTCTTCAGAGCATCAGAGCAGGAGAGTTGACCTCACCTCTAGCCATCAGTAATACTCAGGAGAGCAAGCCCCTTACAGGAGTTGCAGGTGAGCTGGACCAGAGGACATGAACATGGGAGAGCAGTGTCATGGATGAGGGAGAGATACCTCCTCCCCTCTCCAACAAAAGCAGGTAGGAGACCTGGCTTTAGCAGGCAAGAGAGTTGTCCCTGCCCCTCATCAGCTGCAGCACTCAGGAGAACTGTCCCTGCCCCTCACCTGGACAGCACAGGAGAGCTGATCCTGGTAGCAGGGGTGCAGGCGAGCTGGCCCAAGGGCATGAGCTGGGAGAGATGACCTTGCAACTTGTCTGCTGTGTGGTGAAATGGGCAAGGGTCCACTCCCCTTTGCCACTAACCACCTACAACAGACAGGAGAGCTGGCTCTCAGACAGTCATGAGAGTAGGAGAGCTGTCCCTGCCCCCACCTGCTGCATCACTCAGGAGAGCAGGCCCTAGACCTCACTTGGGCAGCACAGTAGAGCTGACCCTGATGGCAGGGGCAAGGTAAGGCAGCCCAAAGGGAGTCATGCAGCAGTGTGTGGGTAAGGGAGAGATGCCCTCCTCCCCTCCATCATTTCTCACCATGTTTGGCAGGCAGAAAGATGGCCCGGGATCATGAGAGAGAACTGGCCATGTCCCTCACCAGCTGCAACACTCAGGAGGGCAGGCTCTGCACCTCACTTCAGTAGCTAGTAAGCCAGCCCCGAGGGCATGAGAGCGGGACAGCCAGAAGGCTGACCAGCTCAGACACCTCTCAGGCCCAGGTCCAGGTAATTCAATTGGCTCACCCCAGCATTTACCCCATTGATGAACTTCTGGAGTGCATGAAGGGGTTGGTCCCACAGATACAAAACTACAGGAGCTCCGTGGCATAGGACAACAACAGCATATCAGATAGGGGTCCCAATGAGACTCCAGAAGTGATAGATTAGCAGAAGCCAGAGGTCTTCTACCTGACCAATATGTCAAGCAAAGCAGTGTCGACAAAAGGGTACATTGTGGAACACTCTGTGACACAACCACAGCTTCCACAATGAGATTTTTTTCTTCTCTGTTGTGGGGAGGATGCAAGGGTGGGGGGCCAGTATGAGTGGAGGGAGAACTAAGTAGAATTGGGCAGCATCATGTGAAATTCATGAAGAACCAATAAAAAGTAGAAAAATAAAATAAAAAGATAGAGAACCAGAGTCACAATGTCATCACAGTTAAGAGGTGGAGAACCAGAGTCATGATGTCATCACAGTTATGAGATGCAGCACTGGAGTCATGGTACTGCTTGGTTATGAGACAGAGAACTAGAGCCATGATGTCACCATGGCTAAGAGATGGAGAACTGGAGACATGGTGTCACCACACTTATGAGATGAAAAAGCAATAAAGTCACGATGCCACCATGGTTAAGAGATGGTGTAAAATATGGTAAGAATTTGCTGTAAATACGGATTTCCTACAAACCAAAAATATGGAAAATATCCTTTCTTCCCTTACAATATTTATCAAGAAACATCCCACTTGAGAAAAAGGACTATCTATTCCTTTGAGCACTTAGGATAGAGCAAGGCAATATACTGGCATCGTTGTAAACTGTGTAGGAAACTGTTCATCTTCACTCAAACATTGCTTAGCACAGCATTCCTGGGCTACTCATATATACACGAGGTGCTGCTCAATATGTCATGCCTCTTTGGTTTTCTAAAAGGGTTTAACTGGAAATAGCTATGAAAGCATATATAAATTCTCATTGCTGATATAAAAAGTCAAAGATACCCACATCTTTGGCTTATCCTAGGTGCAAGCAAGGAGAGTTGATTATGATAGTTCTGGCATAATGGATTCATATACCTCGAGGAATATGGTTTCAATCCATATTGTTTATTAATCATTGGTAATGGATCTCAGATTAGTTATAACTCTTCCTCAGATCCAAAAATCATGTTGGACTTCAAAGAATTCAAATATCAAGAAGGCCTCTCACCTAGAAGTTTTAGTTTGTGCTTATAAAAATGCCTCTCACAGGGCTGGGTGGATGGCTAGCTCAGTGGGCAAAGAGTTTGCTGTGTGAGTATGGGGCCCTGAGTTTGGATCCCCAGCAGTGGTTAAAAACACGGGATCCACCTATGTGCCTCTGCTTATTAAATACTATTAACAGTACCTCTGCCTATAGGGTAAATATTATTTGTCATTCATTTTATATTTATTCCACAAAAAAATGTGTTTGATCTCTTTTTACTACTTTGCATTGTACCCAGCCAGTGACTTAGAAACAAACACGAAACCTCTTTGCTACATTCAGCACAGACAGGTCAGTCCTGCAGGACTGGGGACAAAGAGGGACTGAAGAAGAAAAGACAGACACACAGACATATTTACAGAAGGGCTGCAATTGGGTGAGTCATGCTTGCTGTGATGGGACAGCACCAACTAAGCAAGCAACCCAGAGCCTCTGTGGGTTTACAATGCATAGTCAATATCCAGACACAGCCCAGAGGAAGGCTATACCTGCTCACTCAGCCTAGCCCAAGGAAGGCTTTGCCAACTCCCCCGAGTCTGAGTCACTGTACTGGTGCTTGATAATAACACACATTCACAGAGAACTTCATCCATACTCCTTACACCTTTGCTCAAGGCTTCCTCTGCTCTCCACACCACTTTCCATGAGAACACCCAGTCCAAAGCTGAGATAAGCACATTTACACTACTACACATAGAATGGGAGACACACTTAACTACTCTACTTGTTTATTATTATTACATATTATGTAAGGAGAGCACAGATGAAGGACACAGCACCCAACTGTGTGAAGAGAGTCTGTCAGCAGGATGTCATTGGAGTGACTCAGTATAAAGAGTAGGGGAATCACGAAAGCACAGAAGCAGGAACAGCTTTTGAGATGGAGATGAGAAAAGAGAGGGCAAATGGGCCTTATGCATGACTCAATGCCAGATGGTGAGGGGACTGGGTTTGGCAGGACTTGGCCCTACCTACCTCACTAAGGGCTCTGTACTTTGTTTTAAATGGCGTGAGAGTCTTTCAGGTTTTTAAAACAGGGATTTGATATGAATATATCTGCATTTTAGGAGATTATGATGCCAAGAATAGAGAGGATGAAATGAAAAAAAATGCTCTGACTATAGTTACTGAGAATGAAAGGAAGGTTTTTGCAAGAATATAAGAATATAAGGAAGAGTTGAGAAGGGACAATATTGAGATAATTTTGGTTCATTCAAGATAAGCTATATCTATATTCAGATATGCATACTACTCCATGGCTAGAAAGAGCACAAGTAGTTTCAATGCATGTTATTGTTAATAGTTGTCACTGTGAATAGTTATCAGGTTAGTTATAACTCTTTGTCAAATCCAGAAATCAGGCTGAACTTGGGAGAATCCAAATATCAAGTAAGACTCACATCAAAAAATCTTTATTTTTTGCTTATAAAATGCCTCACACAGAGCTGGGGGTGTGGCTGGATAGGTAAAGTACTCGCTGTGTAAGTACAAGGACTGAGTTCAGATCCTCAGCAGTGCTATAAAAGTGGTGTTCACCTTCAAGCCTCTGTAGCCCCAACCCTAGGGTTATGCAGAGACACTCAGATCCCTGGAGCCGTCTGCCAGTCTAGTCAGTTGATGAGCTCTGCATTCAGTGAGAGACTCTGCCTCAAATATAATAATGATGATGACGATGACGACGATGACAACGACGATGATGATGATGGTGATGATGTGGTGGTGGTGGTGGTGGTGGTGGAGGTTGATAGATGAAGACGCCCAATGTTTGCCTTTGGCCTCAACATGCACATAATTCCACACACAATCCTTAGCCCACAGCAAGTGCTCAACCAATATGCCTTAAATGGATGAATGAATAAAGTAAACAGAATCCAAATATCTTTTTTCATCTGTGATGTTTTCAACTCGTTTCTAAATTATTCTCAAATACATAAGCCTGGTCCCTTTTTCTTAAATACATAATATCTTAAGAGTTTGCTTTTAAGACATCAGTTATGGAAGGGTTGATGGTGGGCGCCTTCAAGACCCAATACTTAAAATGTCATTGCTTTTCAGTCTTGAACCCTCTTTTAGGTCACTGTCTCTAGGGAGAAGCAATTTTTGTTATGAGAGCATTCAAACATGATGCTCTTCTTGAGGTTGACTGAAGTATAAGTGGCCCTCAATGACTAATGATCCCCAATCTGCCAGACAACGGAACTTAACTGTATTGCATTCCAAAAAGGCATATGAGGGATGCCTCATGCAGAATCCTAGCATGTGGGTTAGCTATGAGTAAAAGCACTGTGACCCAGAAGCGACTGTGTCCTGTTATTATCTATAGTGTGCTTTGAAGTAAAAAATATTAGATCTATGTATTGATAAGAAAGAATAGATGGAGACATAGCCAGGGTGTATATGTCTGGGGCAAACCATATATAGTTTGAAGCAGTATTTTTTTTAAAAAATCCTATTGTGATAAGCATTCAACATTCATGGTGCCCTAAATTCCAATATGTCCTTAGGGTTTACTCTCTATTCTTACAGAAGTCTCAGTGGACAAATCTTGTAATAACAGAAAATGGAAACAGTTACACATAGTGTGGGGTTAGTAGTTAGGCTGGTGGTTACTACAGAGCTCAACATTCTCAGTGCCTTGCATATTCCTCTTGTATTGAAGTGGATTAAGAGTAATGCGGTAGGGAAAGATTCTAAAATTATCAGCAAGCTTGAAGGTCAGAATGATTCAAATCATGTCCCTAAATACACCATGAACACCCAGCTGTGAAGGATGCAGGAAACCAATCTGGACTAATTGTAGTCATGAAAATAAAGGCAGCTTTGGGTACTCTGGGGGTGTGCTTAGGAAACAAGAAGGAAAAAATAGGCTTGTACATTATGTGATAGTAAGGCTCAGCTGCTCTCCTCATCTTCTGGATTCAAAAGAGCTTCAGATGACTGAAGCCAATCAACACGGAACATTCTCGAGGATACCGTGGCTTCATGTTTCCACAACACATTTGAGCTGCTCGCCCCAACCAAATTCAGGATTCTTTTCTAAAATATTGGGACACAGAGAGAGACACAATCTCCTCTTATAACTATAGACAACAAAAGTGTAGCCACCATCATAGATCTACAATGATAAACAGTCTAGAGTAACTCAGATGTTATAGCAGTCACAGGGGTGACAGAGAATGACTCCAAGTCTCTGTTATTGGGGAAACATTTGGGGCTGGGGAATCCTGACACTCACTGACCTGTCTGAATTTTATATAAAAAGGTTAAGAAAGTTTTTAAAATTTATTTACTTAAGTACAATATTAGCCATTTTCTTATTTGCAATTGGAGGCATCCTAGTCAATATGGCATCCAAAACAAAATGCCATTTTCAACATTGTCATTGGTTTAAAATACTCTGGGCTGGAGACATGGCACAGCAATTAAGAGCACCTATTGCTACTCAGGAAGATGCACTTTCTATTCCCAGCTCCCACATGGTGGTTTATAGCAATCTGTAATCTCCAGCTCTAAGGCACTAAATGCCTTTTCCTGGACTCTGAGGGACCAGACATACACATGGTGCACAGACACATACATACATACATACATACATACATACATACATACATGCGTACGTATGTGCATACATACATGCATCCATCCATCCAACAAAATACCCATGCATATAAAATGAAGATAAATTAGTCTCAAGATTTGCTTAAGCAAAATAAAGCACTTTACACAGGACCTCCAAAGAACGCAGAAAGTGCAATAAACCGGCTGTTTCAAGCAATGAAAGTATTATTATTTCTTTTAGATTTTGAGATTAATATATCATTTCTCTTTTTTATTTCAACCCTCCAAACTATCCCTTATACTCCTCCTTGTTTTTATAATTCATCGCCCCTTTTTTCATTAATTGTTGCTTATAGATGTGTGTGCAGAGTTATAAATATGTATGTATACACACATATTACCTAACTATGTAATGACAACCTGCTCAGTCTGTATAATGTTACTTGCACATATGTTTTCAGGGCTGTTTGGTCAAGGCTAGCAAATTGGCATGCTGTTTTCTGGGGAAGACTATTCTGTCCCTCCCAGTATTCCATAGTTACTTGTACATAACCTGAGTACCTTCAGAAACCAGGAAAGTACAAAGGGGCCATTGCAGGAGTAGGGGAGCATAAGAGGAGACAATAGCAGGGTACAAGTGATATGATTGAGAAAATGGGTAAAATGGAAGGATCTAATTAGGGAGAGGAAGGAGATAAATACAGGGAAAGATGGGAGATGGGTAAAGCAATAGAAAGGATGACTGAATACTCATAAAGAATCCTACTATTAACTATCTATCTAAAAATACCTACAATACACATAAATTTGTTTATAAATATAGATATATAGTTGAAATAAAAATTTCCCATATTCCCTAGCAATGGTTCCTCCAAGAGCCAAAAAGACCACCTAACAAAAGCACACCGAGACATGAGAAGCCCTCTTTTGAGATGTTGGTCAGAGTTCTCCAAGGGACTCTGAAAACATTTACAGGCTACTGCTACTGCCCTTGGTTTCTGCACAGACATTTCTCCCCACTGCTGAAGACACCATGAGCTTTGGCCACAGAGCCCCGAGGCCCCTGAGCTGGAACTGACCTGAAAGCCTTCCCCCTGAGGACTAGCTTCCATGGTACCAGAAGGCATCATACAAGCTTCCAAAGGAATGAAACTACTCAGTTCTACCAGCTGCGATGCTGTAGTACCACAGCAACAACTGGCACAAAATCCAACAGCTTCACAAATGGACTCAAGACCCACTCAACAAGTGGGAAACCATGCCTGGTACTGGACACGCAGGAAGCTATCTGAAGCTAGAAAAGTCAGACACCTTGGAGGGGAACTTAAAACCAACACTTTACTAAAGCATCATCATCCCTAACTACATCCTAAGATTTGTCCTTATACCCACAGGGAAAGTGAAGTCCTTATACTTCATCAAGTAAACTTCTCTTTGCTACAGCGGGATATAACAGAAAACTACAACCAATCAGAATGTAGCCTCGTGAAACCCAATCCCAACTGACACATCCACACCCCAACTCCTGCACCTAAGGCTCAGACATCATTCTAAGAGCCAAAGGACTGGGGAGCTGGCTGGGAGACAGAGTCTCCTATGAATGTCAGAAACCATTCTCCTAAAAGCCTCACAGCCATGACTGCTACCCAGTCATGAGCTGAACCAGGACTACACCAATCGTTGGTAAAGTGGAAGAGGAGGGAAGAGGGAAGGATCATAAGGCCCTACTATACACAAAACGTGAAGCTCTTAGACAAATCTTGTCTGTAAGTCCAGAACACAAAATTCAGGGACTGGTTTGCTTCCATTGCTTTTTTTTTCATCCATAATGTTAATTCTTATTTAAGCTGTCAATGATATGTTGAGCTTGGCCAGAGATGGTTTATTGAGTAAAGTGATGACTGGAAGCCTGAATACCTGAATTCTATCTGCAGAGCCCACACACTATCAGGAGAGGACCAACTCTTGCATAGTACACCCATCCCTGACATCCACAAAAGCACATACCCACATTCTTACAGCCGCCCCTACACACACGCACGCGCGCACACACACACACACACACACACACACACACACACACACACACACAC
>OU015753.1:79349517-79372270 GCA_907169655.1 Acomys percivali
AAGAAAGAAAGAAAGAAAGAAAGAAAGAAAGAAAGAAAGAAAGAAAGGAAATTTCCGCAGGCCAAGTAAATATTTCAAAGAGTAATTTCTATTGTAAAGATATAGAATTGTAGGAACTTTAAAGTCACGTCTCTGAATCTAGTAGATTTACAAGTTAGAAAAGTAGACAGACAAATGCCCTGTGCGGACAGTTAGAAAGCTCAGCAACATCACTATGCAGGACTGTGTACAAAATGTTCAGGTGCAGTGGAGTGTGGTCAAGTGTCTGTGCTTCAGAAATTAGGCAGACATTTTCAAAGCTAGTAGCATTTCTCAGCTCACTCTGTTTTCATTTCCAGCCCCATAAGCCCCATCAAATAACTATCAAAAAGGTTGTGAGTAGACCTTGTGGCATGGAATCGTGGGAGAGAAAAGAAGCGAGCCTAGTCGCACTGAATGCTGGCTCACTTTCCATCACATTGTTAAACCCATAGTACAGAAGTGCAAATAAACAGGGCTCCATTGTCACTAGGCAGGTACTTACTTCCACTTAATCCACATGCATCAGTCATCATGGTGTCCTAGATTCCTCATGATTTTAAGACACTGCCTGTCATGAGTGGCATTGTGTCTTCTGATAAAGGCCAAAGTTTCTTTGCCTGGTTGGCTGTTAACCACTCTTTTTTTTTTTTCCTAGTCCCATCTGTGAACTGCCTTATAAAATCAAGTTTTATCAAAAGGCTCCTGCAAACAATTTCAGTTCAAAGCCCCGTCTTTGTTATCTCATCACCCTCATGGATGAGTGAGGTGGCTCAACCCCCGCAGCCCCATGCATGTGGAGGCCCTGGATTCTTTCAAAAAGAAGCATGTTCGTCAGGCGAGCCAATCTGTCCTCTACCCATGACGTTCCCGTGTAGTAATGTCACGCACTCCTTCTTGGCTGTAAATTCTCACTCGTCAACTGCTTCATTCACAGTCAAGCCGTTCTCTCCTCCACTATAGAACTACACTACAGAGATCCCCAAATGTTTGCTTTACCCCTCATTAACATGATACACATGGAGGTGTCATGAGAACCTCAGTTTACATGAATAGTGCAGGAAGCCACAAAAAGGCATACCTCTCGATAACTCCAGGAACTTGACCAGTTATTGTTTATTTGAGGCTTTCTTGCCTTCGTATTTCAAAAACTAATTTTATTGATCTACTTCCCAAAAACTCTCCACATTATTATTTGTGTCCCCTGAGTTTCAGATTGTTCTTCCTTTCTGGATCCTGGATTAACTTTTTAGAAAGATATAGACAAGAGTAGAATTTGGATACAAAATACAGGATTTGCACTGTGATGTGGGACTCCTACATCCTTTTCACAGATCTTAAAAGGAAATGGTGGTTCTATTTCCCTAAGTATGTCCCAACCCATTCATCCAACACCAAATGTTGGATACAAAATTCTGTGCCAACAGTAAGATAGGAATGAGGAAAATAAAAATTGAGGAAGGGACCAAACCAGCATCCATGGCCTTTAAAACCACACCTTCTCCAAATTGCTAAGTTGCATCACCAAGATAATTAATTTGCCTGTATAAACATCTGTTTTAAAATCAATCATAAAGTATGAGTCAGCTGAGAATGGCAGCTATCTAAATACAATAATGCCATCAGCCTCACCAAATGACTTAGGCATTTAGAAAAAAAAATCTTAAAATTTGACCAATTTTTCTCACTCATACATTTCTCACAATATAAAAACCATCTGAAGCTGTTTGTTGGGATTCCCTGCATGTGAACCTCACACTGAGCAAACACTGTGCTGCACAGATAAGGATTATTTTAATCTCATAATGACGACATCAGCCTTCTTTCAAGCTCTGTTAGAAACTGATATGATTAGGAGCACAAAGAGAAGCTTCAGGAACTCTGAAAACAAATGAATGATAAGATGGTTTTAGCTTATTATCCTTGGGCTGTCTCCAAAGCATATTAACCACTATGTAATAACTAATATCATAGCTTCTAACAAGCATTTCCTTTGCAACATTTGCCATATGTCAACTTCTATCACATCACTGGGTTCAATGAGTCATTTGGAGAAAAGTAACCCTGTTCTTTTTATAGACAGAAGTCTCAGCATTGCAGGTTACTGTCCTGCCATCCTAAAGAGAAAGCCTGGTGCCCATGTGAACTTAACTTGCTTTCAGCTCCATGCTTTATAAGATCACTACTGACTGAGACATAGTCTGTGGTAAATGACATCTCTTATGCCCTCTGAAGCAAGTATGGCCTCCAGACTGGCAGTGCCCACCACTTGAGAACTTTCTACTTCAGAGCAAGCAGAAATTGAAGAGAGACCCAGAAACAAGTTGTAGCAAGCTCTGCAGGTGATTACAATGCAGGTGAATGCTTGAGAACTCAAGCTCTAATAAAGGTTGTTATTTTGCTATAAACAAAATGTCCATGATACAGGGCCAGGGAAAGAGCCAGAGCCTCCTGCCTGCCTGCTGGACAGCTGTTCTACCACTAAAGTGTCCCTCCTGGCCCACACCCAGATGGAGTTACTAGAGCAGTACAGCTATATAGCATCTTGTGTTTCCAAGCCTAAGATGCTGCTGTCTGTACCTAATGTAACATATCGATGGTTTTTTTTTTTTTTTACAATGGTACCAATCTTCAAAAAGTTTTACTAAAGGCTTAAATTAAAGTAGGTTTTCAATTCCTAGTAAGTCCTTATTACAAATTTAGTTGAAAGTTTTGGGTTGCAAACAAAAATGAAAGTGATTAATTAAAGCATAACATTACACAGACAAAATGGATGTCCTATCTGTTGTAAACCAGTTTATTAATCTCTGTAATCAAATAGAAAAATAACTAAGCTGATACACAACATTTATCATTAGCACTCTCTGGTCTGGAATGTATGTTGTCTTTACAATCCTGTCTCTGTAGACACGATGAGGGATGAACAGCATGGGGAGTAGACTCTGCTACAGAAGCCAAGCTAATGAGGGTGTTCTAGAGAGCAGATAAAAATGAGCTGCCAGTTGCTCCTGTAGTACAGCCTGTGTGGGTAACACACTAAACAGAAAGCGTGACCAATCAGAGAAAGATCTGGGGTTTTGTTTCATTTTAGTTTGGTTTGATTTGCTTCTGTTTTGTTTTGTTTTTAATATGTTATTGATCCCAGGGCTTCCCATGTGTGGAAGGAATAGATTTTATTAGAAAAATACATAGTTTAATTCCTACACACAGACATCACAGATATCAAGAGTGAGGATGAGGAGCAAATTTTCATTCACATATGCTTTCTATCAAAAAAAATATAGAAATCAGGTACCTAGTGTGATTTATTGTTTCTCTTTTCTCAATTTCAATAGGATCACAAATTTTCTTTTATGATTTTGTATATCATAAAGCTGTTAGAACCTGCCAGTTTCCCTCAGTATTTCAGTAAAGCCACGGACGGCTGTGTATGAGATAGCAAAATATAGAGAGTCCTGCATCATACCAGACTCTCCCAGTGAAATGCGGGATTTGTGGTAAACTTTAAAATTATAGGAAAAAACCAGCATCCTAGGGCAGCACAGAACTCTCGAGAGCTACATTTCACAGATGTCACTATCATCAGTCCCTCTTCTTTCTGAGGTACGTAGTGACAATGATGAACTGGCATTTTCCAGTTGTTTAGAAATAAGAAATTTAGCTCCATGATTTCATAGAGTATTTTGGTTAAAATAAGTAAAAGAGGAATTTGAAAAAAAATTATTAAATCAATATCACAAAACCATATTATAAACTTATTAACAGCAGAGAAAACCCAAATGCAATTAATACCTGTGACTGTGCGTTGATATTGGCGCCCTCCTTAACTAGAACTTTGACAACTTCTGCTTGTCCGGCCAGTGACGCAATGTGAAGAGCAGTATTTCCCTTCTGTTTAGACAAAACAGAAGAGAAAATGTTACAGGTTTCCAAATTGTGTAGAAATCAAAATATACATGCATTTTTCAAGTTTGTTCGCATTTCAAATTATTAAAACCTGTGTTTTGTCAAGGTAAACCATTCACTTTTATCAAGCCCACTATGTGAAAGATGTTTTTTAATATCAGAACACTTGTAATCTCTAGCATCTCACTTTACTGTCTTTTGTAAAACTGGGGCCTTGTTGGGAACATAAGAGGACTGGATTTTGAAGAAGTCGTAGCCTGTGGATGTGTGCACAAGAGACAGTGTCCTATAGAATTCAACAGGTTTTATGAAAAATCCCAAACTTTTCTATTGTGATAAAAGAGCAATTTAAAAATGTTTGTCAAAATGTTACTCATTTAACTGTGCAAAACTAAGTAGGGAGGCTAGAGAGAGTGCTCAGTAGTTACGAGCACATGCACGCGAATCCCGTCATCTGTATTAAGCAGCTCATGAGCACCTGTAACTCCAGGTGCAGGAGACTGGCTGTCCTGCTCTAGCCTCCTCAGACAACTGTGCATATGTGCACATGTATGTTCACACACACACAATTTATAAAATAAATCTTTCAAAAAAGCAACTCTGGGCTTTCAGCTGGCAGAGAAATTTTGCTCAGAGTTAGGTTTCAACCTACAAGGGCACACTTTTTTTTTTTACTCAGAATATTTTAGAAATTAAACACTAAATTCTGCAACAACCGTAAAATTACCTGTGATTTCTACCACTTGCTACATCAAAATTTATGATACAAGTCAAAGAAAATGAAGATGGGATTAAGAGAAATAATGAAAATAGAAAATTAAAACAAACGGAAGGGTAGATTCCAAACCAGAAAGTTCAACTCTCCTTCTCTTTCGGGGACCAGCTCGCTCTAAAGCCACGTCCACTCAGCATTTGTGGGACAGGCTCAGTCTCCTTCTTTAAAACTTTTTTCTCTAGAAAATTCTAAAATCCTAACCTAGAATTTAAAAATAAATTGGAACTGGGAACACAGATCACCTGGGATCCACAATTGGGATCCTAATTTCAAGAAGGCAGAAACTGCAGATTGGTGGTAGGTTGCCCAGCTTCCAGGTATGTGCAAAGCTCTGAGCTTGATCCCAAAAAAGGGGAAAAGAGAAAAACAGTAGAATTTAGAATGAAAAATAAAAGCTATAACAAACAGTTAAGAACCAAAAAAGTAGAGGGTTTAATGAATATTTTATGCTAATATGACAATTCAAGGGGGGGAAATACTGTAAGCTACATTAGAATCAATACTCTAATAATTCTAGTAATTGAATCCGTGACCTGAAAGTTCTCTCACAGGAAATTGCAAAGGATCTGGTATACTCACATCAAACAGCATGAATACAAGAAAAAGCGCACCAGTTTAACCAAAGCATAAAAACGACTGCTCGCTTCCATTGAAAGGACAACCATTTCAGCATTTTGGTTTTTAATTGTTTGTTTGTTTGTTTGTTTTTAAATGAATTGACTTTAGGAAAACAGGTGCAAGTGTCTACAGAGGATCTTGCTGATCCAGGCTTCTTTGTGAATCAAAGGAAGAAAGGTAGTACATTAGGAAGGAGATGTGGGCTTCCAGACTTCTTGAGTCTCACGTCAACATCCTGAAATGAAATAACCCAAATGCTGCAGAGAAATGAAGAAGGTTTCAGTTTTATTCCTGGGTGATCGATAACCCCCAGCCGACTTCTGAATATGGGAGAAGGCTTTAAAGCTCTTCCTGATCAAGAACTAAACAATTCACTATAAGTTAAAAAAAAAAAAAAAAAAAAAAAAAAAAAAAAACTCTTCTTCATTGTTAAAAAAACTTAAGTTCCATGGACAGGAACAGTACCTTAGTAGCAGAATCCACGGAGGACCCTCTTCCCAGCAGCTCCTGCACGAGGCCCACGTGGCCTTCCTTGGCTGCCAGGTGGAGAGCGTTGAGTCCATTCTGAGAACAGAACAAGTCTTGATTAGAAGCAGAGAAATGCTTAAGAGACGATGTGCTAATCCTTGTCTCTGCTTTTCTTATCGTTTTTGTTTTGTTTTATGTTTTGTGTTTTTTTGTAGTTGTTGTTGTTTTGTTTTACTTTTCTGTGTTAACTGGAGTCAACTTCAGTTCAGAGAGATGAACTTCCAAAGTGGAGGCACAATGGTAATTGCACACTAGAAGCTTCGTTTCATCAAACGTGTACTACTTTAATTGAGAAGTATAGGAACATTGGGTTGGAGTGAAGCCTCCATGTTCATATCTCAGGCTCTAAGTTTAGATTCTGGGGTCCCCAGAACCCACATAACAAGTTGGGTGTCAAAGCAGGAGACATGCTTCGGTGGTTAAGAACACTAGCTGCTCTCCCAGAGTGCTCAGGTTCAATTCCCAGCATTCCCAGCTCACTATTATCTGAAACTGCAGTTGCAGGGTTCCCCGTGTCCTCTTCTGGCCTCTGTGAACACCAGGCATACATGTGGTATACAGATACACATGCAAGCAAAACACCCACATGCATAAAATATTAAAATAGTACTTTAAACATTATATTTTAAAAGCTAGGTGTTGCTACACACCATCTGGAACTCGGCGCTCGTTGAGTACCGGACAAGAGGATCCCTGAATTAGCTGGTAAGTAACCTAGCTCTAGGTTCAGTGTGAGACTGTCTTGAAGAAATAGGGCAGAATGGTATGGCAAAACACAGGGCGTCCTTCTTTGGCCTCTACATATGTGTACATATATGGCACACTCACACACATATGTACATATGCATACATACACAAAGGATACACACACACATACTTATACATAAATCATATAAATGTTTTCTAATGAGAAAATAAGGAGAATAATTCTGAATTATTTACTGTGCTGCCTAAAGTCAAAATTTTGTTCAATATCAAGTATACTGTTTTTTCAATAAATCTTATTTTTAATAAATGATAGAAAAATCTCTTTTATAAAGTGATTAAAAGCCAAAAGACCATGTTTAAGGTTATATAACTGCATTGATAGTATTATGCTTCAAATAAATTTAGATCCTAAGAGCTTTTTCTTTAAAAAAAAATCTTTAATAATGCTATCAAATCCAATTTCCACCTACTGAATTTTCTAAAATCTAACTATGTACCACAGCTGAAAAAAGTTGTTATCTATACATAAATGTGACCAATAAATTAATGTGATATTTGTTAAAGTACCAATGAGATTCCTTACAGAAATACGCACTTACACAAATCCTCTCCTAACATTCAAGGTATCATAAAAGACCCCAAAATAGCCAAAACTGACCTCAAAATATATAACAAAGTTGGAGCAATCAAGCAGCATAGCACAGACATAGAAAGACATACGGACTTACAGGACTGAATGAAGAGCCCAAAATGAATCAATACACTGATAGTCAATTGATTTTTGACACATATATCAAGAACACACATTTGGGGAAAGATAGCTTTTTCAAGAAATGGAACCAAAAAGACTCAATAATCTACGAGAGTGAAGTAAGTCCTTTGTACCTTATCAGTTACAAAAACCAATGGAGACTTGTTTGTCTCCATTGATTTAATGAGACTTAAATATAAGTCTCATTATATTTAGGAGACTTATATTAGGAAAAGTGTCAGGAAAGGCTTTGTGACATTAGACTGGACAGAGGGTTTCTTGTGTTTTGTTGTTGTTGTTGTTGTTTTTGTTTTTGTTATGTTTTTTAGGATTGATCTCAAACACATAAGCAATCAAATATTTAAAAGTAGATGAATGGGATCAGGTCACACAAAAAAGATTCCACAAAACAGAGAAAAGAGCCTAGAAAACCAGAGAAAATGTTTACAGGTCGCACATCAGACAGAGGAGATTTCCCAATGCGGGAGGAACTCAGAGTGCAATAGTGAAACAAGCAAGGGCAAAGACCTAGAAAATAAGCAAGCCACCTAAAAAGACATCTGGCATACAATGGGGAGCAGGCATGTGAAAATATCACTGATCATTAGGGAAATGTAAATCAAGACCATAAGATACTAAGGTATTCCTGTTAGAGTAACCAATGGCCCTTATCAAGAAGAGAGAAATGTCAAGTGCTAGTAAAGATGTGGAGCACAGTGAACCCTTACACATGGTTGCTATGGAAGAAAACTAGTTCCGCCAGCATAGAAAATGGTAAAGAGTATTCAAAAAGCTTAAGAACATAACTACTGCATAATCCAAAAGAAAGCAATGTCACCATAAGGTGGGACTAGCATTAAAAAAAATACAATGATATTTAAGATATTTTTACTTCTCTGGTATCTTTTTTCCTGAATGTTCTGTATAATATTTCATTGTTTTGCCTAAATCATTTAGTGAAGAATTTTTACCATGAATAATGATCCATGATCATTTAATTAATGTAAGTACTTTGAAATAAAAATCATAACAGACATTATAGTGATAAGGATTTTTTATGCCAAGGTTTCATCTAAATAGAATTAGAGATTTGAAGTTTGAAGTTTTCCCCCAGATGTTTTAGATCTATTAATGAAACAAAGACTTTCTCTGCCAAAGCCATCTCCTCTCTAAAGCATGAGGTCATATAATTCAGTAAAGCCTCTTACTCTAGAGTGATGCTTGGTATATTAACTGACAGATCTCTCGTGTGATTTTCTGTAATGATGCATTCCGTGAACTTCCTTCCCAAGAACAGAGAAATCAGGCATCACTGCACTGTTTGCTTTCCTGAAATTCTACCTCTTTTGGTTTAAAAATAGGATCTTCAGTCTAGAGTGATGGTGCAAGTATGAGAACTTGTATTCACATCCTCAGTGTCTGTGTAAGAATGTATCAAGTGTATCTGGAACCCCACTGCTAGTAACCCCACTATTGGGGAGACCTGGTGGACACAGAGGGCTCTCTGGAGGTCATAATCCAGTTAGCCAAGTGAAATCGATGAGGTTCAGTGTTAGACCCCATCTCAAAAAGTAAGGTGGCCATCAATTGAGGAAGACTCCTGACATAGAACTGTGACCTCCACACACATGTACACACAGGAACATATAGACACACCACACAAGCACAGACAAATGCTCTGGCATGTGCGCGCGCGCACACACACACACACACATATACAAACACAAAATCTTTTTGATGATCATTTGTACCTCACTAGAATTTTCCATTTGAATGCTTTAACTTTTTAAAAGTTTTCTTTTAAAATCCCTGATGCCTGTCTTTATTACAAGTTAAAACACGTTTAAATTTTTTAAAACGGCATTTCTAGGAGGGATGACATGGGGGAGGATTTCCCATCACATGTTGTTAAATTTATTACTATAGCAAATAGATGCTAAAAAGCCCTTACACTGATGTCCTGGCTTTGGAATTTTTAACTAAAACTAGAATTACTCAGAAACAGAATTTGTTTAATACATATTGTCAAAAATAGCAACTTAGCACATGGACACAGCTGAGAGAGTTAAGGCACTTGCCGCCAACTCTGACGCCTGTGTTTAATCCCTAGGTTCCACGTGGTAGAAGAGACTCCTGGAAACTGTTGTCTGGCCTCCTCAGGTCTGCGGTGCCATGCTTGTACTCATATAACACACACACACACACACACACACACACACACACACACACACTCACACACACAATTAATTAATCAATTAATTGATTGATTAACACAATTCATAGCAATAGTATTAATTGACTTAAAAACTATTTTATCTATGAACATGAGGGAGCATAGAAGTTATTATGAGAGTGCACAGTGAGAAGCAATGCCATTTAATTGTACAACTTGGTTCTTTTCCTGAGACTACAGTCACTGCTGTTAACCTTTCTGGTCAGTCGTGTGGGTCATTCTCCTGAAGACTAAACCTTCAGTCTTAGTGACACTGTGGTACAGTATAGTACAGACACCTGGCAACACTGGCCACATCTCACGGGATTTTTCACTTTTGATAAATATGTTTCACACTGCTCAGAGACCACAAAGGAGACAATTATGGAAAGCAGGGAGCCTTCATGTTTGTGTGGAAACACAAGGCAGGCTCTACAACTTTCCCAACAGGGACTCCTGCACATATGTCTGAGAACTACTTTTTCTTCCCATATCAAAACATAAAACATCAGTGTCTGCATTCGTTAGAACATTCAATGTACACTTATTGAGTTTGAAGCAAAGAATTTTCTGGAACAATTTATTTATCTGAGATATTAAAAATTCATTCCCCAGATATCAGGATAGACATGTGGTCAGGTCATCAGAAAGCTTTGTGTCTGGAATGTGTTATCACTCTTCCCTGTAGGAGGGACTTCACTGTGTTATGGAATATCACTCACTACACATCTGGTTCTTCCACAAGGTGGATATGAGATAGCCATCTGAGTGACATTCATGGCTTGTGTGCATAGTCCATTCCTTAGGTTAAGTATTGCCATACTCTGAAATGAGAACAGATGAAGGCTTTCTACTTCCTCTTAATTGTCCTCTAACTTTAAAAGAAGAAGCATAGTTCGGTGTTTGTGTTTTTCCTTAGTTGCCAGGAAACACTGAATAGCTTCAACATCTATCTGAGTTAAGGAACTCCATTTTCTATCTCTTGCTACTTACTTTGTTTTGTGAAGTTTCATTGTTAATGATGCCATAATCACAATACTGGTGATCATGTGTGTATACATGCTGTAAATATGTCAATAATTTATTGGGAACATTTTGTGGTCCATTTTCACCTCAGCCCAGCACTGTCCTAAGTGCTTTTGCACTAATTTTGTTATGAGCCATGTTTCCTAGAGTTAATAAATGGATAGTAACTATATTTATCAACACAATAACCTCTTCTAACCAGATGCTAATTACTCAAATGCTAATGAAGATTAATCTTAAAAACTTAAAAATTTAATAATAATAATTTAAGATGTAAATCTAATAACTACTTAAACTTGAAAACAGCGAGATAAACAAAGAACTTATATTCTTAGTGCACCAGAGTGTGTCAAAAGGAGGGTCTACCACATAAACAACTACAGCAAATCTGAAAGAAAATAGATGAATTTCCAATGATTAACAGTACCAGCAACTGGTACTGTCAATGAGTTCATAGGAAAGGGCTGGAAATCTTTCCGTCTCTGTGTTTAAATGGACACTGTTTTTCATTTGCATGTAATTATTAAGCTTTTTTCCTTTTCTATCTCTCATTATTTTTTATTTCCTATTTTTTGGCTATGCTTAATTTCAGAAGTAATAAGATGTCCCTAGTGTTAAAGGAAAGTCTTTCCCTGAGAATCTATGCACCAGCGTTGTGGCTTTGGGCAACTCTCTGGCCCTCTCAACCCACTGACTGTAATGTCTGCTATAACATCTGTAAATAATGACAATGGAAACATAAGAGATGCCTATTTCAACAACAGGATGACAAGCATAAAAATGCAAGACCACCAATTGCATGCTTCACATCCATTGCTTTGGTAAGGGAAAGGTACGGAAATTAGGATCGCCTGAGCTGCCTGTTATCCACATCCTGCTGGACAAACACCAGTTCCTTCATCCTCAAAGCTGAATCTGGTTTTCACCAGATACTGTAGCACCGCTTAGCCAGAAAAATCTTAAGCAAAGTAACAGCTGGGCAGATGGCACAAATATTAGTGTCCATAACCCACATGCCTTATAAGGTTGTAATATTTATTGAAGTGATACATTTTAATGAAAATATCTCTTGACCACCAAAAGACCGAACTTTTGCGGGGCTTTACAGTCAAGTTAATAACAAGTTTTGAGATCAATTAAGGCTACATACTTAGCCTGCTATAGCCAGGCTGCTCACATTTCAGCTGCCTTTAAGAGAACCATGTGAGTAACATTAGTATGCCTTCGATTTCCCATGAAAACAGATTTTACAACCCAGAATGGCTTTAATCTTAGATTATGCACTCTTTCATGCCTCAAGCCCAGTATGGTGTGTGTGTGTGTGTGTGTGTATGTGTGTGTGCCCGCGCGCACCCATGCTCACATGTGTACATGTGGGTGGGTGTTGTGGTAATGATTTGCAGCAAACAGCCAGCACGATGCCTCTACACAAATGCCCAAGATAAATGCTATATACAACATGTGGCTATACCTTAGGAGCTTCTGTTCTCAGTTATGACTGCTATTCAGGGTCAGTTGGGGTCAGGAAAATAACTGCTTCTCTTGTAAAACTCTGCTAAAAGCTTCTATAAAGAGTCCTGCCTCCCTTTCTCACAACATGCTTTCTGTGCTGTTGAGTAAATACAGAGCAAAGCCTTTTGTTAGGGACAGGGATGTCAGACTTCAGGCATGTAAATCAGGGATCAGAGATAGACTAATCAGATACACACAACAGGTATGTCAGTAACTACAACCACAGACAGACAGAAGGCTCAGAGAGGGTGGAGAGACCAAGTTTGGGCTAGCTTTTGTTTAAATGAATTCCAAGAAGTAGTTCCTTTACTTTCATTAAAGAGTCTCAGGTGGAGATGATACAATGGAAGGATTTGATGCAACTATCAAAGAAAATGTTAAATTAAAAAAAAATTCCTGACACAAAACATCCAAGAAACCAAGGACACAATGAAAAGATGAAATCTAACAATAATAAGAATTGAGGAAAGAGAAGATACCGGCTCCAAGGCCCCAAAAATATTTTCAACAAAATCATAGAAGAAAATTTCCCCAGTTTAAAGAAAAAGATGCACATAAACATACAAGAGGCCTAAGAACACCAAACAGAGTAGACCAAAAAAGAAAATCCTCCTGTCACATAATAATCAAAACACAAAATGTAAAGAACAAAGAAAAATATTAAAAGCAGCAAGGGAAAAGGGCCAAGTAACATACAATGATAAACATATCAGAATCACACCCAACTTTTCAGTAGAGCCCATAAAGGCCAGAAGAGCCTGCAAACCCAAAGAGACCACAGATGCCAGTCCAGACTACTATACCCAGTGAAACTTTCAATGACCATAGGTGGAGAAAACAAGATATTTTATGACAAAGACAAATTTAAACAGTACCTACCCACAAATCTAGCCCTACAGAAGATAATGGAAGAAAAACTCAAACCCAAAGAGGCTAACTACACCAACGAAAACACAGGAAATAGATAACTTAAGTTTAAAAAAACAGAAACCAGACATACTACCACAACCAACATCAAAATAAAAGGACCTCATAGTCACTGATCATTAATCTCTCTCAACATCAATGGTCTCAACTCTTCAATAAAAAGACACAGACAGAATGGATGCATAAACAAGACCCAACAGTCTGCTGTATTCAAGAAGCACATCTCAGCCACAAAGATAGATATTACCTCAGGGTAAAGGCTGGAAAAAAGGTCGGCCAAGCAAATGGACACAAGACACAAACTGGAGGAGCCTTTGTTTTCATTCTTTAATGTGACATCAAAACATTCTGTGGCTTCTGGTGTTATCATCAATGAGTCCACTGAGACAATTGACACCTTTATTAAGTGTCAATTAAATTTCCCCCACAAAAATGAAATATTTTCATTCATATAAATTATGTAAACCAAGCAGTCTACAAAATGTTATTTCATTAATAATCTGAAAGTTACAATAATTAGTTTTGGAAATATAAAAAATGATGTATACGATATCAACATTTATCTTCAAGAAGTACTTATATATTTTACTTTAATGATTTTTTTCATTTTATGTGTATGTTTGTGTGTCTAACTGTGTGTGCTATGTATGTGTATGTAGCTCCAGAGACGAGAAGAGGGCATCAGATTCTCTGGAGTTAAAGTTAAAAGCAGTGGTGAGATGTCTGACATAAATACTTGGAATTGTTCTTAGCCATTGAGCCATCTTTTCAGCTGCTGTATACTTTATTATACAAGAATTATTTATCTAAGAATGATTGATATTCTAAATGTACAAAGAAAAAAAAAAGACTTTCACCAACCTGACATCTGTCAAATGTCTAATATCTAAAATATATAAGGAACTCAAGAAATTAAATACCAACAAACCAAATAGTCCAATTTAAAAGTAGAGTACAGAGCTAAACAGAGAAGTCTCAAAATAGGAATTTCAAATGGCTGAGAAGCACTTAAAGAAATGTTCTAAGTCCTTATTCATGTCTTTAGTCATCGGGGAAATGCAAATCAAAACAACTCTGAGTCCATATTACACCTGTCAGACTGGCTAAGACCAAACACTCAAGTAACAGCAGATGCTGGCAAGGATGTAGAGAAAGGGAAACACTCCTCAATTGCTGGTAGGAGTACAAACTTGTACAACCATTTTGATAATCAATGTGACACTTTCTCAAAAAAAAAAAAATCTAGGAATAGCAGGGGTTCAAAACAGATGCTGAGACTCACAGCCGAACATTGGACAGAGGAAAGTGAGTCTTGTGGAAGACTTGAGGAAAAGATAGAAAGACCCAGAGGGGACAGGAGCTCCACAAGAAGACCAACAGAGCCAAATAATCTGGGACCAGCGGGGCTTTCAGAGACTTAAGCAACAACCAAGGACCATGTATCGACTGGAGCTAGGCCCTCCACACATATGTACCAAGTGGGCAGCTTGGTCTTCAGGTGGGTCCCCTAGAAAGGGGATCAAGGGCTGTCTCTGACATGGACTCTATTTTGTGCTTTTTGATCAGTTCCTCCTGGTGGGGCTGCCTCTCTATGTCACAGAGGAAGACTCAATTCTTCTTGAGGTCGCATGTAAGTACAGAAAAGCAGCCAATGGCAAGTAGCTCATGAAGTCAGGAAGAGAAATAATGAATGGGGAACAATGAAAACCCAATAGCAAGCAAACTGCTGCCTACTGTTTAACAGTACTAAACAAGAAGGCAGTATAGCATGGTTTCTAGCCATGGGCAGCTTATATATGTGCTGGTTAAGTAATAAAAATCAACTGTCTACTATGTAGGCTTGTCAAAGGTTCCATTTTCATATCTCGGGATAATCTGCTTTGTAAATCCTATAGGCCCTCTACTCTGGCTTTTGTATATCAGAAAAGCACAACTAACTACACTCTCTAACTGTAGTAAAACATAAGTGTTTAAGGAGAAGCAGTCAAAATACAATGAGTTCAGGGGAAAGTTCAGAGGAAATGGTCGTATTAAAGAACAATAAGTTTGAACTGTGGCCCTGATGGCGCCAGCCACGGGCAAGGTGCCCTGCCTGTGTTGTGCAGCCTCTCCTGGAGCTACAGTGACAGTTTCCATTATGATGAGTTGAGTTGAGCAGTGTTTATTCAAAAATGTTTACTAATAAAAGTATTTACGTATACAAAGTGATCTATTTTTTCAAAGTATTTTTGAATCTCAATGGCACCCTGTGAGCAAGTGCATGAAAGAAGACTAGTTCCATCAGTAACCACCTACTCAACAATACTCTATTCATTTGCATGCCATTTTCACAAGTCTGACTCCTGTGCTTAAATTATTTCTTATGGATTTTTTTAGTGACTAACCTAATATGCATTAAAGTAAAATGTTCATATAAATCTCAAAGAAAAATGACTTTATCTACTTGTAATTGTCATGTTTTAATAAAATTTAAATGTTCAACTTAAAGGGAACACACTATTTAAATAATAGCTAAAGCTTGCTATCTTTTTTTTTCTTATTATCCAAGCCATATGTTAAGTACACAATTGTATTAATTCATCTAATCTTGAAATTAAACCTACAAAACATGAACTAGCCAGTGACTTGGGAAGAGAAACTAAACTCGGCTTGCCCCTCCCTGCTATAATCCTATTTTACTCTTTAGAGCTCAGCTTCTTGTGGTCTCTATTTACAATTCTAATTAGTGAGAACCAGCTCAGACTCTGAAATTTATCTCTTAAGCTTTTAGAATTACAAGGCTCAAATGTGCCAAAGTGATAAAAAGCATATTAAAGTGAATTACAGAATTCTGCAGTATCAAATGAATTCTACACTTAGCTAGTTTTAACTTAATTCAAATGTTAAAAAACTTACCAATTTCTTTATTTTTTATTATATTTCTTTTTTATGTATACATTTATATTATTAAACATAAATAAAATAAACTATATACAGCAGGAAGAACCATGAAACAATCAGGAAGTATATAAATGTTAAATTCATAGTGATTTGGCTATTCATATTTGGCAAACTTGAAGTAAACATCTTTCCTATCTTGGTGCATCTAATATTCTTAATGAAAATCAGTATCAATCATAATCTCATCTCTATTAACTTAAAACATCTATCTAGACCTAAAAATATCTTAACCCCTAAACAACTGAGACTAAACTACCTGGTCTTCAATGACATCAGAGACTTGAGCAGGAATAAAACTTAATGACCTGAGTGAACCGGAAGTGCAGCTTAGCAGCTTCCAAAATGAAAAAGAATGGTGTTGTGGTGGCTGTTCTCTTAGTTTCTTACAGTAATAAAGTACTGCAATTCAAAGATCCGAAGGTAATTAATGACACAACCCTTCCCCAATTATTTTAATTTTATAAACTTCATTATTTACAAACATGCAAGCAAGTAAAAACATCACACACCTAACCTATTCTACACATGTAGAATCAGCCTTCAGAATGGAAGCTGTGGGCTTCACTCTAATTCTCTGCTTGTACTGCTGAATATATTTTATTCACTTGTTCTCCACTGAAAATGAAAAATCTATGACAGAACTGATACTAGAAAACAGCTATATTTTGTCATCCTTTATAACTCATGCCCATTTCCTGCATTTGGTCCTTCCTCATCCCTTAACATTTAGCCTTTTCTCATTCTTTTTTCTACATGTTACACTGTCCCTTTTTATAGACATAATTCATCAGATAAGGTCTTATATATGTGTCATGCAAAGTGTTTAAAAGAAGGGCACTGAAAAATCTGAGTTTTCTCCCTTTCACAGAATTTACCAAGGTTGACAATAAGAGAGCATGTGTGTGTCTGCCTACAACCCTCCATGGATGAGATTTTTTTTTATCATGATCAGCAGAAAAAAAAGATGTCTGGAAACTAG
The DNA here is from genome assembly GCA_907169655.1 of Acomys percivali. Lineage (NCBI taxonomy): Eukaryota > Metazoa > Chordata > Mammalia > Rodentia > Muridae > Acomys > Acomys percivali. The sequence continues at coordinate 79,366,418 of OU015753.1, forward strand.
TATATTTATTTAAAATATTTTTTAGCAAAATTCAAGGGTAAATGTATTAGCACTTGTCTAGAATCTGTACATCAGTAATTGTAGAATAAATGCAACCACCGTTTGCAGCTAACCTCTCTTTGGTTAATAAGATTTTAACCTCAGCCATTACAGAGTCATGATTTGTTCTCCTGAGTGAAGGTGACTACAGTGTAACGGGTTGTTGTATAATGCATTAGAGGCCTGACATTTTTCTTTAAAGTAGAGCACTGTATGTCATGTTCAGTACAGTAATAAGTATTTCCTGGGCATGCAGTAAAAATCAATAGCATTTGATGCAATAGATATTATTGATTCTCACTTCATGGACATCTAATTTACTATTCAGAATGAGTTAAGCAATTGGTCAACCTGCAGTGTTCAGTCATGTACTTACTGAATATTAATTGGATACACAATATTCGTTAACTCTTGGTTATTTAGCGGTGTATTCTTTTTACTAACAGTAACTTCTAGTGCATAGGCTTTAGTTTGTAAGTCATTGGGAGCTGATTCATGTAAATCAGTGCCTAACCCTTCTCCACAAGATAACTTGACCCACGTTTATATCGGTACATTTCAGAACTTTGAATCACCAATCCTTTAATCTTCCTGTATTGCTAATGTTTCCTGGTCTCAATGTGAGGCACCTGCATACTTTTCTGCATATGGCTAAAATTTTAGCAGTGGGCACTAAAGAGGTAGCTCATTGGTTAAGAACACTGGCTGCTTCTAGAGCACCCCAGTTTGATTCCTAGCACCCATAAGGTGGCTCACAACCTTTTGCAGCTCCAGTTCCAGGGGGATCCAACACCCTCTTCTGGACTTGACAAGCACCAGGCATGTTTGTGGTATGTAGACATACATGAAGGGAAACACTCAGGCACATAAATAATTAACAGGAGTAATAACATGTAAAATTTTAGCGGTGGATGAAATTTGTTAATAAGACTCTAGTGCCTTTTTTTTTATAGACATGAAAATCTCACTAAAAGTACAACTATTTGGAAAGGAAAAAGAGCTGTGTGCTTAGCATCCAAATGGCTAACTCTAAAGAACTTGAAAAACAACTTTTGAGAAACTCCTTGCTTTCTTGGATGAAAGACTTCATTCCTAACTCCCTAACACACTTCTTTCCCTCTCTTCTTCCCTTCTTGGCCTCGATTATACACTTTCCCTTATTTCTCTAAGGAAATATTATGGCATAAATTTTCTAACAAGCCTTTTCTCCAGGGGCAGAGACATGCTTCCCTCAGCCCACCAATGACTACACATCCACTAAGCTGCAAGGATTTATTTCAGACCAGCCACCACCCAGTTCCCTGAACAAAGAACTTCCTCAGGGTGTGCACATATGCATGCACACACACACAGATGTGTGCTCCCTTCTACTCCAAGGTGCACCCTGTGACCTCCTGTTTCTCTCAGTTTTGGACTCTCATCCTGTCCTTGAAGACCTTCATTTCTGGTGAAGAAGGCTGAACAGGTACAGAGAATAAGGGGGAAAACAATTGTCTATATCATTCTCACCACTACACCCCACACAACATGCATTACCTACAACAACCCATCATGCCACATACATGCTCATCTAGGAAACCAAAATATAACCTTGACTGTTGAGAGATTAGAGTTCAAACACCCCCACACAGAAAGAGAGAGAGAGAGAGAGAGAGAGAGAGAGAGAGAGAGAGAGAGAGAGAGAGAGAGGAAGAGAGAGAGAGAGATTACGCTCTGGATCATGCTAATTATCAGTGTGATGGCTATTTCTTAATATGAAACTGCCAAATTATCTTTAATGTATGCATTTCTTTCATTTCTAGGAACTGGCTTGCCACAATTTGAAGTAGTTAACGTTTAAAACAAGATTATCCTTTTCTGTTATGTTTCTCATTCCAGGAGACAAAAGGTTGGAATTGGGGTGCTCTATTCCACCTCTGGAGAGGAAAGAATTAGAGAGAAGGAGGAGACAGAAAATTTCTTCAGAAGGGAGAAAAGATTCTTTAAAGTGGTCAGAAAAAAGAACAAGAATGGAGAATCCAAGTAAGCAAAATTTCAGGTACTACTAAAGGGCCAGGTGGCTTCTGATGGCACAAGGAAACTAACCAAGGAGAGAAGACGACAAACAGGAGCGGCAGCACGGCCTCTCCTCGTAGCTCACCTGCATCTGCTCATAGTTCCCACAAGAATGATGCTGAGAACATGTTTTGACCAAGATTTCCAAGAGCAGAGATGAGGGTGCAACTCTATAGAGATCTACAGCAAACCCTGGTTAGTTTCCCCTACTTGTCCTCCAACTCTCCACCACTTTTTACTCAGGACCTACCTAGAGAAAATTTGTCATGCCATTTCCCTCTACTGAAGCCAGTCACTAGACCAACCTTAATCTCACCAAACATAACTCCTGTGTGCCTCTGTGCAATCTTCTTCTGAGTCTGACTCTCTCCTGATATCCCACTCCTGAAATTTTATACCAAGCCCTTTAATCCATGAGTGGCTTGACCAGTGGCGTCTCTCTGTGCCACATGTCTTCCCTGAGTAAAGCTCTACACCTTGTTCCTGTTGTTACCGGAGCTAAGGATGCTTACTCACCGCTATCCGTACTCACTGTGCTTGCTCACTGTTCTATCCATCTTCCAAACTCTTCACCTTGTGTCCCCTAGCTCCCATTCCTCCTCCACTGAGGACTATAACTTCACTTTAGTCATAATCTCCCACCTACTCACTCATGAGCTTACCAAAATATTTAAGGTTCCAGAATTCTTCTCTGCCAACGATGTACCTTTTCCTTTCCCTTGTGTACTTACTCGAAGATCACAGCCCACTCCTTGCTGTTTCAAAGATGAGAACTTTCCTCCAAGATCCGTTTTACCATTCATCCCTTGACCACCGCCCACCCAATGTCAGCAATACTCCCACCTCTGGCATCTAGAATCTATTCATTTGTTTATCTCACTGTCACCTTGTCTCTACTCAGCACAAATTCCCTGCATACTCTTTGAAATGATGTCATCTTCACTTGCATTTCTCCAGCTTAGCCATGAATGGCTGCTTAAACCACATTCCCAATCACAAAATAAATAAATAAATAAATAAAATAAAAAAAAAATGCTACCTTATGCCTGAACCTGACTTTAGAAGAACACACACATGCTACCTAGACACATTAAAAGTCCATGCTCATGAGCCTCAAGAAGGTCCTTAACATTGCATGGCAATCACAACCATCACAGCTACCCTTGTGTATTCTTTCCTATGCTCCTGAGTCAATCATTTCACATCTTCTCTCTCCACAACCTCTATCACCTCTGTCCCATAACTCCACTAGTAACTTTGACTCTGAAACGGAGGAGGAGGAGGAGGAGGAGGAGGAGGAGGAGGAGGAGGAGGAGGGGGAGGCAGCAAAAATCTCCTACTTGTTACCCAGCTTTCATCCCCATACCCATTCTACTTCCAGATATTTTTACCCACACGCCATTTCCCTTTTTAACTAGCTACATCCCTAGGAAAGGACAGCTCTCCACTGTGCACCAGCCCTGATCACTTTACCAGCTAATCAAGGAACCCATCACCATTCTCCAGTCTCTTTAATTTAATTTCCCCCTGTCTCTTCCTTAAATCATTGATTTCTTTCCTAGCTGACCTTCTCCCATTGTTAAACAAAAATGCTATCGCTTCTTTTACATAAACAGAAATGCCATTCTTGATTCCATTTCCCCTTCCAGCTACTCCCTATTCTCTTTTGTGCTTTATAAAAAGGGTCCTTGGTCTGTCCATTGTCCAGTGAGTGAACTCCATCTGACTTTACTCCACCCTCCACTGAAACTACACTTATGACATCATCTCTTACAACCACAATGCCCCAAATATTATTTAGTTCCTTGGCTTATTTGGTCAACAATGTTTTACAAAGTGGATCATTTCATAGACCTTGAAAATAACTTTTTTATTTGGTTTTCAACACATAAATCTCTCCAGGTTTTTCTCCTACATTTTTGCTCACTCTTGCCCATTCTCGCTCCCATGAGTGCCCTAAGGTTCAGCTTTCAAACACCTACTGTTCATAGATACTCATAAATACTTTCAGACAATCTTATCCAGTTTCACGGTTTGTCTACACTGAAGTTTCTATCTCTGGCCAAAGCTTCTTTTCTGAACCTCACACCCGTGTGTCCAACTACCTAATCTTTGATAGCACAAACTTAAAATATTCAAAGCTGGCTGAATTATTCCATCACACAGACCACTCCATCATAATTCATGAAAAAAATACCCCTCACTTTTCCCATAACAACCATAAACCCTAAAATTCTCCACACTCGCTTCTGCCATCATCCTGCCTCCAATCCATCTGTAAGCACAAGGCCATTGTGCTCACAGCTAAGCATTAGGGGAACCAGAAATGTTAACCATGCAGGGTTGTCTTCAACGGGAGAGATGTATAACCCGTTTTCTGCCCAGACAGTTGGGAATGGGTGTGGTTAGTAGCCTAGTGTACTCTATGCTATCTGTAAGGCCAGGCCACACCAGGCTTCCCCAGACTCTTGCATTTACTGTATTCATCCTCCGCATACCCTTATCTTGAGCAGTTTCTCTGTTAATAGAATCCATCCTTATGGAAAAGGTCACAAGTATTTTGAAAAGTTGGAATGTAATCGTGTCTTAAGCTTTGTTGAACACATAGGATTGAGCTAATTATCACCAGGAAACTTATTCCCAAAATTATGCTGTGCTTACATATGCGTAAAATGACCTTCCTGTGTCAAACTTTGAAGTTTGAACCAACACAGGCTACTGAGCAGTTGAACCAGCCTTCAATCCTGCCTCATATGGGTCAACACTCTGCCTACCATGCTGTTTGCAGAAATTGCTACATCCATCAACAAACAACTCTACCTGTAAATTCTACCTTGAAGCCAAATAGGGATGACCATTTCTGCCTGTTGCCAGAGGGTAGAACACCTCATTTCTCAGCTAAAGTAAAGGAACATCTATTCCTAGACTGTCCTTGTTCCCTTCTATCTGGGTGCTACTACTGAACCTACTGAGCTAGTTCTTGTCACTTCTTTCTTAAAATATCTCTCATTACTTTTCTTCTCACTTAGAATCAAAGCATAGGTTATTTCTTAAAATTACCTACAAGAACTAACCTACAGATGCTAACATTGTCTTGGGTAGCCTTCTGCTCTCTCCCAAGCTCCTCCTGTTCTTCTCATCATTTTATTTCAGGCAGGCTGACCTCCCTGCTGGTCCTTGGACATATCACCATGTTCTGTGGAGCTCTCACAGTAAGACTTGTGAAATGTAATCTTTTGAGAATAGTGCATAGCTTCATGCTCTGCTCTGTTGGATATTCAATGGACCTTCTTGACAGTCATGGCACACTGCTCCCTTTCCATTCTCTCCTCTCTTACTGTCTGATTCTTCTCCATGTCTTATACTGCTTTTGTTGTGGTTTTTTTCCCACTTCTTTCCCTTCTTTGATATGGGCCTTATTATGTATTTCTAGTTGGCTCTGAATTCACAGATATCCCATTTGTCTCTATCTCCCAAATGCTGAGGTTAAAGGCATGCACCAGCACGCTCAGCTTGATTTATTGATTTCCTGTTTCCATATGCACTAGTTACTTTTCTATTGCTGTAAAACAAAGCAAAACACCATGACCAAGAAAACTTCTAAAGAAAAGTCTTTCATTGGACATATAATTTCAGAGGGTTAGGGTCACTGATGGCAGAGTGAAGGCACATCTCAGCTAAGAGTTCACTTCATTATCCATAAAGAGGAAGCAGAGAGAGAGAGAGAGAGAGAGAGAGAGAGAGAGAGAGAGAGAGAGA
>OU015753.1:79372280-79384556 GCA_907169655.1 Acomys percivali
GAGAGAGAGAGAGAGAGAGAGAGAGAGAGAGAGAGAGAGAGAGAGAGCGCAGTGGGAATTGTCAAGTCTTTTGATATCTCAAAACCTGTCCCTAGTCAGATACCCCCTCCAATAAGGCCACACCTCTTAATGTTTCCCAAACAGTCCTACCAACTGGGGAACAAGTCTTCAAATATTGGAGTCTATGGAAGACATGCTCTTATTCTTATTACTCTCACTTGAGGGTTCAGATCGTAAACTTCAAGACAGCAGAGGTCTTGCTTCTCTCTGACCTAATGCCACCTCACCACCAACAACGTGTTGTAATAAACACATCAACAAGTGCTCTCTGACATCAGATTGGAAGAAAAGCATGCTGTGGTTACGATAGCTAAAGCGAAGCAGGGTAGCTTCTGGGAAGCCAAGCATTAAAAATACAATTTGTGTCCTTGGTCACAGGGAGAGAAGACTCAAGAGAATTCCTTAATATAAAGTGTTCCATTCCAATCTAAACCAGGCAGACAGTACTTAAGAGCACAGCCACAGGAATAATTTGAATAAGGTCACCCCTACATTTCTAAAATGAAAGAGTCGTCACATTTCCAACCTCTTGCTCAGTTCCAGTAGGTGCGAATACTGTCAAAATTTATTAGCCCTTTAGATGAGTACTGAATGAATGTCTGCTAAAATTGCTTACTACTGAATAAGTATCAATGCTGAACTTCAAAAGATCAGATAGACTGTATTTATTTGAAACTTGAATTAACATTATCTAATATAATGTTATATATAATATAATTAATATGATATAATGGCAGGAAGCCTTTGCTTCTATTAAATGAGACATCAGAAGTAAACACTATCTCGGTTAGTTTTTGTTAATCTGACACAAGCTAGAGTCATTGAAGAAGAGGGAATTTCAACTGAGAAAATGCCCCATCAGACTGATTTGTTGGTAAGCCCAGAAGGCATTTCCTTGATTCTTGGTTGATGTGTGATGGCCTAGCCCACTGTGGGCAGTGCCATGTCTGGACAGGTGAGCTTTGATGATATGAGAAGGCAGACTGAGTAAGCCATGTTGAGCAAGCCAGTAAGAAATCTTCCTACATGACCTCCGCTTCATTTCCTACCTCCAGGTCATTCCTCCCTTGAGTTCCTGCCCAGACTTCCCTATATGATATACTATGATCCAGATGAGTAAATCAAACAAACCATTTTCTCCTCAATTTACTTTTGGTCATGGTGTTTTGTTTTGTTTTGTTTTGTTTTTTAAATCACAGCAATAGAAAGCAAACTATGACAATCATATTGTTATTTAGCTATATTTTATGAATAAATTTGTGTCTAATTTAACTAGGTATAAAACTGTAGATTATGGTTCAATAATCCCATGAATTCAATGATTTTTAGTTCTTTTTTTCTTTTTCTTTTTTGCCCTTATCAAGTCCCAGACTGATATTACTGTTCTTAGCATTTTTAAAGACAGGTCTAAACCAGATGGATGTAAATGGCATTCGTGAGAAAGATTTCAGTTGCAGAAAAGCATTTTAGATTAGCACAACCCAGATAAATGGTAACTATTAGCAAATTACAACTAAGCATAATCTTTCTCTGATGGCACAGGCTACAGACATGCTATTTAAGATTCAGCCTGACCTATGAAAAATACTACTCTGCCATCAGGTAGGTTAAGAATCACGATGAGATGACCGCATTATTCTAAATGTGGATTATCACGTTCGGTCATATTCATGACATGTTGATTCTGCTAGGACTTTTTCAAGCATTCCCTCGGTCGTCTACAACCCTGACTTGAGGCTGTTATAATCACTGAAGTTGGATAAATTCAGCTACGAGAAGGTAAATTTCCCAGGGTCTCTTAGCCTGAAAAAGTGAGAAAATAGATTCTGGCACCCACATTTTTAACATGACTTCCAGAAATGGTCTGAGTCACACTAAGAGAACATCTGCTAAAGTGATTGTTGACTGTATCATCCTGTTGCTGAAGGCTTGCTACCACAGGAACATTAATATTACCTTAAAATGCTGTTTTAAGATTGTACTCAGATATGGGCAAAAGAAACATGAGGTTAAACTGATAATTTTGGATCTTTACTGCTAACATTTGGTGGCAGCAATTCCAAGTGCCAAATGAGAGCATTGTAAAAACTGTTGATCCTTGGTATGATTCGTAAGATTACATTGAAAAGGTGCCAAGCACCAGCCCTTTATTTTGAAGTCAGTGAAGTGAAACAAATAAATTTGATACAGGCAAGGCAAAAGTATGTAAACCTAGTGAGACTTTTATTGACATTTAAACTGGCTATAAATGTTTATGGAAATGTTATAGTTTATTTTACTACCTGGGTGTTAGCCTTGTTTATAACAGTGTAATATCAGTTCTGACAAAATTACTAAATAAATATTTTAAAGGAATATTTATGACTTTCAGTAATGAAGTGAATGTTAAGGTTGTCTTCTTTTTTTAAGCTTTTTAAATATATATATATATTATTAATTTATTCATATTACATCTAAATTGTTATCCCATCCCTTGTATCCTCCCATTCCTCCCTCCCTCCCGCTTTCCCCCTACTCCACCCCCTTATGACTGTGACTGAGGGGGACCGCCAAGGTTGTCTTCTTAACAGAGGAAAACTAACAAGACTAGTATAGTCTAGTCTAATCTTTTAAATAAAACAAGTTAGTGATCAAAATTACAATCGTCGGGAAAAGAAGATGAAAGCTTGAAGTTTTTAGGGTGTTTTCTGAGGCCACACCTCCAAGTCCTTTAAGATATGCATCATCACAAAGCTCAGACCTCTCCAGGCCTCTGCTTCTTTTAAATTATCACAAGCTAAGGTGTATTTTTAATTAAATTTCAAAGTTCACATCATAATTATAAGACCCATTTTACTTTTTGAAAAAAAATCTGATCCTAATTTCAGTTTAAAGACTCTCTTCGCACACCAACACATGTGATATTTGGCAAGCTGGTACAGCCCAAATTGTCTTTCATTGAGAAATGTAACAGGGTACAGAGAATGCTGGTTTCTATATTGCATGTCAGAATGCTCCCTGGGAACCCCGGCTTAGAAGAAAAACAGAGAATACTCTGTCCCCTCTTTGTCCCTACACCATAATATGTGAGTGTCACATAGTTAGAAATAGGAATATTTTGGTTTCAATGGATGCTGATTTCATTCTCATATGTATTTGGAAATTATTTTCAGTTCTACATTTTATTAAAATTTTAGTAGAATTCATGGTAACTACAGTGGAATTTCTGTTGATGGTTTTCTTTGCCTTAGGAATTCCTTTATCTATTGCATTAATCTGAGAATAAATAAATACTCTTTTCTATTAACAATGGTAAATTATTAATATGAGCCAAGCTTCAGGATAAAGGACTATATCACTGTATATCATGAAAGGCAGTTCAAATATCTACTCAAGATGTCCTGTGGAGCTCCACTAGGAAACCGGTGGAGCCAACAAATCCAGGTAGAGGAGGGGGAGTGCTGCAGAGACTGATGTGCCAACCAAGGACCAGGCATAGTGAGGACCTACACCCTCTGCGCAGATGTAGTAGGTAGGTAGCAGAGTCTCTTTATGGGTCCCATAATATGGGGAGTAGGGACTACTTCTGACATAGATTCTGGCCCTCACATGTTGATCATTTCCCCCTGGTGGGGCGGTCTTACCAGGCCACAGAGGAAGAGGATACAGGTAGTCCAGATGAGACTTGATAGGCTGAGGTCAGATATTAGGGGAAGAGGGCTCCCCTTTCTGAGGACATGGAAGAAAGGAGGGAATATGAGGGAGGAGGATTGGACCAGGAGGTGACAAGGGATGGGGCTATAATTGGGATGTAAAGTGAAAAACAAAAAGATGTCCTGCAGCAGATACAATTTGGATATGGCACATAGACTTGTGTGACCCCAGGAATATTACTTAACCATCATAGATTCATTTTCTGGGTCAGTAAACCCAGGTTTACCCCACAACTCAAGAGGTTTTGTCTCAGATGATTGAAAAACTCAGGGTCCAAAACTTGATGCACAATAACCCATTAACTGTTATTACTTTAACTTTATAACTTTTAGTTACATTTCTGAATAATAATAATAATAATGCATCAAATACAGGCAACAATACTTAGAACCAATTAAATCTAAGTGATTTGAGACAATCAACTTTATAGTTTTGTGAGAGTCAATTATAATTTCTTCATTGATTATGTACAGTAGCTGTAATTAGACTGTAGGAACCTTAGAAGATTATGTTTAAGTTTCCCATTTTGTAGTTTAACTTTCATTGCATCCCTGGAAAGGAAGCATTGAGTGTGTCTTCACCCTGTTTACAGACTGGAGCAATTCCAGTTGCTGAACTGAGATAACTTCCAAAAGTTATAGAACTTGACTATGAGCCTCTGGTTTATGATGGCATGTCTCAGAGAAATGCTCTTTTAAGGTGAAACATTAGGGAGTTGTGGCTACTAGAAGAAATGTGCTAGACTGGTTAAAACTTTTCAGACTAACTCAAAAAGTTAGGCTTAGTATTGATCACGCACAAATATAGAATTTACTATTAAGAGAGAACTCCCTCCTAAAATGGTGCCTAAAAAAATAATTAATAACTGTTGACCTGTCATATAATTACTTTAACATGATATGAACTTGGTCTGAAATAAGTTATTTTCATTTTACTTAATGCTATTTTGGGTATTAATTATGAAATGTTTATTTAATATTTACCTAAATGGAGTAATAACTGTATTTCCTATTTATTAATATATTGACAACTTAGAAAGTGAATTAATTGGTACTGAAATTTGGGAATATATTTAATTTATTTAATGAACCTAATGTAATATGTTAAAAATAGAGCACATTTCAAATTCAAACACAGACATTTTATTGAGTAAATATATGTATAAATACATATATACATACCGGAGCTTGGTTTTCTTTCTTAATATAATAAATAAATAAAGTTCAAATTATTTGTTCAAAAGAGTAATAGAAGCATATCAGATAAAATTATTCCTAATGGAAAATAAGATAAAGATGGAAGATACAGGATCTGATGTGATATTACCCCATCTATACATGGAGAGGAAGCTATTTGGTCCCAAAGTACTGTCCAGTATCAACATTGTTCACCTGTACGTCATGGAGTTATGTGTTACTATATCCTGACAGTACCCCACAGCAAAAGCAGCTGAGTTTCACACGCCACTGTGCCAGATCCTCTCACCAAAAGCATCACAGTGGGCACAAAGGGCAGTGGTGGAAAACTGTCTGTGTAGGTTGAGTTCAAGCACGCAGACTGGGGCATTGATGTGAGCCTGCCTTTGCCCTCAGGTTGGTATTACATAGTCCTTGTGCTTCAGGGCTGCTCACTGCAAGCACCACCCCAGCAGGTGGCCCAGGACTGTACAATCCAAGGCCTCTCTACTCTTATTATCCCTCATGTTATCAGCAAAAGCCAACAAGTCTCTGTATGTCTGTGTAACAAGAGACATACTCTGTTAAAAGATGAGACACCCTGTCATCAGTGACAATGTCTCTCCCACCAGTGATTCTCAAAAGGAAATAGAGACTTTCTGTAACATGATGGCCCTGCTCTTATGGATGTTCACAACCACAGGAGACTTATGTATGCTAGAAGCGCCATGAATATGTTTTTATTTTAGAATGGCAACATAAAATAGCATGAAGTGACCAGAATAGACAAGAGACAACTGAAAGTATGGGGGTTCGTGGTCACTATGCTAAGTGACCGTGAAGACTCAGAAGTGAATGTGAGCCTAGATGTAGAAGGTCCACAGTGGTACACTCTAGAGATGCACACTGGATAAACCAGGGATGACTGATGTGGACAGCTGGCTTGGGATTGACACAGTGGCATAATACAGAATAGACTCCACCTCTGTATGGAGATATGGGATTATTTTGTTCAAGAGTTAATCCAGTTGAGCTTGACAGTCTCCTACGCAAGTGAGTCTGCCCATTTCTTCTGAGTTCCTCAAAAAATGTGTAATCCTTCCCATCCCCCCACCCATGCCTCTTTTTCTTTGTCATTTTCCTAAGGATCTTTTGGGCCTCTCTCTTTTTCCAAATCTCCCTCCCTGCCATGGGCTGCCTGCCCACCATGTTGGCTGACCTCCATGCCAGCTTATCTCTGAACAGGTGCCTCCTGGCAGCTATCAAAGTCCCTGAGGTTTGCTTTTAAACTGTAATAAAATCGTCCTGGGGCTATTGTCTGAGTTTGGTCTTAAGTTCTTTTACTGACAAGATGAAGACCCAACATGTAGCAACTCCCATGAGACTCTCCAAAATGTTTAGTAAACACAAATGGAGACAAAAATGAATAGATAGGAATTTAAGGAGATAATAATTTGGGGGTGATAAATAACCAAATTGCATTTTGGTATTCAAGAGATTTACCAATTTCACTAGCTTTTTAAAAGCAAGGCTTTTTCCACTTATGACCTCTTTCCACTCAAGTAATTTTATGGAACTCTGGGTGAGTATATATAGCAATATAAAATATGTACATAAATCAAGCATTGCCTAATAATACAACATAAGGAAACTTGCTTTAAAGCAATTTTGTACTTTATCATTTACTAAAGATGAAAGTGAATATATGTACTACTGAAATGGGAATGTTTGCTTATTTTTGCATGAAAATTGAATCTTGGATGAATATTTGATGACAGAGGTCTTAGAGTTGATGGGTATATATATTTGTTTGTTGGTTGGTTTTTTTAACAGAGTTTCTCTGACCATAAATGTGTGTGCCACCACCAGGTTGGTACTCTGATTTTATATCCACCCATTCTAACAATGTCATTTCACATGAGTACATATTAGAAAATAGCAGAAATCTGTTGAATGTCTTCTCTGAAATCACTGGCAATTCTGTCCCTAACACCAAACCAAACTTCATTTAATGCTTTTTTTTTTTTTAATGATTCTTAAGTCAGGAATTCATACAACAAAAACCACATACAAAATTTTAAAATCAAATATTCTAACGTAATGTAATCCAAAGACATACTAATTTGATATTTGCATGCTGAGAGATGAGGGTCAGGAAATATTAAAAGTCTTTGTTTTTTTTTTTTTATAATTAAACTCTTACATTTCCTTATGAAAAGAAAACTTTGCATGTGTCCAATGATGCTGAATTCTATGGAATTTCCTTAGGCTAAAGTGCTCATGATGTGTGTCTAGAACCAAGGCTGAGAACTGTACGTTATAACAGGGAAAGCACTGAGAGAAACACCTTGGGTTCATTATCGTTTGATTCCAGATGAATTTTGGTATTTGCACATTCCAAGGCATTTTCTTCTTAACCATGTCTTATGACACCTCCATTCAGTTCTTTAACCTCTTTAACCCCATTAAATGCACAAGCCACAACTTAGGAAACTTGGCTCTAGAGATCTAATATAAATGGGCTGAATGCATAGGCAGATGCAAAGCAGCATCCAACAACTCTGAAATAATTTGGAATCAAATAATGAAATTTACCTCCTATGAACATGATATTAGCCATAATTATTTGTCTTTCATTATACTATCTGTCGCTCATTCTTGATATGACCTCTTATTCTTTATTATTCACACACGCACACACACACACACACACACACACACACACACACACACACATACACACACACATGATTAAACCACCAACAGCATTTATAAACTATAGTGATTACTGGGCTCTTCTAGACACTTGAATTTACATTACAAAAATCTTTGCCCAAATGATTAGAAAATATCAATACTCTTGGGGACAAGTAAAATAAAAAATGAATAGTTTTCTATAACAAACATCTAACTACTTCATTTAAATTAACGAAGTACTCTTACATACTCTCAGAATTAACTATATTTCTAAACCAGTTGGCGGAAAGCATTGTTTTTAGCCCAAGCTCGCCTTGACCTCACTAAGCAGCTGAGGATGACCTTGAACTAAGTATTACATTATTCTTAACCACTCAATGTACCAGATTAGGTGGTTCACATCATTTCACAGGAAAATACTGACTTTTTTTTCTATACTTCACAAGCAATAGTACTTCTAAAATCAAACATGGACATTTCAAAAGTCAGTAATGTGTTAAAAATGATTAACTTGCTTGGAATATTTTTTCCAACCTTTTACCCTGAGGTAATGCCTATCGTTATGGGTGAGATGTGTTTCTTGAATGCAGAAGAATGTTGGATCTTGTTTATGCGCCCACTCAGTTAGTCTGTGTCTTTTTATTGGAGAATTGAGACCATTGACATTGAGAGATATTAATGACCAGTGACTGTTAAGAGTCTTAATTTTGATATTGGTTCCAGTCGAGCGTTTGTGTAGTTGTGTTTTTGCCATGGTATAGTATTCTACTTCCTGAGTAGTTTTGGTTGTAGTTTGACCCTTTGGGATGGAGTTTTCCTTCTAGTACCTTCTGTAAAGATGGATTTGTGGGTAGGTACTGTTTGAATTTGTCTGGGGGAAAATGGGAGGGAGGGAAGAATGGGAGGATACAAGGGATGGGATAACCATTGAGATGTAACAAGAATAAATTAATAAAAATTTTTTAAAAATTAGAAAACATAAATAAATCTAAAAGATTATTTTAAAAAATGATTAACTTTGTGATACCTCAATAAATCTATATGAAGAGAAAATAGCACTGTGCTCTGAGACTCTGCTTGGATGATGGGTGCTGCTCAATGTACGACCCAAATCTCGCCACTCGCCACCTCCTCTTACCTGGTTGCAGGTGTTGATGTCAATGCCCCCCTTCAGATACTCCACCACTTTGTCCAGGTTGCCTGCTCTGGCAGCGCGGAGAAAGCTGGCATTGCTGTCAGACTGTAAGAGAAAGAAAAGCCCTTTGGTGAATCTGCAGAACCACCAATGCACCAGATACAGGAAGACAGGAGTGTGAACCCTGCACATCAGACAAGATTTGGCTGGGAAATGTTCAGTACTGGCTTTAAAACACCGAGGTATCTCATTCATAGCATAAGGTGACAACCACACGATGGCTTAAGGATGTTGACATTAATGAGAAACATACTTTATACATACAGGAATACAAAGGAACCATTAAAATAAAAACGACTGTTACTGCTTTACTCCCAATTCTTCAGCCAATTCAAAGATGAATTTACACTATGCAAAATTCTACTGTTATTCACTTTATATTTTTTCCCCTGGGTTTCAGTATTGTCTGCAAGGCTGTTCACATGTGTATGGGTGGACATGTAAGCGAGGTGGGGGGTGCGGGGGGGGGTGCGGAGGGTGCAGGAGCCTGAGTGGACATGTGAGCAGAGGGGTGGGGGTGCAGGAGCCTGTGTGATCGTGGAGGCCTGGGGTTGATGAAAAGTGTCTTGACCCATCACCACTCTACTTTCTGTTTTATTTATGGGGGTAGGAAATGTCCAGGAGGTAATTTTGTGAGTTGGATTGCCCTTGGGCTCTTCTGTCTCTCCCTCCCCAGTACTGGGATTACAGAGCCCATCATGCCTGCTATGTTCTGGGGATGCTAGCTCTGGTCTTGTGTAGCAAGTGCTTTATGCATTGGGCCATCTCCACAGGCCCTATCCATTTGCTTTTGCATTGGGTTTTCAGTGAACTGATACTGAGCCCAATGGCAAGTAAAAAAGAGAGAGAGAGAGAGACAGAGAGAGACAGAGAGAGACGAGAGAGACAGAGAGAGAGAGAGAGAGAGACAGAGACAGAGACAGAGACAGAGAGAGACAGAGAGAGAGAGAAAGGAATTTAAAACTAGCTGCTTGGGTTCCTCTCTATGTTTCTTTACTGTTAGTTTTCAGATGACTCAGCGGAAGAACACTGATTTGGGGTCACTGCAGTCGTCCAACCTCATGTTGAGAAGAAAAAGATGCTTTGGAGACAAGGAAAGCATTAGCTGGCAGGTGTGCACTAGGCTGATGCAAATTTAGTACTCCTAGTGGTCTGGGGAAAACACTGTTAAATGTAAACCAGCTGACATAATACTAGACTGAGATGTCTTAGTAAAGATGAGAGCCCTCTGGATGGAGACTTTGTTTTCAGGTTTTCATCTTCCCACAGTTTCCACAAATCTGGTCCTGGGAAAATCAACTGTATTTGCCTCATGGAAGGAAAGTCAGGAGGCTGTTCCAAAGGCAGAATTAACAATCGCCCCAGGCTTGGATAAATACTCTGAGTCTCCAGCCTTAACATAATAATGACAATAAGCTTTTGTTAGGGTTCAAGACACGTATGTAACTATTGTAAATTTTCTTGCAGTATAATATCTGACCAAGGAGAAAGGAGGCCCTAAGAGGGATGTGAGTCCCATATTTGGATGTGAGAGCTGAGTTTGATGAGTTCTGTTTGCTTTCGAGTTTGATGACATCGTCCTTAGTAGACTGCACAGCCCCCTTCCCACGAAGAAGACTACACTTGGCAGGGATTCTTGGCACATTGTGTCAAAGCTGTTTTTTAAGATCCGTGATGATGGGCAGGTGTTGGAATTGAGAATATTTTCTCAGGGATTTTCAAATATATGATAGTTTGCAGATCATTATGCGATTTACACTCAGGAACCTAAAACTCAAGAACTGAATTATCTCACATTGGTCCAAGTACCACATGGGTTACAGGCTTCCAAGTCACATGGATGCTCAAGAGTTGAAAGGCATGGCTGAAATCTAGACATCCAAAATATGTGCTCTGATTCTTCGGGAATGCCTCATGGTGTGACTGGTGTGGAAATGTTCTCCTTCCCTAGATACCTCACGCTACATCCTTCCTGAGAGCCATGCCCATGGCAGCATGCCCTGAATCCATCTGCAATGTGGCAGGAACCGTGATTCACTTTAAAATGCTTCTTCTATGCAATTATCTTTGCTGTTTTCAGTTAATGCAAAACTACAGTGGGATTTTTCCCTTCCAGGTTTCTTGCTACATCACTTACATATATCTCGATGTTAAACATGGCACTATGAAGAGTTCACAAAAAAATCTTTTTTTCTTTTTTACTATAAAATCAATGAAAACAAAATATTATGAATTCCCGTGTATGAAATATAAAAATATTATTATGTAAACAGTTTTTTTCAAAATAAACTGTATTAAAAACTGAGTCAAGGAAATAGTTCCAATTTGTGTATGAAACAAATAACTGTAGGTAATATTTATTGAGTATTTACTGTGGAACAAGAAAAAAGGTAAAGAAGCTATATGCACTGCATAATCAATATCTATATGAAGACTATAAAGAATGATGTGTCATTACGAAGAAAGATGCCTAGAAAGTTTCTTAGGTCCTATGATTTCTTGAGGATGGGGGCAGATTCAAGATTTATTTCACATTTATCAGAATCAGAATCAGAAACCTCTGCTATTCTCCTCCTCACCAGCACAAATTATCAAAGTAAAAAAACACTACAGATTGCTCCCTGGTAAACTGGGGTCATGCCTTTTCTCGTGACCACACTTATACCCTTGGTCTCCATGATCCCTGTAAGCCACACCATCATTTATGATGTCAGTACTGCACAGGCAATTCTTACCTGCCATGTCTACCTTCACCTACTGCTATTTCCAACACTTAAGATCTGAGTGAGAAAAACCCAGAAGCTTGTTCATTAAGGAATGGGGAGAAAAGTGGCAATGTATATACAGCATTACAAGGCCAATCAAGAGGGCTGGAGAGATGCTGGATCCCTGATTACAAAGCACTTTCTGCTCTTCCAAAAAAAACTTGTGACTGGTTCCCAGCATCCACAGTGAGCAGCATACAACCAACTGCAACGCCAGTTCCAGGGCACATGGTACCCTATTTTGGCCTTTGGGTACACCCACACAAATGTGGCACAAACTCACGCAAACATACACACATACATAAATACAAATTAATCTTTTATTTTTAGGAGACAATCTACAGAAGCTCAGGAAGTGCACAAGGACCTCTGCCAAGCTTCTCTGAGGAATGGCCAGGTGGCAGCTGCCTTTGTTGTTACAGAGTGTTTTCATAACTGGGTGTCTCTTTCCTGAGTTAATTTTTTTAAATGGATACATTTCAAGACTTAGACAAAAACCCTGGAAGGTTAGTAAGTAATATTCCTAGTGGTATAGTAAATGTATTATTTGTGCCATCCTGCCAGGAACCTCTTAAACAGTTTAATATATGTGAGATTCCTCTTCAACCCTGTAAAAGGACTTAGTTTTCCCAAGGTGAGGAAATTATTATTATTATTATTATTATTATTATTATTATTATTATTATTATTA
>OU015753.1:79401304-79440969 GCA_907169655.1 Acomys percivali
CCACTCTCTTCTACCATGAATGCTTCCTCTTTATAGGCGCTGCCAAGCAAATCTTTGAACTGGATTAACATTAGTAGCACCACATGTCTGAAGAAATCCCTGACACAAGCTAAGAAGGGCAACATTTTCTTTTAGAAGGCAGCCATGTTCTCAGTAGATCTGTCATGTATGAGCATCCTCCAGGGCCTTTGAAGGATGAGGAGCTGTGAACATTCAGCTGTGTGGTTCTGCGCCCAGTTATGTAGAGTTGCATGTCACATGTCTGCTCATCCGGTCAGCATGCCTTCCTCTCACTGTAAATACCTCCCTGTCCTACATGCCACTGGCAAAGTGAAAAATAGGGATCGTAACCAAATTTTGCTATGTTTTCCCAAATTGCTTTCAAAATAACTACAACAATTTACAATGTGCCCAGAACACTTAATAGTCAACACATTTTCAAATACCATTAGATTGTATATTTTTATTAAAATAATAGACATATAATAACTTTTAACTTTTACCTTTTTAAGCTAGTAGAATAGTAACTTAAACTTCTCATTAGTGAGTGAATCATTTAGCAACAGAAACTTTCATAATAGACAGACTTTGAAATACAGCTAAGCCAATTTGTGTCTCTGTCACTGTGGGCTACCAATGCAAAAAGGACTGGCTATAATGAAGATTCCATGCCATCAGGGCCAGAGCAGTCACTCACTGGACCTTTCCAAATAGAGTCTGATTAACTTATTACAAATTTGAGCTTCAATGAGTAGAGACCTTCCAACAGTAGCATACTGCTCTCCAAATACTGAATTTTAAAAATGTGATGCCAATTTTTCACTTTAGTTTTCTAAAACATTGTTTTAAAACTTGAAAGTTATCATCCTGTCAGAATAGAGCCTAGTGTGAGGTCTACAATTGCTTTACATATATATGTTCATGTCTTATTATATAAGGCATCTGGTAATTATTCTGCTGTGACTCACTTCCTCTTTCTTAAAGCCTATCTATGAAATCTCTCAAATGCAGGTGGATAATAATAGCACTCAAGAAGAAAGTTTTGTTCTTTACTATCTCCACCAGGGGATGAGGCTGATTCAGCCTCCTGAGTTGGCACATTACTAGAGTGTACCCAGCACACCCAGAAAGAGACCATGCTCCAGAATATCATTTTGGGTTGTTTGTTGATTATTTATTTGCTTGTTTTTTGAGACAGGGTTTCTCTCTTTTTTTTTTTTTTTTTTTTTTGCTTTTTTAAAATTAATTTATTCTTGTTACATCTCAATGGTTATCCCATCCCTTGTATCCTCCCATTCTTCCCTCCCTCCCATTTTCTCCTTACTCCCATCCCCTATGACTGTGCCTGAGGGGACTTCCTCCCCCTTTATGTGCTCATAGGGTATCAAGTCTCTTCTTGGTAAGAGACAGGGTTTCTCAGTGTAGCCCTGGCTATCCTGGAATTCTCTCTGTAGACTAGGCTGGCCTCGAACTCAGATCCACCTTCCTCTGCCACCCAAGTACTGCGATTAAAGGAGTGCACCACCACCACCGACTTGAAATATCATATTTTTTTGTTTTTAGCTACTTTTTGAACTCTCAATCTCTGAATGAATTTCTCCTTTGGGCTTCAAGATCACCTTGTCACTTCCCCTTTGCCTCAAAGAACATATCAATGCCATAGAAACTCAGGAAGTTATCCTTTCTCTGTGCTCTGCATTTAAAAGATGATCTTGGATAAAAAAAAAAAAAGATGACCTTGGTGTTATTCCTGCATTTTATTCTTAAGGTGCTTTCTATTTCCTTCCGTGCATTATTTTACCTGAATATGGAACCCAGAGCCTGAAATGTGCTAGGCAAGTACCCTACCAAGGTGTTACATCTCCAGTCTACTGATACTAAAAGAGAAATAAATGGAGTATACATGTACAATTTAAAGATATCAAGGTAATTATTAACTAATATTTTTAAGTGTCCTAAGTTCCAAAGTATTTCTAAAAGCTCACCCACATGCAGTTTTTAAGTAAGGTAATTAATTCTTACAGAATGTATTGTTATCCTGGAACCAGACAAGCGTGAGGTTATTTCTTGCCCACCCTGTTTTTCCCCCTCAGCTCGGTAGCATTAGAAGAGAACACTGTGAGAGCCTCAGGGACCTGTGTGTGGATATAGCTAATTTAAACTCTGACCCAGAAACACAACCTCCCTGCTCCTAGGTCCACCTTGCCTAAGTGACCTCAGATCATTCTTTTCCCTGGAGGAAGGATTTGCTTTCCAAACCCTTCGCTTTCTCCGACTGGGTAACTCACTCACTGTGAGGAAGCGCTGCCTCCTCTCACTCCAGCGCTCTCTGCTCTCCACTGCCAGATACAGCATTGCTCTGCAAAGCATTTTTATTGACAGGCTCTAAGTCCAGGTTTCAGGTTCACTGTGATCTAACAATTCCAAAGATCCGGGTGAGAGTAAAAGCCAAAGAAGATCGGCATGCCCCCGAACTGGTGATCACTCCTGGGACGAGTGGCAACACAGAAAAGCAAAGCCCTCGATGACGCTCACCCACAAACCTTCCTGTTGCCAGTTCAGTATGAAACTCTGGTCAAATCTGACTCTCGTGGTGCATATGAAAATCTATGTCAGAAAGACATCCCGAGACAGCACTTACTTTCGTGTCACAGTAAGTCTTTGCACACCATGTGGGGGAATTATTATAATCTAAAGGTCAACTTAAATATCTGAGTCTCAGCACTTAAGCCTTCTCACAAACTAGCACAATCATAACTAGACCTAAGTCTAGAGGCCTCACTGAAATTACTCACAATGACACGAACAATGCCTTGATGCTAGAACTGGGATTTTAAGTTAACGCATGCATACAAAGTGCCCTCTGGCCTAATGAAAGAATGAACTGTACAGGATATATAAATAGGGAAAAGAATTTGGCAGCTCAAATGTAAGTATCTACAATACTACTGAAAGTCACTCTATAACAGTGTGTGTGTGTGTGTGTGTGTGTGTGTGTGCACGCGCGCACGCATGCCACATACATGCATGTTTGGCCTCGCCAAAAGTTCACACTAAAGAGACAGTGCAGCATTCTTCTTCACATGTCAGTTCATAACTATAGAGAAGAAAGAAGAGACCAGCACATGGCATACTACAGCATTCAGACTAAACAGACGCAGGCCACAGAATCCCAGACAGTCAGGTGATGAAATCACATTGATTTAAACATCAGCTTCCTTCCTGGAAGTTGAGATATTTGACCAATGGGCATCACTGTTGATTCCTAGCCCAACGTCCTCCCATCTTCCTTATTTGTGGCCTAACACTTACCAGTAGGCCAGGTTCTTTGACGTCGTCACTGTTACAGCCATAGTAGTCCAAAGCAGTATCCAATTCCAGCATGTTTGCCTGTGCTCTGATGTTCTTGTTCGCGTGGCAAGAGGAACAGAGAGCAGCATTCCCCATCTCTGCTCTACAGTTCCTGCTGTGGGTGGGCCTGCCCTTGCCCGGGCCTGGCCTCCCAGGCATTTGCTAGCAGAGACAATCCATGCTCCGTGGCTCCTCAGCTCAGTTCTCCAACATGTCCCTCACCAGTTCTCCTGTCGGCTGCCTGGCTTGCTGTTGTCAGGGAGAACTCAAAACCCCGGCGACTGGGCAACTGTAGCCTGCATTCAGTGACCATTTCCAGTTCAGGGACTGCCAGTCTATTTTTACACCTACCAGGCCAGCTATGCATGTCAATAGAGTGAGGGGGGTGAGGCAGACAGAGAGCAGGGGAGGGGGCGGTGTTGTTTTGTTTTTTCACCATGCAAGCGGCCTGCCTCACACATGGGCTGACTTTCCTGCTGTGTAAAATGTCTCTCCATAAGAGAAGTTTTGCATTCCTCAATAAATTCCTGGTAATCCTTTGATTTTTTTTCTCCTCTCCATTCTTATATTCACACAAAATACAAACTCTCTTAATAACTTTGCTCCACCAATGTAACAGACAACTGTTATTTTGTAATTGCTTAAACCAAGTGGCAACCAAAGTAGCCAATGGCCCCTGCCTTTCATTACCAATCACAGAAAAGAACTGGCTTTCCCTTTCAAATATTCATTTGACACATGACAGTCAGAATGGTTCATTTGAACCCTGTGTAGAAGTTTTAATTTTAAAAAATCATGCACGTGCCATTAGCCATAAGTGACTGCATAAGAGCAAACACTTTTGGTTCATTTGTAATTCTTGTTCATTTTTAATATTTGAAAATATCCTCGTGAACCGTGTAAGAAAATATTCAAGATGGCTTTCAACACGGCACAGTCTTTGAAATCATATTTTGGCTTTTAAACTGTTTCTTGCGTTCCTTGCTAAAATAAACACTGTAAAGCACACAGAATTCAGGAGGCCCACTGTGATGGGATATGAGGATCACTAAGGACTGGTGATCACCGCCTCCACTAGGGATTCCATATGTAGCGATTTGAAGTAGTCCTCCCTTCCTTACTTGTTACCGGGTAGGTGTCTGTGCATATTTTGTGTATAGAAATCATCTTCTTCAAATAGTTTTACGCTATGGCAGCTGGGAGTTATTGTTTTGCATAGGACCTCAAGACACCTCATTCCAAGCCATGGCACTAGGTTACATCACATGGTATAAAAATCTTATCCCTACACTCCAATTGCCACTATTCAATAAAATTACTTTATTTTTTAACTATATAAGAAAAGGTATCAGTTTTCACTTAAAAAATTTTTTTTATTAATTTATTTACTTACTCGCTTTACATCCAGGTCATGGGCCCATCCTCCTCATCTCCCAGTCCTACTATCCCATCCCCCTGCCCGCTCTTCAGAGAAGGGGAGCCTCACTTCCAATCCACCTCTGCTCATCAAATTGCTTCGGGGCTGAGCACATCCTCTTCCCCTGTAGCCTAGCAAAGCAGACCTGTCAGAGGGAAGTGATCAAAAAGCTGACTTTTAAACCTAGGTTTTTTTTAACTACTTAGTAGTACAAAAACACTACAACAATGTGTGGGACCCATTCTCCACTACATTGAAGAAGAGCGAGCTCATCCAGGTGGTGATAGCTCACATCTTTAATCCCAGCACAGGAGGCAGAGTCAGGAGAAGCTCTATGAACTCAAGCCAGCCTAGTCTACAGAGCGAGTTCCAGGACAGCCAAGGCTACAACAGAGAATCCTTGTCTCAAAAGACAACAACAACAACAAAATGAGGAGCATCCTCTAAACACTTTCAGTGCCCAATTATGAGAAAGTACACCTGAGGACAGTACCTTGGTTCCAGTAACAAGGTTAGGCTGGGGCTGAGGTGTGGCAGGCAAAGACTTTCATCTTGGTTGGATAATTTTATACAATTGAAATGGCTGACTCATCACAACACTATGATTTCTCACCGACTGTTCTACATACTTGGGGCATGGGCTATAGGAATTGGGCAAGCTATGCTGTTTAATTATGTGTTTTTTAAAAATCTAGTCTCCAAAGATGTAGCTTTAACTTTCTGTCTTTTTCTGTTTTCTCAGAGCCTGGGGAAGATTTACAGTCCACAAAGGCTTACAAGGGATACATCTGAAATATGTATGACCTATTCAGAATGTAAGCCAGGATTGTTCTGGCTGGTAAAAAGGGATGGACTCTCCCACTCTTTATAACTAATTTAACACTTTTGCAATATAAGAATTCAACATTTGACTTAAAGTTTAATATAGAATTATGCAACTTACAGGGCTGAAAGGGAACTCTGCAAACCATCTCTAAGTTCCCTATTGCATTCTAGAGCTGAGATCTGGAAGTCTTCTATAAGTAAATGGGGCATTTAGCTACTCCAGAGAAGGACAACAGTCTGAGTTGTGAGTGAACAGTTGTGCTGTTTGCCGGCCTGAGGTGTTCGCTGGCATCTTTCTCTCATCACTGTTGCGCAATCTACCTGGTACCTTGGCTCTTGCTTCTTCACTTTTACTCCCTCCTTCCTCATCTTACAGCTCACATTTGCCTGACATTCCGTGTTACGCTTAAGTCCTTTGCCCCTGTTTGCTTACTGATTTTCTTTAACTTCTTGAATAAGGTTGGAACCGCTATCAGTCTTTACTCTTCTTTCATATGGGCCTGCACTCTCTCACTGACCTCTTCCTACCTACAAAACACATTAACACTAACGCTAAGTGTGAAACAAATGAATGAAATGCAGACTCATCATTTCTATATTTAACTAAGCTTTACTGGCCTTAACTTCTCTTCTCTATATATTAGAACAGTAAAAGACTGAATAATTTTAAGGATGACAAAATTTTCAGTTCATTTCTGGACATAATAATAAACCCCCCTTTTAGTATTTGAAAACTATTAAGACTGTATGGAGGTGAGTTTTACTAGAATGGAAATTGTGGTATGCTGTTGAGTGAAAGAGGGCAGGGGGATGCTTAAAGCAACAAATTTTAATGTAGCATGTTGACAACTTTCAGAAGATACTTTCCCTGTAGAACCTGTTCATTCTTTCACCAGAGAAACCCTCTGCTCCTTGAGTATCTATATTCCTATCACAGGGGCTGCCCAAAAGGCAACATGGGTTAGTCCTCAGATCGCACTGATGAATAAGAGCAGGCAGAGGAGAGGTAAGTAGAAACTCTGATACCCTGTGATAGCTGAAATTTCCTGGTTTCTACTGACCAGGTTTAAATGATCATCAAGCTACAAAGTCTCAAGACCCATGAAAATGGAATTATTAACAATTCTTAAAAACCCAGTACTTTCTAAATGACAACAAAAGTGTGTAGGGTCTGTAGAAGAGTTAAAAATAGAAGTTAAAAGAGCTAAAAGCCAGGTGGGCATGTCCCCAGAGGGTAAGTGATATGACAATCTACGCATGTAGCATTTTGTCATGTTGAAGACAAAGTTAACAAACACAGCATCATGTCTTAAAAACATGCTGGCTGACTCCATCTCTCAGGATACCTACAAAGGATGTACTTGGTCCTGGGGCAGAACAATGCCACCACTGTTCCTTTAAAATGCTTCAAAGTCATTAGGGCAAATTACTCAGAAAGCAAATATTTGCATGTCTGACCATACTTGGAGAAGGATACACGAGCTTGAGACATGATTTCACAGGTGAAATTCAAATCCCTAGTGATGTGGCATTTGCAGTACCTCCTTGAGTTCCTGAGCACTTTGCTATTATTATTTCATCTGTAATCGTTCTGTATTCTGTATTCTGTCTTTTGATCCATTCATTATAAGAGGAAAACAATTACAGACTGAGAACAGAGGCTGGCTTCTTTGCTGTAAAAGGCTTTGTAACACCCCTAAAACAGCAAAACTGAAAAATAGCCATTGCTGTTTTCAATTTCACATTTTAAATGGAGAGTCCTGGTTTAAAGTCATCAGAAAAGTCACATGTGGAGAAGAAATCACTGCCTTGGTTGTGTCATCTAACTTAAAGACTTCTGCAGGGGAGTTTTGAAAAGCTCTTGGCAGGCACTATTCACTGACGCCCTGGCTTGACCACTGGCTGACCCGTGTGCATTTGTGAAACACTATCAAATCTGTGCTTCAATTTTCTCCTTTGGGAAGTATAGACCTTCAACTAGATCACTAGCTCCTTCTAAGCTCCTGAAGTGTTTGTCTTCCAGGACACAAAATCGGTTAACACTTGCACCACTACTTAACACTCAGGGATAGTAGAGGCTGACCATCTGTTTAGACCAGTTCAATGGGCAGGGGAGTGGGGGGTGGGGGGTGGGGATGGAATAATAATTTCTTGTTTTCTTGCTATGATCTGTCAGGCTCCATTTCTGTGAGCTGTCTTCATTCATTCTGCTTTCCCTGGAAGACTCCTGAGGAATACGGAAGGACCCTGGTGAAATAGGACGGACTCTTCCTGGCTACCCAGAAGACTCTTCTTAAGGAGAGCGCCCTCTTGCCCTGCCTTTCTTGAACATTAACCGATTGACAATTTTGCTACAGCTCTCAGAGTCCACTAGAGTGAAATAATGGTAGCACTGGCCTCGCAGTAGACTTGCTTTTCCAGACTTATTGCAAGAATTTATAGGACCCAGTAAGACAAGGCCATAAAACCTGCATAAGCTAAGAGGGGTCTTACTATCCCTTGAATATTTTAATTAGCTTGTTCATAAAGTGAGTATGATCACATTAAATATATATCTTAATGACCGTAAGTCTGTTAAGGAGCCAAAGAAGAAAGGAAAATTCATTCAGAATTATGGAAGTTAATTTTTATTTTTTGGTCCTGGAGAGATGGCTCAACAGATAAAGCCAACTGTTGCTCTTTCAGAGGACCTGAGTTTGATTGCCAACCAGGAGATCTGCTGTCCTCCTCTTTGGGTACTGCACCCAAGTACACAACACCCACCCATCACCTCCCCACCAGACATACACATAAATGAAAACAATTGTTTTTTTTTTTTAAATAACACTTTACCCTTACCTCTAAGTTGCAAGGGTTACCACACAAACAAAAAAGTCTATGTAGAGCTTTTTCATTTGAACTACCATTAATAAAACAACTTCCCTAATATGTTACTTAACACTCTGTGTTTTACAGTTCATTGTTAATATGTACGTTTCGTGTTACTTTTGCTGAACTTAAAATTCTTTAGTGGAGCTAGGGAGATATAGATCAGTCGGTAAAGTTCTTGACTTGCAAGCATGTGTTTCTGAGTTACATCCATTCTTCTCCCACACAGAACCCACAAAAATAAATAACAAACATTGAAAGAGAAGCAGAAAAGGTCAAGTGCACACCCTTGCAATCCCAGGGTTGTAAAGGCAGAAACAAGTGGTTCCTGCGTCTTACTGGCCAGCCAGCCTAGGTCAATAGATGCATTCCAGGCCAAAAGAGAGCCTGCCTCAACAAAATAAAACAAAACAAACAAACAAACAATAACAACCTGAAAGTGATACCTGAACTTGACCTCTGGATGCCCCCCCTCACACATGAGTGAATACACACTCAATCATAAACTTTGGGGGCCTGTAGAGATGACTTAGCTGCTCAGAGCACGTGCTGTCTGACCTGTGCTGGGTTCCATGTACACACATGATGGTTTACAGCACTCTGTATCTTTATCTCCTAAAGATATAACACTCTCTTACAGTCTCCTCAGACACCAGACATGCACATGGTACACACACACACACACACACACACACGCACACACACACACATGCAGACAAAACACTCATACAGAAAAGTACATAAATCCTTTTAAAAGTATAGCTCTTTTAAAAATCTGCTTAGATTACAATCTTGCTACTTTTTTATAGTTTAACTTGAAGCTAGCTGTTTTGTTCAAATGTATCCATCCAATTAAACAAATTTTCTGTTATTCCATTGTATGCAAATTCTCCCAAACGCCATCATATGAAACCAAGGACAAGTTAACCCAACTTTCTGAATCACTGAACTATGGAAATGAAGCCGGTACATCCTGTGCAGGAGCCCAGTTGGCATGTTGTTTTCTTTCTATGCTCCGGCCCATCAAATATAATTTATTTGGATAAAATTGAAACTCATAATGATTTTTTTTGTCAGCTGAATCTGTTATGTAACTGATCAATAAGGAAAAGTGCATAATGTATGGATTTCCACTAGATTCCCCGTATCTTCCCTTCTCGAACTGAGGTCAGTACAAATGAGTTCTACTGTTGGTGCTTTACACCCATTACCCAAAATAGATACCACCAAGCTATTCACTGGCCCATAAACAGCAATTAGCCAATTTACTTTTTCAGTCCACCAAGCTATTACTTCATTGCAGACTGTTGTCTCTTGACTTGTGGCATATCAAGGACAATATTCTTTAACAGAGAGTTTCACAACTTAGGAGGTTTTCCAAAGGCCACACCACTCTATGCCCTGTATAAAGTGGGTACTCAATGTCACTCACTGACATGAAGGAGCCTGTGAGGCAAGGAAGGCAGGGTGTCCAGAGAAGACCATTTGGATGGCTCTATGTCATGGGAAGGGGATTTAGAAATGCACAGGAACAACAATGTAATCAGTGTGAACTCCTACTTGATTTAAAGAAAAGATATGTAGAGACAATACTTAGAAAATAGCCTGTCTCTTCTTGGTATCCCCTCAGGAACAGTCATAGGGGAGGGGAGTAAGGAGAAAAGGGAGGGAGGGAAGAATGGGAGGATACAAGGGATGGGATAACCATTGATATGTAACAAGAATAAATTAATAAAAAATTTAAAAACTGAGTAAATAATAAAAAAAAGAAAAAAAAAGAAAAAGAAAAGAAAATAGCCTGACACAAGTGTCCTGTGAAGAGCCGGGCAAGTGATTAAAACCAAAACACAAATTTGGGGCTGGGTCACAGTAAAATTTAGTTTTGAAACCCAATACAGTTTTTTTTTAACTTACTAAGCTTTCTGAAGGTTTCTGAAAACAGCTTCAAGGAATAATCAGATCTCTGTTCAGTTGAGGTGAATTTAAAATGAATAGTGGATGGCATTGCTCTTGCTCAATACTGATGCCTGGAGGCCCAACATTCATAGACAAGGTGACTGTTAGAGCGTCTGGAGAGAAAGCTGCCCAGTTGCGCTGTATGCTGCATGCCACAGCTGTCTAGTCTTTTCCATCAAAAGGGAAACTAGAAAAAACACACGCAGCAGCAGTTAAAGCCAGTGTCTGAACATCTAGACAGGGCAGGTCACCGTTCTGCACTAGTGAGGGTTCATATGTCATCCCTGGCAGTCCTCACTCATATACGCAGCAAAGCCCCTCTTGCCCTAAGTGCAACTGAATTACCCATCGCTGAGACCAACAAATGAAAACCTGCTTTAGTTCCATCCCATCCATTCTCACAGCGCTTAGTGTTTGCTTTCCCTCAAAGGTTCCTAGGCACCGAGCCATACACATTCTACATGCTGTTTGTAGGGGCATCCAGATGGTCAAGAGAGATCATTACTGGTGCATATTTTGACTTATGTCACAAAAACTGTATTATTTTGATCCATTTGGAATTATCAAAATTTTCCTTTAATTATAAATTCCATGTAATTATACATGCAAGTATTTTAATCTAATGGTCTCAAAGTATTTTTGAATTGTGTGTGTGTGTGTGTGTGTATGGGTACATGAGTAAGTCAGAGGTCAATATAAGGTATCTTTGTCTACTTTCCAACACCTTTTTAAAAATACACTTTATTTATTAAGAATTTTGCAGTACTCCAGGGCAGGCCTCATGTTCAGGTGTAGCTGACCAACATATAAAGGACTGCACTGTTTGCTTGTTTGTTTTTTAAATGTACTTTTATTTGTTTACAGTTTAGTGGGGTTTTGTTTGTTTTTTTCTTTTGGGGTGGTGTTTTATTGGTTGGGGGGATTGTCTTGGTGAGTTGGGTTTTTGTTTGTTGAGAAGCACTTAAGAGTGGGTAGGCAGAGGAAAAAAGATGTGAAAGGACTCTAAGGAAGAGAAGAATATGATCCAAATATATTTAAATTTAAAAATCGTTTTAAATGGTAAAAGTTGCAGAGAGACAAAGATCATACACTGAAATTAACCAGACCCAAAGTCTATACACCTCAGTGAACTTGTCTGACTTGCATGGCGATTCTGAAGGCGTGGAGCTTCCCACAGGACTTCACACGGTCACTATCGGATATATTTTGATGCACCTAGGTAGCACTGAAACTGAAACACCCATGACAGAGTTAAAGCTAGGAAAACAATTTGCTTTATAAAGCTACTAGGTTAGGGTTGTCTGTTTAGACAGTGTTTCCCAGGGAACCTGAACCTCAATGGTGAGCTACACTGGCTGGCCAGCCAGCATTCAAGAGTCTGCCAGTCTCCACCACGCCTTTGCCAAATCTCTATGTGGGTATTGGGAGTCAAACTTGGGTCCTAATGCTTGTGCATCTGGTAGCAACTGAAATTGACACCACAGCCTTGGTTTCTAAGTACTTAAGATAATAATTTCCTAACAAAATACACACAAAACCTCATTTGAAATCAAACAGAAGATACAAACATTTAAACTATACAGAGTATAGGATGAGAGACATACAATTGTTTGTCTACCATGTACAAGGCTCTGGGCTCAATCCCTAGTACAATAAAGGAAGGAAGGAAGGAAGGAAGGAAGGAAGGAAGGAAGGAAGGAAGGAAGGAAGGAAGGAAGGATAGTATACTGTGAACTGCTGCCAGGCATTAGCCATTCAAGAAAAAATTTAAGTTCAAGGTAAATGTCACTATAGAAGTATCCACTGGACATTCTCTGGTTTACTGTGAGTGTAGCCACAGTTTCCTGTGTCCTATGTAATACACTGAGTCAAGTGAGAGCCTCCTGAAATGCTCACTTCAGCAAGGGATTTTAAATCTGGTGTCTTCTGTTCTAAAGTGTGCATTGAGCACACACTTAATAAAAAAAGAGGTAGGACTAAGACAGGAGATCGATAGACTAAATTTAATTCATTTCCAATGTGAAAACATAGAGTATCAAAAGGTACGTAAATTTCATAATCCAAACAATACTTTAAAACAAGTACGTTTAGCTGGGCATGGTGGTGCACACCTTCTATCTCAGCACTCAGGGAGGGAGAGGCAGGTGGATCTCTGTGAGTTCGAGGCCAGCCTGGTCTACAAAGTGAGTTCCAAGACAGTCAGGGCTACACCCAGAGAAATCCTGTCTGGAAAAGCCTAAATAAAAATAAATAAATAAATAAATAAATAAATGTGCATCTGTGACTCTTAAAGAATAAAGAAGTATTTCTAGTCCTTATATATTATTCATTGTAGTATAAATGTCCCAATCACATATTGTTTGTTCTCCCTGGTGGAGAAGGGCAGAATTATTTTAAGTTTTCAATTACTTTTCAAATGGATCACTTTACAGGCAATCAGAAACCCTGGGAATATAAGCAAGAGACATAAAATATTATAAAATCAATACTGTCAATTTAGTCTTCTAGAATTATTGCCAGTGTGGTCTTCTGGCCTCTGAGCTAAGATCTCTCTGGGTACATACTGTAAGGGGATCTGTGCTGAATTTTAGTATTCCCATCTGTATAATAATGATATATAATAAAAAGACTCACGCAAATGTTTACAAGGTTTAATCTTTGGAGTCAGCCATTTATAAATCATGCTATTAGGTAAGCTTACAGTAGTATATCGCCTCTATGAGAAGAGGGAGGAAAAAGAAAGGAGAAGGGAAGGAGAGAGAGAGAGTGAAGAAAATATAAAAAAAAATGAAGAGCTGCTTCTGAAAATTAGGGTGTTTGTCTTTTAAGAGTGTTAATGAATATTTTTTAGCAAAATGTTTTCCCTTCTACTGAGTTTTTAGAAAAGGATTTAAGCATCCTTTGTGTTTTTGTAGGTCAGTAGAGAGCCTCTCCACTAAGCCAGTGTCCTGCACTCACCCGCTCCCAGCACAGCCTCCTCCTGCTGGGAAGGCAGCAGCACAGCATCTCTCTTGCTGCCTGAACTGGGTATCTTGTTGTTTGGGCGGCCCCTGCCCCGTATATATTCCAGCAGTGTACTCATCCCTATTCCTATGCTACTATTTTAGGTTAGTAATCCTCTTTACGGAATTACTGAGGCTGCCACATAGACAATTCCCTGTGGCAGCCTCGCTCACTGTATTGCAATCTGTTCCCCAACACGGTATCCATAGAGACCTTTCTAAGGCTCAGCAGTGTGAGGGATACCCTTAAAAACCCTTGTGGCAAAAAAACTAATGTAGTACAGGTCTGATCCCCAATAATCACATTGGTCTTCATACCCTCTGTGCCTTCACACCACCCCAATGTAATTGCCGTAATTAATAGTCTTCTATCTGGTCCCCTCCCTCCCTCTGTCAATAGTTACAAGACTTCTCTTTGAAGCCATGCCTGGCCAACAACATTGAGGGTCAGCTCTGGACACAGGGACAGCATGGTGACTGTTAACGCATGTGCAATGCAAAGAAACAATGGTTTCTTGATGTGTTTCTCTACCTCCCTAAAATATAGACTGATGTTTTATTATGTTGGTTTGTCCCTAGTATTTCTGACAATGCCTCTGCATAGCAAGCATGCACAGACAATTCCTGAAAAAAAAAATCTTCCTTAGTGTGTTAGAAATGATTGATTTCTACAAACATTTACTTCATTTGTACCATAAATATTCATTCAGCACTGCATGCTAGGCCCAAGCCCATCATCTAAATGAAAAAGATGCAAACGTGTGATATTAATGATGTGCACACAGAAACGCGTCAATGAATCTCTGAGAATAGCAATCTGCAGAAATTTATCCAATTACCATTAAATGTCCCTTTGTTCTCTTCTCATTACCCTCCTGTCATTTCTTGATATGGTTATTTTTTTTTTCAGATGCTTGATTTCGTTATGAAATGGTCCAGACACTAAATCTATTAGTCATCATCTGAATATGAGGAATAGTGAAAACATCCAACATGCAAATGACTACACACACAATAGTAGCCACTATGATGGTGGTCCATTAAGTATGGATGGGGTTGCTAAGGACACAGGCATCAGCAGAATAGTCTCGGATATGCACAAGAGAAGAATGCTGTCACTGTTGCTGACCCCGGGAATGCAGGATTTGCTCTGGAAAGGTTTATGGATTACTCCTACAATAAGGGTGCATGCACATATCCACTTCTCTGAGGACTGGCCATCATGAATCTATAAAGACATTATGTACAGTAAACACTCCTTTGACTCTATCCTTTTCTTTGGAGAGTTGTTCTGTGCTCCTTCACTACTGGCTCCACCTCCCCCGCCCCGCCCCCAACACACCTGTTAGATCAACAGGCCCTTCCTTACTGTCATCACAGCTACCATCTCTGTAAGGCCACCACTTCTCTAATACAGCCTTCCAACTTCCGACCCTCATCTTCTCTCCACTACTTTGTTCCATATAGTTCTTTGTTTCTAACGTGTTTTACCTTCCATGCAAATCTTAATGGCTTACACATGGCCACCATCAATAATGTAGGAAATGCATAAATGCAAAAAACATCAGGGTCATGGAATTGCTGGAAGTGCCTATAGAAAATAAGTTCCTGCCTCCTTTTTTCATGGTCGATGGCCAAGTACTCAATGAAAGCCTTCTTTTCCTTCCACTGTTGGATATCATTTAGAGGTTGACCTGTTGTAACTATCCCTCTGAAACAATGAAGGTCAGAAAAATTCAGTCTTGCCTCCTCTATGCAATGATAGAGTTTGAAATTACAGCTTTAAATTTCTAAATCCCTAGGTTTATAAAATGTACTTTAGAAATATTTTTTTCCTGAGGCGGGGAGAGCAGGGTCTCACTCTGTAGCCCATTCTAGTCTTGGCTTCACATCTCCCCCCCCAACCCCCGACTTCAACTTCTCAGGGTGGCTAGGACTACAGAGACCAGG
The DNA here is from genome assembly GCA_907169655.1 of Acomys percivali. Lineage (NCBI taxonomy): Eukaryota > Metazoa > Chordata > Mammalia > Rodentia > Muridae > Acomys > Acomys percivali. Next base: position 79,416,674 of record OU015753.1, read on the forward strand.
TCTCTGTATTCACATTGGATAACTCAGCTGTTCTGATCAGAGTTTGCCCAATTTTGCTAAACACATATCTTAGGCTCTATCTAGTTGACCAAGAATGTCATGGCCATTTAATTTTCTCTGAATTCCTCCCCGAAAAGAGTCATCAATAGGAGTGAGCGTAGTTTCCATTAACCATTGATGTTTTTAAAATACCAACCTTGCTGAAACAGTGTATCTATAACATTGAGTTATAGCTGGTCAGGTTATCAAATGTTACAATCTATTTCTAATAAGATTCTTCCTTCTGCTTCTTCTGGAACCTGATAGGACTTGGTTTATTATTATCTCACTTTATGATGCAGGAAGATTGATCTTTCTATGGTGACAAGACACAGACAGATCTCTGACTTCCCTATTGAGCAGAAATGCTGATCAGATCTTTACATATGGTCCAACATTTTATATTTATACCTAATGGCCTTCCCTTCTCCCTTTACTTGCCTTTTGATTCTCCCTGGTTTCTACAACAACACAATAAACAACACTAACTGTAAAACAGCTCACAGGAGAGTTTAGAGTTGTGTCTATCTGCAGTTCGATGATATGTGTACAGACTAACCACTTTTCTCTTTTTGTGGCTAGAGGATCTCTTCCCCTCTCTCCAGCTCCTCTAAGATTCCTGTTGAAGATTTCTAGAGCTTACACACCTGCATGGAAGCTGTTTAGGTCCCGGGAGGTGCTGATAATGTGAATGGCTCCAGAGTTGGTAATTCTGAGTGTTCTATACATCTCCCAGTGACCTTATTATTGAAGACCTTGCTATAGCTTAAGCTACATGACAAATTATGAGACAGTCCTATATTGTGCTTGCTCTGTTCCTTGAAATAGTAACAATACTTATGTGTTTACTGATACAGCTTCTCTGTGTTATTACCATCTTTCCTTGAGCACTATAAAGTCAACTGGAGAAGCAGGGAGGCAAATTACTCTGAGGCTTATTACTTCCTCTTTATCAAATCTCACTTTCTGCCTTGACTGAAGAGTTGCCAAATCGCTGTTACTGAGAAAAGTAAATAAATACCATTGGACCTTCTTGGAACAGCGCCTGGTCCCTAGCACTGCCCATAGAGTTAACTGGGATCATTCCCCATTGACTTAATCATTCTCTTTCCAATCAGGTGACTCCAAAATTTTGTTATCTTTTCCGTAGGGTGTGATTTTAAAATATAAAACATCCAGCATTCTGTCTGCATGGTCTGGAAAAGAGGTACAGCCTTTGAATCCAACACCTGTGGTCTTTGAGATTAGGGGGAAATGAATCATTGTCAGCCTCCTCTCTGCCCCCCCCAAACACACACACCTAAAAAAAGGAAAATTAAAAGTATCTGCCTCGTGGGGAGGACTTCATGATACAGTACAGTGCGCAGCACCAACATCTGCACCCAGTTGCTCAGTCCAGGTCTTGTTGCACCCCACCCACTGCATAACTCACCCCTGCTTTCAGAACAAACGGGGCAAACCTCTTCAGGCTTCCGGCTGATGGTGACTCACAGGGGACTCATCTCCGGATCCAGTACCCCCAGCTTCTCAAGCGCTTAGGAACAAGTCATTGTACCTTCACCTATATCTAGGGACAACCAGTAATTAAGTTGCTGCTTCTTTTTCCTCCAGTGCTAAGGAGAACTAGCTTGTTACTAATTTCAGCCCTATCCTGCTGGAGGGCTGCCATCAGGAGGACTGTGGGGAGTATGACCCTCAAGGTACTTCCACAGTGCTGTTTTCTTTCCCAGTATTGAACCTTGTCTCATGATCAATATGACTTTTAGTGATTGGCCAAGCATGAGTACTAAACCTCTCCTTGGTGATATGCACATGTTGCTGGAATTCTCCCATGGCTGTAGTCCCACCTGCCTGAAGGAAACCCCAGTGTTGATGATTTCTCACAAGGACAAGGCAAATATGTAACACTATGATGAGTGAACTTCCAGGAAAACTATCTCCTCTAGGTTGATTTCTTCACCCTGTCCACAGACCTGATACCAGGTCCCAGATGCCCCTGCCCATGACACATGAAGTCGTTCTGTTTCTAGACTTTAAATTGCAATATTTTTTAATTGAAAAAAATGTTTTTTTCAATTGCAAATATTATCAAAAGAATTAGTGTCATAAAATGATCATACTGACAACTACATTTGAAATACAAACTATAGTAAAAATGCAATATTGCAACATGAGTATGTTGAAACTTGTGGAAAGAACTGAAAGGATAACATGTTTCAACATATATTAAAAATAAGACATAGGGCTGGACAGATGGCTCAGCAGTCAAAAGCAACTGGTGCTCTTGCAGAGGACCTGAGTTCAGTTCTCAGCACCTTCAGGGCAGTGCACAACCTTATGCAAGTCCAATTCCAGGCACTCTGATGCCTTCTTTTGGTCCCATGGGGTACCACAGACTTGTGATGCACATATATAAATGCAAGCAAAACTCTTAGATGTAAATTTTAAATAAAACTTAAGATATAGGATTAAATATATATGTATATATACATATATTTTATACATATATTTATATCATAACATTTAAACAGAATCACAAAGTTTTTTTTTCCAAGAATCTGCTCTGATATGAACTAACTGAAAAACAGGGAAAAAAATGTAATCGAGTTCACAGAGCATTAACAGGGGATAGATGAGACAGCTAGGCACAGCTTTCTGTTTTCTCTTTTACATGTTGAAGAAGTTTTCCCTGGTCAACTTTATTAGTCTGCTGGTCAAATTCTTGGCCTCTAGAACCCACGACGTTAAATGGTGATTGAGCTCAATGAGGAAAGGGAGACAAATGAAAGGCAAAAGCCTTTGAACCCATAGGCCTTTTGTCTATATATATATCACTTTAATATCTTGCCAGATGTGTTTTTATCTCTCCATCTTCTATGAAAATGCATGTAGTTTCACACAGAGAGAAACTGCCCCTTCAGGGTGCATGGAATCACAAAGGTCCCATTGAAATCCACTGTGCTCTAGTGTGCAGGAATGCCAGGGCGTTGGAAAACCCAGCCACAATACGTTGCTTGTTGCAGCACAAGTGTTCCTTGGGTGCTCTGATTTACAGGTCTGTCTTCACTTAAAAGTCTATTAAAACCCAGACATGCCACAGCCACTGAAGCCTCGGTGAGCTTTGCCCCTTCTATTTCTTAAATCACTGATGCATTCCAATGATGTGCGTGCCTTTTAGCAGCTTTCAAGTAAGAGACACTTGCAGTCATCAGGGACTTGAAAGCTTCAGAATCTGGAGCGCTGATCTGAACTCCACAAGGAATGAAGTTTAAATTTCCGTATCCCGCCTACGCTCAGATAATCTGCATGCCGGGGTCAAGTGAACACAGCCATCTCATGACAGAAGCTTAAGTGACATTCATCCAGTTTGAGCAGAGAGAAAAGTTACAGAGGTTAAGCAAGCTTTAGGACAATTAAACATGAATAGGAAGTGTGACAAATAATCCAGGTTAATGAGACGGGAGAGTAAAACAAGTGGGAGTGAGGAGGGAGGACTTCCAAGCAACTGCGGGAGATTTCGTGCATCCCAGGGGAGAGTTTAATGTCCTATAGAATGAGAATTCTTGTTTAAAATTAAAGAATAAGCAGGATACCAAGATGAAACTTGATAGCCTATGACCATATAGTGGGAGAGGAGGTCTCCCTCGGTCATAGACCTAGGGGAGGGGAATAGGGTGAAAGCGGGAGGGAGGGAGGAATGAGAGGACACAAGTGATGGGATAACAATTGAGTTGTAATCTGAATAAATTAATAAAATTAAAAAAATAAAACAGTAAAATAAATAAATGAATAAAATTAGAGAAATGGATAAAATGAGTAAAAGTGTTTCTTTGCTTTATATATCAGTATAACTAAATGCAAGCCCGATATATTACATTTAAAATGTTACAAAAGGAGACAAAATATATCTCTAGAAAAGTTCTGTTTCTGCCTACAAAACATCTTTAGTCTCTTTGCTAATCTATAATAATATCAAGAACAGCTTTATATAAACAACTTTAAAACCCTGACTGAGGCCTGGAGAGATGGCTCAGAGGTTAAGAACATTGTCTATTCTTCCAAAGGTCCTGAGTTCAATTCCCACCAACCACATGGTGGTTCACAACCACCTATAATAAGATCTGGTCCCCTCTACTGGCATGCAGGCACACATGGAGGCAGAATACCATATAAATAATAAATTAAAAAATTTAAAAACCCTGATTCACCTTGCTTTTATGCTTATTATAACCTATAGGTTGCCTAGGAAAACTCTTCTCTAGGTTTGATTCAGAACATTAGCCCATGACAAGTGAAGAGTTTAAAAGAGGCAAAATCGATGTTTAGAATCAGCAGGGCATCTGTCACATCTTAGGCACTGTTGACATGATACGGAGGAAATCAGTGGTCACTGGATGATCAGATTTCAACCCTGCAAGGCTGCACACACTGCTCTGGGCAAGAAGCTTTCTTCTGGAGCATTTAACCTTCAGAGTTCACAGGGCTAGAGGGAATACCTAGAGACTCTAAGGCAGACATATTAGCTGTCACAATACCATCAGTTATGTATCTAAGGAACCCAGATGGAATCTTAATATAGGTACTGGCCTGATGTCTAATGAATGTTAGAGTGATGTGCAAAATATTTAACAGCATATGCCCAGCTTCTAAAATCATTGTAGGTTTAGTTGCAACTCAGAAATTAGGCTCCAGAGTGAATGAAAATAGTATATCTAAATATTTTACTGGGAAAAAATTGAGATGGACTGTTGGGGGTTGGTCTATACTAATTACCGGCCCTCAAGATCTTGTTGCCCCTCAGAGGAGCACAGTCTCAAGTACACCTGTCCCGGTTAAGTAAACCTTGCTCTACCTAGTTTAAAGTTGATTGGTTAATAAAAATCCTGAAGCTTGTGACTAGGCAGAAGAGAGGTAGCTTGGGGTCTCTGAAGGACCATGAGGCTGGGAGGAGGAGAAAGGAAGCAGAAGATAGAGCAGAAGAGAAAGCCAGAGAAAAGAAGTTGGTATGGGGCAGTGTGGACCATGAGCACCAGGCCAAGGGAAGTTTGCCTTGAGGACTGATTGATGGAACAGAAGCAGCCCAAGCAGGAACTACTACACAAGTAACTTGGGGTGTGTAGCTGGGAAATAAAAAAATAGCTTAGAGAGTTGATATCTGCCCAGTTACTGTGCCTTAAAGCTTTATAAATGCAAAAGGTCTCTGTCTTGATTATTTGGGAATTAGCCGAGGAGGAGAAGCCCATGAGAGTTTAATCTCTCATCTCCAACAACAGACAAGTGAAATATTGATTTACATTTTAGAACTTAATAATACTTTATTAGTTAAATTTTATTTTTTTCCAAGATTTGTTTATTGAGACTACTATTTTCTGCCTCACCACGTATTTTTTAATTTATTAGTTTACTAACATTAGTAAAGACTCTTTTTAAAACATGACTCATAATTTTCTATTTGTGTATTTGCTCAAATTCTTATAGCGTCACTGTGAGATCCCTCAGGTTGATGTGTCCCATCACTTCCTCTGCACATTCTTACTTGAATCAGACATTTTCATTTCTGGCTCTTTCTGCGGGAAGTGACATTTAGAAACAAGGCTGGGGCTCAATGTGCTCACTACTCGATCATATCAATACTTCTAGATCTCTGAGTACAAAGTTAGAAAAACTATGTACACACACACACACACACACACACACACACCTACATGTTTCTTCCTTTACACTTATCTGAGTAGAGTTTTAAAACAATAAGTTCACAGTGATTCTTCTGTGGACATTCTTTTAAATTTTTTGAATGACATTTCTTTTTCTCTCACACAAAACCAGGGAAGAATATGTTGATATAATAAGTAATATATACACCCACAAAACCTTCAACCCAAAATTTAACCTGCCTACAAGATGTGTAGGGACAAAGATGGAGCAGAGATTGAGGGAATGATCAACCAATGACTGGCCCAACTTGAGACCTACCTTATAAGAGAGAGCCAACCCCTGGCACTATTAATGATAATACCCTGCTATGCTTAGAGATAGGAACCTGACATAACTATCCTTTGAGAAGCTCCACCCAGAGTGGATCAAAAGAGATGCTGAGACCCAAAGTCAAACATTAGGCAGAGCTTGGGGAATCTTGTGTAAGAGTTGGGGGAAGGATAGAGGGACCTGCAGGGAACAAAAACCCCACCAGAAGACCAACAAAGTCAACTATTCTAGGCCTCTGGGGGCTCACAGAGATTGAACCACCAAAGAACATCTAGGCCCCCTACACATATGTAGCTGATGGACAGCTTGGTCTTTATGTGGGTCCCATAGCAATTGGAGTGCAACTATCACTGACATAAACTCTGGTGGCTGTTTTGGGGTCACTTTCCCTTAGCTGGGCTGCCTTGTCTGGCCTCAGTGGAATAAGATGCACTCAGTCTTGATGCAACTTGATGTGTTGGGGTGGCCTGGTACGGGGTTGGCTCCTGTTTTCTGAGAAGAAGGGAGAAGGGGAGTTAGGGGAAGAGGGTAGGAGGGTGGAACCAGTAGGAGAAGAGCAAGGGGGCTGTGATTGGGATGTGAAGTGAGTAAATTAATTAGAACAAAAGAGTGATAAATAATAAGTGTGGTGCATACAGTGCTTTCAACAACACTGTTTCATTTTAGTTTCCACAGCTGCATTTTTATGTGTGTGTGTGTGTGTTGTGTGTGTGTGTAATATATCTCTTATTAACACAGTTTTATTGATTGTTGGACACAGAATGTGGTATAGCTGAGACCTGAGTTAAGGACTTCCAACTCTATACTACTTCTACTATGCCAAGCAGAAAGATAAAACATCTTTATGTTAGTCATTTATATGCAAAGCCTCTGCCATTTAAGCATCGCCACCTGCCACCCATTCACACTCTTTCTATATAAAGCAATGTATTCTTCCCCCTTGACATCTTTTTGAGATTTGTTTGGGTAGATGTTACCACTTCTAATATCACTGAAACACAGTGCCTTGCTATCATATTTTTATTTAAAATTTTCCACTCAGAATATTTTGATTATTTTCTTTCCCCTCCCCCCAGACCCTCTCTACCTACACACCCAGCTTTCGCTTTCTTTTCCTCTTTCAAAAGCAAAAACTAAAGCCAAAACAAAAGTAATAAAATGGAAAAAAACAACAAAAAATAACCCAAATTAAAATACACAAACACACACACACTCACACACACACACACAAAAAAAACCAAAAGCAAACAAGTGACAACAACAACAACAACAACAAAAACATGGTGTCTGTTTTGTATTGGCCAATCATTCCTGGACATGAGGCCTGCCTTACAGTGCGATTGATATATCCATTAGATAAAAATAATTTTGCCTGTTCTAGCAGCCATAAGTTACTAATATATTACGGGTTACAGATGAGACTTTGTGTCCACTCCCCTTCTCAGTGGTGGCAGTTTGTCTAGCTTGAACCTATCCGTGCAAGTCTTGTGCATGCTGCTACAGTCTCTGGGAGTTCACATACGTATCAGTCATGTTGCGTCTGGAAGACACTGTTTCCTTGGAGTCATCCATCAGCTCTGGTTCTCATCATCTTCCTGCCTCCTCTTGGGCATAGATGTCTGATCTTTGAGGGGAGGGGAGCAATAAAGACATCCCACGTAGGGCTGAGTGCTCCTAAGTTGCTCACTCTCTGTAGGTTGTCCTGTTGTCTCACCATCATTTTTATTCATCTGCTTATGTTTCCTCCTCCTGGTTTGCATCTGCAGCCATCTTGCTTCCCTCCTTGCTGGTCTTCCTACATAGTCGTTAAATCCCAGATCTGTCCACTTCTCAGTTTAGTCTAAGACTTTCCTGGCCTGCCTTGCTAGCTTTGATTCTTCCTGAAATCGTTTCCTGTACTTGCATCCTTTTTATCCCAGTGAGTTTACTGCCATTACTGCCTTTAAGACTCAGAGAGAAGAAATTCTTTACCATAACAAACCTAAGCCATCCTTCACGTCCAGTTTCTTGGCAAAAAAAAAAAAAAAACTAACTGTTAGCTGGGAATGTAGCCTAGTGGTAGAGCGTTTGCCTAGCCTGGGTAAGGTGCTAAGTTCAATCCTCAGGACGGCAATAAAAATAAATTATTAGACCTACCTAACGTAGAGCTCTCTTTTCTATTTCCACTAATATTAATCTAAAATAGTTTCCTAAATAGAGAAGCTACTTGAGTGACTGAACATTTTCTTTCTCACTCAATAACTTTTGTCATCTTCCGTGTGCTATTTGGCGCACAGTGGTTATTCATTAATATTTTTCTGATCCATGGGATAGCCACACCATATTAAATACATCTGAACCCACCTTGGAAATAGAAAGAAGACTTGATAGACAAGGATGCATGAAACATCTATATCTTAGATAAGAATGAAAAAATACAACAAGTACAATTTAATAGAATTTCTGGTTGCCTTGAATGAAACATGATTAAAATTTTAAAACATGATTTTTTTGAATACTGAAGAGCTCTAGTGACCAAATCTCTTCCACAGTTGACTATGAGGTACACAACACGATTACAAGGACTTAACGGGCACCCATCCTAGAGATTTTGTTTCTTTCACTGGAAAACAGCTCTTATACGAATGTACTATAGACTCTCCCACCTGTCAAGGCTGCTTTCTGGTATGAAGGCTCACAGCGATGACCTGCTGCTCTGGTGCAGAATGACTGGATGTACGTGGTGCCCGTGTCATGTACAAAGCCCTACGCACGTTAGCACAGAGCTGCAGTGCAGATTTGGTGTCTTCTCCTCTTTGCCCTCTGCCTTCTTCCCCTTCACAGGAATGTGTACTTTCTCTCCCTCACACCCACATCCTGCCCCTCCAAACCCACACTAACATCTGTGATCAGTAGGTGACCTCCTCAAAGAAAAGCTCCTCATTTCCCAAGTGGCTTCCATCCCAAAGGAGTTACAGTTGCCAGGTAGCCTGGCCCACTTGCACTTCGCTGACTGCAATCAATTTAAGATGTGACATGGTTTAATTAAGCTTTCTGGCTCAGGGTTAGTTAGGGACGGACCATAAGTGAGGAGGAAGTTGGTGTCACCACCCTAGAATTGCGAAGCTGTTATTCTCCTCCAGTGTATAGTTGAGTGGTCCAGCAGGCCTATAGATGCTTTACTATAGATGCTTATCTGCTTGGTGTTTTACAAGTTCCAAGGTGGCCATCATTCCTGATGTAGATCTTTGGGAAATGATCAACTCCACCTCAGTAATGTTTCTCTGTGGGTTTTTTAACCTGGCATTGTCAGCTCACAGAGCCTCTAATAGAAAAGAAAAGAACCACGATAAATTTCCTTCAAATGGTTCAAGTCAACACAGGAGACACAAACAACAACCACACACTTCACAGGATGACCTCATTTTCTAAATGAGGCCTGGATAACTTTGAGAGAATGTTGAACACCATGGCAGGAACCATTTCTTCCCACTACTTCAACTGTCAGGTAAGACCTTTTAAGGAAGATTTGCATCATATATACAAAAATAGACCATGACAAACCTAACTTAATGGGCCAAATGGTGTTCTCTTCCTGTATTGGTGGAAGGTCCCATCACGACAAGTGGTCTGTGGGATCTTCCAAGGACATTAGTATGTCTGGAACAGAGAGATGGCTCAAAAATTTGTATTAAATGAAGAAAAGCTTGAAAATACCACCAACCTATCTCATGATAATGAAAATATACAAAGACATCATCAAATATGCACAAAACCATCAAAAACCAAAAGTGATCCTAACCAATCTCAAGTCCCCATCATATTACTGTTTAAACTGAGATCAAGTCAGTTGGAACCAAAGTCATTGTTTGTAAATAGAACTGAGTGTAGGTTTTCCAGGCTTGCTTTTCTGAAGCCTTTTAGAAGCCTTGTGTAAAGATCAGTTATAAAATTAGTAAACAACTGACTAGCATGTTGTCTGATCTGTTGATTTGTTGTTGTTTTGTGTTTATATGTGGGAGTAGGTATACACATGTATGCATGTGAATACAAAGGCCAAAGGCCAATGACATTCGTCTTTGTTAGTGGCTCCCCACTTTATTTTTTTGAGATAGAATCACTCACTGAACCTAGCGGTAACAGGTTCTGCTACACTGGCTGGACAGTGTGTTCCAGGAATACTCTTGTCTTTGCCTCCCCAGTACTGGGGTGACAGCCATGCACTGCTGTGCCCAGCTTTTGGCATGGCTCTTAGAAACTCAAACTCAGTTCTTCATGCTTGCACAGCAAACATTTTACATCCAAGGCATTTCATTTCCTAAGCTCCTGTTGCCCACTCTTTTTTTTTTCTTTTTGGTTTTTCGAGACAGGGTTTCTCTGTGTAGCCTTGGCTGTCCTGAACTAACTTTGTAGACCAGGCTGGCCTCGAACTCACACCGATCCACCTGCCTCTGCCTCCAGAGTGCTAGGATTAAAGGTGTGCGCCACCAGGCCATGCTTCTATCACTCATTCTTTATAATCTTAAATCTCACTTCCATCTCTCATTTCCATCAGTGTTTCAGAAGAGGTAGTGGCTAATCTTCATTTCAAAGGCACTCGGTATTTGATCTTTACATTAATAATAAAAGCAGACTCTTAGTGATCATTTTTGAGATATTGATACAAATTAAAAGTGCCCATGAGAAACAGAAATTTTGGAAAATAACCTCCTTGATCTATAGAAATTAACAAAGAAGGCAGCCCATAAGACACGGTCCTAAAAGCTCACCTGCTTGGGAGACTAGGGAAGGAAGACTGTAACTTGATGGCCATTCTGAACTACAGAGGGAGTTCAAAGCCAGCCTGGGCAATTTGATAAGACTGTCTCAAAAATTAAAAAGAAAGATAGAGGAATGTTAGTGATAGATGTTTAGCAAGCATGAGACCCTGGGTTCAATTACCAATACAGGGGAGAAAAAGATAAATAATTATATTAATTTCAACTTCTAACAGCTATGAAAGATTAGTGTGTTAAATTAGTAATCCACAAATCTGTTTACAAATAGACATACATATAGCTAAGAAATATGTAAAAATGGGAAAGTACACCATATTCATAACCAAATAAGTTGATTAGATTTGTAGCTGTGTAGCAGTTGTTGTGCCCTGATGATTCTCTTCCTTAATACTGCTTTTGTTGAAGTGTTCCACGTGACAGAACAGTACGATTCTGGCAAACAATGAATGAGTGTCATCTAGAAAGGAGACAAGGTGGCTGAGGTAGACGATTGTTTTCCTCTGGCAGAAATACAATGACAGAAACAGGGGGTCTAATTCCAAGTGTACATACCCAAAGGGTACATTCCAGAAGCCTGTACTTCTAAGTATGGAATCCCTTTCTAGCTGCCTTGGAAGCTGTCATAGCCAGTAAGAGAATGAGAGTGCAGCTGAGAAAAGGATTCATGAAAAACACTCAACGAACAACAAAACAGAGACCCTGGCACCATAAGTAGATGAAGGATGGGGTGGGTGGGGCCTCCTTGGAGATGCTTCTTCTCTTCCTCACTCTAGTTGTGCCATTTCCTATGGTCTCCTGAGGATCAGTCCAAGCCATGCACATGAAACAAAAGGCAGTTACTGACTTGTGTTAGGAGCTGGAGCAGTGTCAGCTCCTCTAAATATTTGAGGTCTCCCAGGCTGCTAAGTTAACGATTAAATCCCTAGGACATTCATTCAGCTGAGTTCCTTCAAAACACCACCAACTGCTCAACACAGAACATTTAAATCACGACTCCGAGCATTCCTTCAAAATTCTTTCTATAGAGTTATATAACTCTCTTGCACATATGCGTACACACACATTCTGGTTCTGAAGACCATGCCGTTCTGGCAAAGACAGGTAAACTGTGGATCATGAAGCCTTCTGACTTAACTCTTAAACACTTGTTTCCTCCTCTCTGTGCCTGAGATTAATTGGCTGCTATATCCACTAATTAGTCTTATTGAACTTTCAGAAGGTCTCCTATTACACATGGAAAAATGTTCTCAACGGCAATTTAGAGCCACACTAATTATTAGAAGTAAATGGTTGCTGATCTAGATTTCAAGATGAAGAAGACCATTGGCTGGTGGAGAAATGGAAATGTTGATTCTAGTTGTTTTAGCGTTGGCTTGCTATCACTGAGGAACTTCAAAAATAAGTGGATTATAGGGCTGGGAAGGTGGTTCAACATTAAGAACTCTTGCTGCTCTTCCAGAAGGACCCAGGTTTGGTTTTCAGGACCCACATGGTGGCTTACATCCATTTAAAACTCCAGTTTCAGGGGGTCTAATGCCCTCTTCTGGCCTCCTTGGGTCTCTCTCTCTGTCTCTCTCCCTCTCTCTCTGTCTCTCTCCCTCTCTCCCTCTCTCCCTCTCTCCCTCTCTCTCTCTCTCTCTCTCTCTCTCTCTCTCTCTCTCTCTCTCTCTCACACACACACACACACACAAACACATGGCTCACATACATGCAAGTAAAATGCTCATACACATAAAATAAAAAATATTTTTTATGTAGGTTATGATCTGTCTTCGCTCAGACCCCACCTCAGAGTTATTTATAAGATAAAACCAGAAGAATGTGAGTAAATACTCATAATTAACATTTTAAATAATAATCGCCTCTGAAGTAATAAGTCACATTCTAGTCATTGAGTCTTCTAGCAATATATATGAGTGTCTAGAACTTAGGAAATAGACTCCATGGGTAGTCTTTATTTTAATACACGATGTCTCTTGCTGAAAATAAAACTGTCCTATTTGCAAATTTGCAATTTGAGAGATCAAAATGAAGAAGAATGACTTAAAAGAAAAGTAAAGCCACAAAATGGTCATCAAAAATGATGTGAACAGAAATCTTAACTTCTGGGTATTTCCACTAACTTGACACCTGAGCAAAATATGTTCAATATTCTGTTTGATGACAACATAGTCTCTCTAAGATTTTCTTCTTTTCAAGTCTTGAAATTTTTAGCTTAAGCCGTAAAATTGAGACTATTTACACTCACATGAATTTGATAGCTGTAATCCTGAGCTCTTCACCCACTCAGTGACTAAAGGACTTCTTCATAGTTAAAATTGATAGCTCAGGATTCACAGTGTGGGAGAAGGGCACCACTCATATGTAAAGCCAGTAATGGCCTTGTGAATTAAGCAAGGAGAAAGGCATAGGATGAATGTCAAAGAAGAACATTTATTTTTAAAAACATGGATGTATGGAAGCTTTCACATTTAAATCGCTATCTGAGAACGTTTTTAGTTGTATGAGAAATGAAAGATAAATGTAACAAAACTTTTCAGTATTTATTTACGATTGGACACCAGACTTGAGAAAGGCATCTCCAATCTACCTTGCATTAGTATAGTTACCAAACATACCCACATATTGAAGGAGTTGTAGAAAATCACAGAAAGGTGATTGGATGTAGCTCTTTAAAAAGACTGGTTGGAATTGTCCATGTGTGGAGAGTGCTGGAATATGATCATCACACAGGCCCACACTATTTTGTTGTGCTTTGGACCTTTAGACCTGTATTTAGTTCGGTGCTCAGAAATCTCTGTGCACTTACAGTTCTGAACTAAGTGTTGCTGCTTCCAGAACATAACTGCCCTTAGGAATCTGGCTGCCTAGTGCAGGAGCAGAAGGCTTCAGGGCAGGAACAGTGACAAGCTTCCCCACTCTGTTCCCACGCAGCAGCTCTCACCCACAGACCACAGGAAAAGAAAAGACTGCTCGTCACCATCATGTATATGTTTGTAATCTCCCATTATCTGTGGGAGATACAGTCCAAGCTTCCAGGGGACAACTCGGGATAGCACTAAATGCTATGCACACTGACTGTTTCCTATACATGTAGAACTAGAGCTAAGGTTGACTTATAAGGCAGGTTCAGTAAGAGACTAATAACAACTCATGATGAAATGGAAGAGTTGTACCAATATGTTTCAGTGAAGGTATGTCAAGGTACCTTTGCTGTTTTCTTAAAGGAAGGACAGTATATCTGAATTGTCAGCAACACCACCACTGCCCTTTGGGGGTCGTTATTAAATAAGAAATGGAGTGCTATAACAGATGTGTGATACAGCTATCTGATAGCCAAGAGGACTACTGAGTAGCTCACAGGCAAGGAGTAAGTAATGGGTGCATATAGTAGGCAAAAGCATCCCAGACAGGACAGGGCAGGATTCCGGAAGATTTCAACACATCAGTCAGAATAGCGCACAATTGGTGATTGGCGATTATGACTTGTTTGCTTCTGGAATGTTTTCAAATCTCATTTGACCTCTGGTCACTGAGACCATGGCAAGCCAAGCTGGATAACTGAGTTATAACATATTCATACAACACAGTTCAAAGTTCTAGAAAATATCCCTTTCAACTTACAAATAAAACACACTGCCATTTAAAGACATCCCAGTGCTCCTTTTAGAACTCTCCCTCTTTCCATGTCCCTTCACAACCTGACGAGAAGCCCACTGCATAAACCCACGAAGAATTTTCATTGTCATCAAGTGTATAACCAAATAGAAAATGTGGAGAATAAAAACATAAACAAGGTGATGCTGGAAATAATAGGCCCTTTTCCTCCAAGACAATATGTATACTAAAATAAACCTATGAACTGATCAGAACCTATACTTTTTCTGCAGAATTATTTGAAAGAGACTCAGAAAAAACTTTTATTTTTCTATTTTGTCCCACACAGTATTACCTTGGAGTTCAATAAATATAAGTGTACAAGTATGTTTTATAAATCCTGACTGCCCCCCCCCAATAACAAAAAGGTGATGGCAAAAGTTTATCATGGGAAGCAACCGGCCATAACTTAAGGTACAAATCTTAACTTCAAAAAGTTTATTTCCCAAGAAACTTATGGAATGTTTGGATGGTATTACAGTAAAAACACAACTTTAAATTTACGTGGTGTCCCTCAAATGTGTTGTTTAATCAATTCTTAAACTGCCTAAATTTCTTTCAGTTGTAGAATGTCATTTTGGAAATGAAAAAAATTGCAACATTAGTGGATTAAATGGTTTACTTGCAATTTTCATTGTTGGTACAACCATGCTATCTTTTTACCCCAGTGAAATTTGGGCAGAGACAGATCTAAGTTCAAGTCTCAACTCTGACACCTAATAGTTGTCTATGACTAAGGCAGTTCCACTTCTGAGTCTCAATTTCCTTGTCTATGAAATCAAGAGGATGTCTAATGAATACGATTATTATTGGGGTTAAATGGCCCAATATGTATGTGTCTAATATAAGGTCCTTTAGTACTTAGTACATTATCTTTTTCAAGTTCTCCAAGGTCTAGCAGTTTTAACAATATAAAATCAATAAGCTATTCATTAAAAATAATAGGTTTCTGAGTGTGGTAGTGCATACCTTTAATACAAGTGCTCAGGAGGCAAAGGCATGTGGAATTGTTTAAGTTCAAGGCCAGCCTGTTCTCCATAGTGTGTTCCAGGCTAGCCAGAGCTACATGAAGAACTTTACAAAAAAAAAAAAAAAAGGAAAAAAAGAAATAAAGAAAGGAAGGAATAAAGAAGTTGATAAAGAGAATGTTGTATATATACACAATTGAGTTTTGTGCCATGTTTGTATGAGTGTGTGTGTGAGTGTGTGTGTGTGTGTGTGTGTGTGTGTGTGTGTGTGTGTGTGTTGATGTATGTGCATGTTGGGGAAGGTACCCATTATTCATGCAGAGGCCAGAGGAGAACCATAAGTACGCTATGCTATCACTCTCTACCGTATTTCTCTGAGACAGAGTCTCTCACTAAACCTAGATTAGTGGCTGATTACTAACCCTCAGGAATCCTCATTTCTCTGTCCCCGACAGTGCTGGGTTTACAGGTGCACACATGGCCAAGCCTGGCTTTTAATATGAATAACAAGATCAGAACCCAGGTCCTCATGCCTGGACAGCAAGAGGCCCTTATCCTCTAAGCCACCTGTCCAGCCTCTACAGTGGAATGTTATTCGGCCATAAAGAACAAGTTGTGCCAAGAAGATGGATAGAGAGACAATAGCTTAATCAAAATAAACTAGAGTAGAGAGATAAATAATTTTTATGTGAAAGCTTTAAAAAAAAGATATGACAGTAGAGGAAGGACTATGAAACAAAGAGGAAGGGGTCAGTTGGGACAAGAGAAAAGAAAGCAGAAAGTGGACTATGACAAACGTAAATGGTAAACATGTGTGAAAATGTCATATTTTGTGATTCTAGTGAGTAGTGTAGATGTGACGCATTCGAGAGGGATTTGTCCATGCTGAAAAATGGGAACTGCAGGAGCTTCTATGAAAATTCATAGTTGACTTAATGATTTTCTAAGTATATAGACTTTGCTTTTAGAAATGTAATGGCATTGTCACTTTTACTCATTCTTTTCAAATTTGAAAAAGGTACAGATGAGAATATTGCACAGCTTATAGGAAAAAAATCTTATATTTGGAATTACTTTCTAGTGCTAGGGCTGTCTTGCCAGCATAAAAATTCTGATACTTTACTTAGCTGTCCTATCTGCCAGCTTGGCTCTCAAATTCTAGACATCTAGTTTAGGAACCAGACTTTGTACATATAAAGATTATTCAGTTAATACTAAGGTGATAATTAGGACAGAATAGCCTCTTACCCCAGGAATGATAGATAGATCAGTGTACTCATTTTGAGAAAACAAATTCAGATTAGTTTGTTTCAACCACTCTTGAACTCAGTTCCTTTGGTTAAAGCTTAGATTCATTATACCTAGTATTCACAAACACAATGATCATGCCATATACTACATTTAAATATTAGTTATCCAGAGTACAGTCAAGGAAGCCTGAACATTTTGCTTACAATGAGGCTGAAATGAAATCCCCTAATGTGCAAACCATTGTCTTTTAAAAACACACAAATTGTAAGTTAGTATTAGGGTATTGTTGAGAACGGAACAGGACACAAGTTTAGAAAGAGATAAGATTTACTTTAACATGTTTATATGATACAAAGCAAAATAAATACTCTTTTAGTTAATATCAAGTTTATAAAGGCATATTAAAATGAAGCCCAAATACAAGGCCACCTAATTGAATTATTTTTTAAAAATCAATAACTATCATCTTGGTAAAATATCCTCTTTAAATCAATTAATTCCCCCCGCCCCAAGCTCTGTAGTTTTATCTGCATTGGGGATAGGTCTTCCCTGAATCCTTTGCATAAAAGTTTATGGGTAGGAAGCCTTCCATAGATATGAAAATGATACTCCCTAGACTCTATGACTCCTACAATTGATGTATTCCTTTACAATTATGAAATGGCATCAGCAGAAAACGTGATCATTTTAAAAAGATTTTCTAAAGATGATATTCTAGAGTCCAGTAATAGGCATTTTCATCCCTCCATGAGCTATCATTTTCTACACCTTAAGAAACAATAATGAAGTATGCCTTTTTCCTTTGGAATCATATTTGAACACTGGGTTGGGTCAGGATGTGTATGTGTGGGAGGGGAAGTTGTCTCTCTAGGAAAGAAATTTGATATAGCTCAGAATACACTCTATCATCTGGTAAACTGTTACTGTGCTGTGCAATCCTACATGCATCTGCTATGGAAGTAAGTATAGACGAAAACAGAAGAAGAATGAGGATAAATACTATCAATTACTCTGGTTCTAGGGCAATGATATCTAAATGTGCCCAGATGATCTTCTCCTATTATATTACTAACCAACAGTCTGGCTGACAGTGCCAGATTCAAGCCTAAGCAAGATGCCATTCAAGCAACTGGGATTCCTTACCACTACTGGCACTTGCCATTTTAACGATGTAACTTTTTCAGGCATAATGAGGTTTAGAGAAAGAATAGCAGTGGAGTCCATCTGGAAACCAAGCAATGTTGAAAGGCTTCCAGTGAATGGAGGCAAGGCGTTTGGGCTATGAAATGTTATTGGGTCTCAACTGGATGTTGTTCAAGCACTCCTGGCCAAGAAATAATACACTGTAACTGAGGGAACAAAAGATTTAAGAGAATATAAATACAAGAAAATACTTTAGGTGGTAATGTTTCTATTTGGAGGATTAAAAACTAAACTACAGGAGGTGTAGAGGAGGAAGCCAACCCCCAAAAAAAAATGGCCAGTAAGACTTGGATACTGTAAAAGAAGGATCTGAAGATACTGTAAAAGAAGATACTGAAACAAGGCATTTTAAAGGTCAAATAAGCTGTATTACATTTTCTCCAGAAGGCATACTAATTTCATCTGTTTTCAGGTATGAGTCTTTGATCTAACAGTAGACAAGTAAAACAGAAACAAGTTGAACCTCTATGCAGTAAGATCTCAATTAAGTGTGGTTCCTTAGGTGTCTCTAAAAAAAAAAATTTTTTTTTAAGGCAAAGATAAGGTATCTCAAATACGAAGACCAATGTGGCTTTTGTGGAAGGAAAAGGTCCAGGGAGCAGGCGTGTGAGTCCTCATGCATCTCTAATCCCAGAGCTGTTTACAAAGCACTGTTTTTACATTCTGCTAGTGTAATATACCATTTATCATCTGAATTTATTCAGTGACCTACTTTGTTAATTAAAGTGTTTACATACAATAACTTTACAAATCCAGACTACTGGCTTTAAAGAGTATTTCATTACTGTCAGCTTGTAAGATTTATATTTTTGGCAAAGTTAATTAGGGAAAAAAAATGTTTACGAGAAAGACAACTATTCTATGGTTTAATATTAGGAGATTCGATGATTCATTGCCTTGGTTAGCTAAATATTTTTATTTAATTGCCATTTTAGAAAAGTAAAGTACAGAATTAATACTAGAAAATAGAAATTCTAAAAAATGCAGAAGCTCACTGTGCCAATATTTTTATCCTATTCTCGTGTAGAATAATGTCAGCCCTCAGGAAGGCAAGGAGGTAGATAATGCAGACTCTGGCTTATTCCTAATCAGGGATCCTTATTGAATCTACTGTCAGTGAGGAAGTGCCAGCGGTCCAGTAGTAGCCATAGGCAATGAGACGAGGACAACCCTCCGGCCATACAGCAACCCTTTCTTCTTCTATGAGAGTAAACTGGAAGACTGGAGAACCCAGCCTTGAGCCAGAATACTCTGAGATAGAAGAGAGAAAATGAAGTGACGGGTTTTGCTTGGCTTGATCAAAGAGAAGGAAATCCATCCTATTCAGGCATCTCCTCCCAATGCAGCAAATTCAGGCGAGAGCTCTTCCGAGCTGCAAACTGTGCTTGGAAATGGTGCAGGGGAGTGATGGAAAAAGGGAAGATGAAGTTGCCAGGTCTAACAGCGCTACGAAAGTGGGGGAGGGGGAGCACTGAGGCTCTCTGTACCTTTCTTTTCCGTTCCATTCGATCCCTGGGGATTTTCCGTTGTTTTTTCCTCTCTCTCTCCAGATTCTTTTCCTTTTCATCCAGGTCAGCCTCTCGAACTTTTTTGATAGAAGCAGCAGCGTGAGCCATGTTTGCAGACGAAATCGGCAGAGGATCACTTTCCACTCCCCGGCAGTACAGGTGATTTTACTGCTATGTGGAGATGTGATTTCCCCAAGCAGAGCAATGGCTGGCAGCCAGAACACTCACAAAATAATCCACTCCGCCCCCGAGCTAGGTCATAATCTTGCTCCAGCCTCTGCAGCACCCATAATTCACTCGAGTGTCCCTCCAGCCTGCAAGCCAAAACCCCCGGCAGCACACACCTGCACACTGGCATGCACAGGTGAGCGCCCACGCTCAGCAATGGTCCCAAGGGAGGGCGGAGCTCTGGACCTGGAGCTCCTCAGCAGTTGGGTGGCCCCGAGTGCAGACAAGCATCCTAATAGTTGCAAAAGCCTTCCTTAGTCCCTCATCACCAGTTGGAACGGTCTTGGGGGACTCCTCCAGACAGTCTGTCTTCAGACCGGAGCCAGGAAGAGGCCACCTCGGTGTAAGTCCTAGGGGGTGGGGAGTTCGCCGCCGCTTGCAACCACACCTCTATGCAGGGCGAGAGAAAATGGTGCAGTCTCGCTAAGGACTCGGCGGCGCCGCCGCCGCGGTTGCTACGGGCAGCACGTGACATGGATCCCTGCGTCTTAAATCTCTCAGCCCTTCCCTTCTCCAAGGTACAGTTCAAGAAAAAGAAGCAACGCTGCTGCGGGGCCGGAGAAGAGAGGAGCAGAGCTGGAGTGACTAGCCGCTTGCAAGGCAGTGAGAGGAGAGAGGATCTGGGAAGGGCTGGGAGTTGCCCATGCTTCCCGGTGCGGTTTACAGACCCACGTGAGGCCGCCTTAGCAGCTTGTTTAGGCAAGGAATCAAACCAGGCTATATGTACGTCAGTAAGCACCGTATAAGCCGGATTTGGTGAGGTTATCCTGAAGGAGCAGAGGTAGAGGAAGCCAAGAAGGAAAGCGGGCACCGCGAAAACCATTCTCCATCATTCTAAGAGGGACAGTCATGTACCCTCTTAGAGGTGCCTTTGGAAGCAATAGAACAAAACCAAGTAAAATTAAAATTTCTGGATGTTCTCTTACATACTCAGCAGGGAAAGACACCAGGTGGAATAACGTAGTGTCTAAGATGTAGATGCTCCCAGTAGGGAGACAAAGACAGAATATCACCTGTAAACTCAAGATGGAATTCTCCAGTCACAGATACTGTCCAATTTTCAGAAGTTTGCTAAAATTTTATCAAGGGCTGACTGAACACCCTCTGTGCCTCATTTTTTAGCTGGACAGAGTCGCAACACTGTTATGGAGGTGGATGGTGAAGTCCCATCCTTTTAAACCTTCATATTTTAGGGCAACAATTCTGAGCACTATATAGCAAGGGACGGCAAAACCATATAATTTGATTCTACATATATCCTAGAAGTAGAGAAAAATGTTGAAAGTGCACTTAGGAAAATTCTATAATGAAACTCATCAGTATGCCAACTTGAAATTTTAATAATAAATTGTTTATGTTTTGTTGTCTTGATTATGTGAAGAGAGTACAATAGTGGGATTTTTTTCTTTCTTTTTTCTTTCTTTTTTTTTTTAAAGAGAAAATGCTAGGTTTTTGTATTTGGTCTAACATATTTTAGCTTATATAATTTACAATTTTTTTTTTGTCTTTCATTTAAACTAACTTGAAGGCAGCAGTTGATAAATGTATTCTGTGGTAGAACAGAGTTGTTAGTTCTTCTGATTCAAATGGTTCAAAGCCGAGAATAATTGCCCTGGCTTGAGGCCACATGGGGTTAGTAATGTGGTAGTTCCAGGGTCAGTCAGCCAGCTCACAACAGATTATGTCAAAGGGGGATCCGTTCTTATGTAAGGACAGCATCACCTTTTTTGCACCCATAGCTGAGAATTCAGATCCGGAAACCCTTACCCACTTCATCATACCTTCAGCCCTCTTAACCCTTCTTTGAGAAGTCTTTTACATGTTCGTATAGAAACACACATGTCCATCCAGGCTTCTTGGGGAATTAGCACGGATTTGGGGGCAATTCCTCTATCTCCTTGGCAAGTGTGGCCATGGTTGCCTCCTAGTTATATCACACCCCACACATATCCTCTACTGTCACTGTCATAAAATCAAAGCCATCATTACTCAAGAGTGCTTCTGAGAAACGGCAAGAACACAGCACTGGCTGTTCCTGGTGCCATCTGGCATTCCCTTTTTCTTCTAAACCCTCATTTAAAAAAAAAAAAGTTTACAGCAAGCAAGTCACACCTGATTCGTGGCTGTTCATTTAGCTTAATGATCTGAGTCCTGATGGAATGTGGTTGAGCCTCCTACTACTGTTCCTGAGCCTCCTCCTCTTCCTGTTAGTGAGGGTGACTGGGGATTCTCCTAGGAAACACCTTTCCCACCGCCTCAGTAGGATCTTCTATTATCCCGTAGTTTCCTCTTCCTTTTCAGACTTCTCAACAGGAAAGCAAAAATCACATAGCTTCAGCAGAAGGTGAGCAGCACCTGATGTAGAAAACATTTGCTCATTTGCTTAGTTCTTCTGACACTCACTACAGACCCACTTGGAACATTAGCCAGTATCAAACTAACTATGTCGTTCTCTTATACCAGGACATTTTCACACCTCTCAACTTCAATTCGGTAACTAAATAGGGAACAGCTTTGTTTCCAGGACTCTTTCAGCTTTTATCCTTTGCCTCATCAAGAAAGAGCATGCATGATCAGCCAGCCATTAGATCTTTGCTTGACAGGCAAATCTTTAAAACAAATCGTGACATGACTTTGCTTACTTTTTTGTGCGGTATCATTGCATGTGGCCCAGAGAAGCAAAGGCACTGTGCGTTTGCAGATGAGACTGGAAGGCAAATAACCTACTCTAGACAGCTTTCCTCAAGACCTCATGGAATAATAGCAGGAAGGCTAAGATGCAGGGCTTCTGGACTGCCAATTCACCTCAGGAAAAGGAAGTGCTGAGGGAGCCACCACTGTGAGATCTGTCACCTTCCAACCACAAAACCAGAATTCTCAGATAGGTTTCAAATAGGTAAACATATTTTTAAAATAAAATTGATCACAAGTCCTTCTTGTGTGTGCTCTGTTCATTTATCTTCTCCCCAACTAAGAAATGCATTGCTCCTATATGAAATGAATAGCAGAAGCGATCCTTTCAAGCAAGCAGATTAGGCATTTCTACACAGTGCTAACTACCTATGGCTGACTTACTCAGCAGTGAGCTGTTGAAGAAGTAAGCTCTTAAAGACATACCTCCTCGGTGACTTGTGATTGTTCACCCTTGTCTATGATTTCTAATTGTGTGATGGGGGCGGGGGGGACCCATCACTTTTCCTAGGGCAGGGCGTAGTGCACTCACCAGCTGACCTCGGCACAGACAGGGCACCAAATTCCAGTCCCAGGAGCTCACAGCCATTTAAATGATGCACACACCACATGAGACGGGAATCTTCCCCTCAGGCCTCCAGCAGAGATACAGTACTGGCTGCGTTTTGAGTTTGTACCAAAAGCTGATTCCTTCCGCCAAGCATCTTGACCGGTAATGACAAAAACCAGTGTCTTGCCTTCAAAAGTGAGGAGCACACACAGTCACCCTGTCGTTTACATTTGAGAAGCAGAATTAAGAGATTGCCCTTCGGGGAGGGCATGCTTTGTTTTAAAGATGGGAGAAAGCCAGCTATTTGCAGTCCTCACTGTGCAGCAATCCATTGATCAGAATCCAGAGAAAATCCTCTGCGACACCAGGCATCAGTAAGGGCAGCGTTCAATATCAACTGTGCTGGCCATAGGCAACTTAATCCCTCATGTCCCTCCGCCCTCCACAGCTCCACCCAGGAGAAGTAGCCACACAGCTGAACAGCATAGTCACTCTATACAGTCTGAGAGTGGATGGGAGTGTGAAGATAATCAACAAATCAGATGATGATGATGATGATGATGATGATGATGATGATGATAATGATGTGACTATTTGGGCTGTGATATAGGAGGTCATTCTTAGCAAGTTCATGGTTTTAATCCATGAGATTCTGTGTGTTTTCTAAAGTTGATGAATAGTTACAATAAGACAAAGCAAACTGAGTGAGTGACTTCAGTGATAGATCACCCTCCATTTGTATTACCGGAAGCCAAAGTCAAAAGCCAATCTGATAAGTGCAAAATTACTAAGGCAGTGTCTACTAATGATACAGTGGGTCCTACTTTAGAAAACTGTGTCCCTCTAAGATGATTTTTTTTAAAGATCACCATGTGCAAGGGTACTACTTTCTTCTAATTCTGCCTGAGGGAAGAAGCAAGGATTCTAATCTAACTCTAGGAAGGAGTAGTGGCTGATGCAGGCCCCTCACCATCCTACCTCAGATACATACCACAAATGCTTCCAAGCTACATAGAAATTTTCTAGCTAGCGACACTAAGCAAAAGACAAGGACAGAAGGCTTCCCCACCAAGGCCTTTCTACATAGGGTGATAAAGTCACTTAATATGGGTCATAAATAGTTACTGTTATGTCACCACAGACCTCTCCTTGCTCAGACCTTACCAATGGTCTCAGTTGAAGATTAGGGCTAAGTTTGTAGGGGGCAGAAGGAAAGAGGAATAGAGAAGAGAAAGCCAAAGGAGCTACAACTTGGAAGGAAAGGACATTGCTAGGAACAGCGTCTCTTGCTGCATGTTCCCAAGCCCATCTCCAGTGCCATTTCCTCAGCCACAAAGTGTGAGCCACCATGGACAATGGAATGGGTCTCCTCATTGTGAACAGCTTTCAATGAAACCTCTCTCCACCACAGCAGAGAGAGAGAGAGAGAGAGAGAGAGAGAGAGAGAGAGAGAGAGAGA
>OU015753.1:79452048-79465430 GCA_907169655.1 Acomys percivali
GAATAGATAGATAGATAGATGATAGATAAAATAGATAGATAGATAGATAGATAGAATAGATAGACTAAATCTATAGATAGATGATAGATAAAATAGATAGATAGATAGATAGATAGATAGATAGATAGATAGATAAAAAAGAAGCTAAACTATAGCTGTGATTCTGCTCAGAAAAAGCCTAAACAATTCCCATCAGTCTCCACAATGCTGAGAAACAATGTTAAATCCTTCACTATCTTTTCTCTTTGCCACCATCCCCTGGCCGTGCACCAGCCACTTGGATGTCCCCTTCCTTCAGGACTGGTATGTGTGCGTCCCTCTGCCTGCAAGGCCATCCTCTGAGATGGATGGTTGCGTGAACACATGGCTTGCTGGCCAAGAAGATGAGAAGTAATGTCAATGACTAAAATTGCTGGCCTTGTCTGTATCTCTGGAAGTCCAGTCAATACCACTGATATCTAGAATTGACAACTCCCCTTGACAAAAACATAGAATCATACATCTATGAAATAATTATATAGAATTGCTTCACTTCCCTAAGTTCTGACGGTGGTGTCAAAAATGAATAGTTGGACAGGAGTCTTGATTTGTTTCTGATCATAGGGGAAAGCTGCTAGTTTCTTCCCACCATGAATGATGTCGGCTATAGGGATTTTTTTTTTCTATAGACAGTATTTGCCAAGTTGAAAAAGTTCTCATCTATCCCTAGTCTTCCGTAATTGTATTTTAATCAATAATGGGGAGTATGTATTGGGAGCTAAGGGTATAGTAAGTGGTAGAGCACTTGGAACCACCCCCCTTAGTGCCTGAGGCCCTGAGTTCAATTCCCAGAACCGCTAATGTAAATATATATATATATATTTTGTCATTTAGAGTTTTTTACCTATTCATAAAAGCATAACTCCTGACTTTCAAATGTTGAACCTGAATAAATTGATTTTGATAGTGGTACAAAAAAACTCTTATACATTATTGTATTCCATTTGTTAATTTGGTGAACTTTTAAACAAGAACTTTTAAACAAGATGTCTTTACTTTTCCTTCCTCCTCAAGTCTTTCGTTTAATTGGGGAAACACAAACTTCATAGAATGAGTTAAAAGGTGTTTACTTTTAATTTTTATTTTAGATGTTTTTATTACAAGATGTGGGCAATTGTTACAGTTTCCTTAAGTGTTTGACACATCTGGGCCTCATGCTTTCTTATGGGAGATTAGTTACTGGTTCAATTTCTTTTGTAAGCACAAGCTTAGTGATTAACTGTTTCTCGTTTCATGCATGAATGTTGTTAGGTTATGGTTACAAAGAATTGATGCATTTCCTCTATGCTGGCTGTAATATTTATTTATGGTCCTTCTAAAGCCCATGAGATCAATGATAAAAGTTCCTCTCTCATTTCTTGACATTAGCAATTTGCATTTTCTGTTCTTGGTATTCATACATTTTTTTATCAATCTTTTCAAAGAACAAGCTTTTTTGTCTCTTGACTACTCTTTTATGTTTTATTTTTCTCAATTACATTAATATCTTTTCTAACTTGGTTATCTCTCTCTCTCTATCTCTCTCTCTCTCTCAAATTTTACACTGATCTCTTCCCTCTAGTTTTCTAAGATGGAAAGTGTTTTGGTGCTGGATTTTGGATCTTCTTTTCTAAAAATATAATCATTGATGTAGAATTTCCTTCTAGGCATGCTATGAACATTTATTGACTAACAGGATGGCTTTCAACATCGTTTCACTCAAACCACACCTGTTTATATTTCTATGCGTAAGCAAAAGGCAAGCATCAGTAGGTATTTTTTTCCTTTAAACAATCACCCTGATTTCAAAGTTAGCCTCATAGAAAGGCAGATAATCCATGGTGCCCACATACCTACAAACTTCTTCCCTGAATGTGTATCTACATCTACTCTTCATTATATATAAAGATTAATATCAGTCGGAGCTGGGTATGGTGTGTGTACCTATGATCCCAGCACTTAGGAGTCAGAGGCAGGAGGGTCTCAGGCTCAAAGCCAACACAGACAAAATTTGAGGACCTGTTTTAAAACAAGTAAATAAACAAAAATATTCCCTCCAACAAAGTTAATTTCCCTCCGCAATACACAGGATGCTTTCATCTGCATAATGCTTCTAGAAATAAGCCTATATGAAAATTAGATGGCTGTGTAAACTTGAGCTGCCACTATTCAGGCCCATATTCATTTCCTTTTTGTTTAGGAAAATAGTAATCTTCATTATAGTAGTGAACGGTATAAACCATGCATAATTTACATGGCAAAATCTATTGGTTTTATACACTAACCCAAAGTGGCCACACGTACATATGCTTGGACTCATCCAAGCCAAAACCAACCAACCAACCAACCAAGTAAACAAACAAACAAACAAAAACCAGGAATTCAATTACCTAGTATCCTAAGAAAGACTACAACCAATCTCTATGAGTTCTAAAACTTAGCTCCAGCAGAGAGCGCTGTTAGAAATAAACATATAGGATACTTGTAATAAAAAACACAAATTAACACACAAAACACAGTATAGAATATACTATCCCAATAGAGAAACTGAAACGTTTACTTCTGAGAAAATCTAATGAGGTGAAAACAAACAAACAAACAAACAAACAAAAACCTGAATGGGAATCTTAGCTGGAATGTGGAATACAAAGAATATTTTTTTCTTGGAAAAGGCCAAATAACCATTCATCAAAATTGTCAGTGAAGAACCACGAGGAGGGTGAGTTCCAGTCAGCTCACATGACCTTGCCATAGGTGCTGGGGCCACAGTTGCTCCTGCTAGTGGAGAAGTGGCAAATGGGAGAAAAGGAAAGAGTCCTCAGACACTGTACAGAGCTGGTGAAATGACCCTACACACTTAGCCACAGACATATCTGAAGAGCTCCCTAAAGCACCAGGGTGGTAAATGGAAGCTTTCCCAAAGCAGGCTTTTCTCCAGACAGAAAGCATGCCACTATTAAATTTATTTATTTTTAATATCTATGGCAAATGTGGTCAGAGAAAATTTGGACTTCTGCATGTTTTAAATACAATTAAGTCCACAAAAACATGTTGACTGTTGATGATCAACAAGATAGGGTTCTAGAGCCTTGGACTTCAGTAAATGATGGGATCATCAAAAAGTTAACACCCTTCTCCGAGTAACAAGATTTTGATGTTAAGGGACAGTATTAGTGAATTACAGTGAGTTGGAGTTTCTTGCTGGTTCTCTGGCTTCATCATTCATATGTGATCTCCTTTTCATGTTTCTACTTCTCTGCCATTCATGGAGGGCATGCAGATTTCATCAGGAGTCAGCAGATCCTGCACCATGCTCTTAGCCTTCCAGGACAATGAGCTAATTGACTCTGTTTTCTTTATGAATTATCTACCTCTACTACAGTCTTCATCTTCATTGCCTGAATCACAGTAGTATAAGCCAGCATGTACAAAGCCTATAGGATAAGTAGAACTACACATAGACAGTAAGTATAACATACATATTTATATCAGACATTGGGACAAAGAGTAAAGATTATATAGTTCTTGGCACAAAAGAGAAAGAAGACTAGGGAAGAGATGGGCCAGTCCCCATCAACTGATTTGTTCTCCTTCCTTTACTGAGGACAACACTAGCCTGACAGAAGGACCTGTGAATAGAAATTCTGCAACATAACAGCTCAAGATATGGGTTGCTTCCTGACTTTCTGTCTGATGCTAATCACAGGCAATTTGCTCATCACCCAGCTTCATTATTAGAATAGCTTTACGTTTACATTACATAAAAATGTAAAACAACATTGTATGTACTCTCTCCAATTTTATGTACAATTCTCCATTTTTATACAATTTCCATTTGCATAATTTAGGAGTTCCTATACTATTTGGTCAAAGCTATAAGAAAAAGGCACAAATTAGAAAAGTTATCAAAATGAATGTTTTGAAGTCTCAATAATTAGAAAGCCAGAAAGAAGTCAATCTCTTTCATAGAAAGTCATTGATACTGAAGGTGTAAAATCCAATGTGAAACTCCACAGCTTCAGAATGGCTGTTCTAAATGTATAGAAATCACTGAAATGTATAGATGTTGAGTCTGGCTAAGGTCACTGTATAGTGTTTTTTTCCTTCAAGTTCCTTGCCATTAGAATATAAATTAAAAAACAAAAACAAACAAACAAAAACCTGAAAACTAGTATAGACCTGTGTGTTTTCTGCGAGGAAAATTCCTGAGCTATGTGTGTATGAAAGTACTATCAGCCTCAGAATGCTTCCCCCACATAGGGCAACCCAGAGACAAATGAAACAGGTCCCACTTCCCTTTGGGAGATTTACAGGGCCATTTCTTCAACCCCCAGCAATTAAAGGTGTGGCTTGTGCTCCTGGTTTTCTACTGTAGCTTCCAGAAGCAGCAGAGTTGCTGTTCTTCAAAGTCGCCACTGGAGGCCAGTCATGCTGCAGTACGCATCCCAGCCACACCCTAGGTTTTAAAACAAAACAACCTCCGCCCCCCCCACACACACACCCACACCGAACTACAGCAAAACAAAACAAAACAAAAAGCAAAAAAACAAAAAACAAAAATCCTACAACAATTTTGAATAAGCATAAATAAACGTACACAAATATACCTGTACATCTTAGAATTCAACATAAGAATAGAGTTTGGCTGGGGAAACATGGAATCTAATTCTGACCTTGCAATTAAATGTATCTACCCATCCCAAGGTAACTAAACATAATTCTTACCTTTATTATAGTGATGAATTTATGGTCTATGCATATGTCAAAGCTTATCAAATTATACATTATATTTAATAGAATACATTGAATACTTATGTCAGCTACATCTTATAAAACATGAAAATATAAAGTATAAGTGGCTTTAACTTTACAACAGTATAGGCTCCTCCTTTTTGCACTAAGTTCCTTCTGGTCCTCTTAATGCTGGAAATAATTGTTTTGAGTCTGTAACCAAAGCTCTCCCTTTAGATCCATGGCCATATTTTTAATCCTTATTATGTGGGCATGGCTCTCTTGAGACAGTCTTTTTCTAGTGACTTAAGAGTCTTTGTTTCAGAGATATGTTGATAAGAAAGGTCATTATCTATTTATGAAACCATGCTTAAGCAAGATAACACTCCCCAGTTTTTAGGAAACTGCTCTCTTCTTCTCCCCCATCATCCCCATTATAAAATGACAAGCCTTCTCAGTGGGATGTGATTTTCAAACATATAAGCAGAGGAAAATTTGCCTAATTTAATTTACATTCGCTTCAGTATGCAACTCAATTTAAATATTTATTCAATGTGTTGGCTGCCTGCGCACTAAGAAAATTTATCATCGCCAACAGTGAATGAGAAACAGAACACAGCAAGTAGAGAAAGGTCCAAGAAGGCTTGTTATTCCCAAAGCATCCTAACACAATTAAGTTCAAGGGAACTGGAAATTGGGGGCAGGATTTCAGACAAAGAATTATCAAGTTCTTAATTAGCACAGAGTTGATACTTTGCTACAAGCCCTACAACCAAATGAGAGAAGAATTGAATTTCAGTGAATGTTTATTTTATGCTTGTTTTTATTTTGAGACCAGGTCTTAATGTAGTTCAGGTTGGCCTCAAACTTCCTATGTGGCTAGAGATGACCCTGAAGCTCCAGCCCTCCTGCCTTTACATCCCTGGCTCTGGGATTACATGCATGCAGCATCACACCCATTTCATGTGGTGCTGGGGAAGGAAGCCGGGCTTCATGCATGCTGGAAGAGCATCACCCATGGAGTTCTACTCCCAAGCCCTTCAGAGAATTTTAAATGAAGAGTGTTAGAGTGACATCCTCTTCTGTTGCCTTGTAAAAAGCTGTTGTATGTCTGCAGGGCCTCTGTGCCACTCAAACAGAAAGGTGACTTTCCAGAGAGAACAACAACATTCTTGAACATTTTATTATTGTTGTTGTCATTATTTCTTGAGATAGGGTCTCAGTATGTATGCTAGCCTAGTACCGAACTCCACAAGTTGCCCAGGATGGACCTGAACTCAAAATGCTCCTTCCTCAGCCTCCTGAATGCTATGATTACAGGTGTGTACCACCACAGCTGGCCCTTATATAGAGCTTTGATACACAGGTTTTCAAATAAGTAGTTGCTTCCTGTAGAAAAAAATGAGTTTGGGGTTAGAAACAGGCAATTTGGACATGTTTCTGTGGCTGATATAGAAAGTTAATAATCTGAACTATTTTTCTAGAACTTCTAAAAGTAATCCAATGTAGTGCTCTGAGACCTCAAGCTACGTGACCCTACATCACTGCTCTCATACACTCGGATACTGTGCACAGTGCCAGGCCATTACTCAGCTAGCAATCTATAAAACAGTACTAAAGCATCTTATATGTCATACAGCAGCCTTGAAGTCTAAAGAAGTTAAATGACCAATGCAGGGTTCAAAAGAACTGAGAAGGAATGTGGCTGGCTTAATTTGGCTCCAGTGTCTGTTCTGTTGGGCTCTTTACGTCGGCTTAGAATCGTGTGTTAAGTTTTAAAAACCAAATATAAAAATAAATAAAAACAAAATATATGTCTTCACATAAAGTTTTGAGACTAACTTCTTAACTCATTTGTCATGCAACCAATAGGATACTGCCATACACAGAGAATCCATAATTAAAATAACCACTGCACATAGTTATTAGCCATGTCTTCAATATTGCATATACTTTACAATTATTATCTCATTTAATTCTTACAATAATATAGAGTAGACACTACTATCTTTTATATACAACTAAGTGATGATATCAAATTAATTTTCGTAGAATTAACATTTAGTCACTGGCAAGAAACAAAGGAAACTAAAATACGTAACGTAATGGATAATGTACTAGAGGTTACACAGACTGGTGGCAGAATCCAGTCTCTCCTGCCTGGTGCTTTTCAACCTCAATGGATATAGGATCAGCCACGGGTATAAACATAGATTCAGCCTCTGTAGCACTGGGGTCTGACACTTGAAACATCTCTAGTTCCCAGGGCTGCCAAACTGCTGATGTAAGGACATCTGAATTAATAAAGATTCATATCATTGTTACCCCCAGGGTGGCCATGAAGCTGCTTCTCATCAGCACTGTACAAGTTCTCTCTCTCTATCACACACACACACACACACACACACACACACACACACACACACACACGTGAACATGAACACACCTCACAGTCAGTTCCACGTTATATTTAATGCTATAATGTGTTTGCTATTTTGTATAGTGAGGATTGTATTTTGTGGCCAGATGCCATTCTAAGTAAACTCAAATATTCCCACCCTGATTTTCATAGTTGCACATCTCCACAACTTAAAAATAATGTTGAGTACACTGACACGATTCAGACAGCCTCGGGTGAGAGAAGCCATGACAACAGCAACATATGTTTTCATTTTATAAGGAAATTTCAATTTCCATCTATGCTCACTATGGCTAATTTTGTTACCTGTCATTATAATATCTATGATTATAAATCTTCAAGTCTCATTTAGACTGTCAGAAAGCACATTTAAAATGGCTGGAAAGAAAGGACCATTTTGGAATATGGGTGGCAGCTGTGCCCTGTGTCTGCGCGATGGGGGCCGGGGGGACAGACCTGGAAACACAGCCATGGTAAACAAATGCCTGTGCCTTGCAAGGTTACCAAGTGCCATTCTCTCTGTGTGCTCCAATGGTCTCCTCTAAGGACTGTTCCCTACCTCAAGAGCTGGCGCCATGCAATGCCACTGACTATCCACTACCATTAGGCATTGTGCTTAAAAACCAATTGGGTAATTTTTCTGTAGCATTCCATTGTTCTGATTTCAAAAGCAGAAGCATGCTCATTTGTGCAGATTTACTTTTTAGTCAGCATTAAATTTTCCTACTCCTATGACCATGATAACTGGGATTTGGGGTATGTGTAACAACGACAAAATTGTGAAACATGCAAGTGAAAAAATACAGGTCAAGAGGTTGGAAGTATGACTCAGTGGTTAAGAGCACTTGCTCTTGCAGAGGTCTGAGCTTTGCTCCCCAGACCCACATGGTGGCTCACAACAAATTGCAATTCCAGTTCCAGAGCATCTGGCTCCCTCTTCTGGCCTCTGCAGGCACCAGGCATGCACACAGCATACATACATTCATGCAAGCTAACCGTTTGTATACATATAAAACAAAAATAAAAATTTAAAAAGCAGATTACACATCAAAACCCCTAACACTTCTCCAATCCTACACTGGCTCAGAAGATTTTACTATGTTTAGGTTGATTTGTCTAGATTTTTAAGTTCAGAGTTCAGGGTGATTTGGAGTTACAATTACTTTCCCACCCTAACCCCCTTTTTAGTAGCTTTACAAGGGCATTAAGGGAGGTCAAAATTTTCAGGTTGGGCTGGCCTCCATATCAGTGTGTTGGTGAAGATGACGGATAGGCGGGATTTGTTAAAGCAGCAGGTGCAATCTGTGCTGAAGCATCACTGCCAATATTGTCTCTCATGGTAAGGTTCAGAGGCACGCAATCTACACTGCTATTCAGAGCTTTATAGGGAGGCAGAAGGGATTCTGAAATGCAGTTCTCCCCCACCCCCGCCCCCATACACACACTCGTCTACCTGAGAATCTCCATTTCTACCACTGATGCAAAATCAACGTCCCTACTGGCACTTCCTGAATTATCTTTGATTATCAAGCATCAGAGGAGTGTTTGGATCCTTCTAGCCATTATTGTGTCATTGGCTCAAACTCAAACACTAACATAGCCAAGCAGGTTATGTAAGTACGGGATGTGGGTGATGGTGACCGGATTGTACGTGGACCATCTGAGTCAGCATCAAATCGTTATGTTCAAATCATAAGGCTGGCTTGATGTTGCATTATTTCTATAAACTAAAATTTCAAAATCTTTCTAGAAAATCTTCTGATAGTAAATTGGCAACAAATTCAAATTTGCAATATATTTTGAGAAGACTGGAATGTAGTTGTGGTTTGGTCTGAGTCATAATTACTTTCCCACCCTACCCCTCTTTTTAATAGCTTTACAGGGGATTTTTTTTTTTAAGCCACAGGCTTCATGGTAACAGTTGCAGTTTGAGCACATACACATGTATCAAAATAATTCAGTAAAAAGAACAAAGCCCTAAGAGCAAGCTCTTCATCTTTATGTGTTAGTTTTCTCGGGGTAATTGGTAAGAATCTCTTCAGGGCTTCAGGATTTAGCTCAGTGGTAGAGCACTTGTCTATCAAGCACCAGGCCCTGGGTTTGGTCCTCAGCTCCAGAGAGGGGGGGGGCGGACAAAACAGCAAAAACCTCTTCTGATAGAGAGATCTTAGGTAGATACCCACTCGGTTACACTCCTTTAAGATTTTCTAACTCATCTTTGCAAACTGCAATAGTCTTTTGAGATGCCAAAAGGAATTGCATTTTGAAAAGAGGGAAAGTTAAGAGGAAAGAAATGTGACTTAAAATGGTTTGCTTATCAGTGATTTTAGACTTTTATAAAAACTGTATTCAAGGCTAGAGCGATCTGTGGGAAGAGAAGATATAAACTGAGCAATCTCATGGAGGGAGGGAAGTTTTTGAGTTAGCAGGGTATCTACGTTAGTCAAAACCACTCTCTTCCTCCTAGATGGGTCCACGGAGGTTTTGTATGAGCACATCTGGTTCTAACACTATTCACTACCCAAGGGATGGAGGCTCTCCATACAACTGTTGTTCGTCGGTTGATTTTACACACACAAATGACACAGCACTAAATAAAAGTGATTGTGTCACACTCACTTCAGGAAAACATTACTAGTGTTTTTGTTCATCTTGGAAGGAAAAAAATATGCACAGTGAGCTGAAGATAATGCTAATCACTTTCACATCTACTTTTCAAAATCAACGGAGCTCTCTCTTCCACTGTGGGTCCTGGCACCTTTTGCGTTGTAGTCACATCTTAGGTTACAAATGGCTCAGCTGGTTGACTTTCAAAGCTTTTTCATGCTTTTATTATCGCTTTTCAAAGCCTTATCTTCTTCACAATGGTAAAGCGGGTTAAAACTAGGAGCTGCACTTTACGGATCAAGAGTCTAAAGATCGTTTTAAAAAGGTTCTTATCGTTATTCATTCATTCGTTTGTCTATTGAGCACATATGAAGAGGTCAGAGGATAGCTTGTGGCAGGAGTTGGTTCTCTCATCACGTAGGTCATGGAGGTTCAAATTCAGGTTTGGCAGCAAGTGCCTTTACTTACTGAGCCATCTCAACTCTCTGAGGTTCTAAAGTTTTACTTTCTAACATCCTTAAGTTTTGGAATAGTACAAAGTGGCACAACATATTAGCAATTAAAATCATTACGGAGTCATGACAGATTTCATAAGATCATGAAATGTTTCATAAGATCATGGGATCCTCCCATCAAGGGTGATCCATTTCCCTTCAAATATTTGGGGTGTGCATGTGACTTCTGCTGACTTCTAGAAGTGGCATCCGCAAATGCTGCCCTGAGCTGACCATAAAGCAAAGCTGGCTGAGTTCACAGGAGAATGAGAGAAGGTGGACTGTGGCTGCTTCAAGCCATTGAGGTGCTTGTTGTGCGGTGGGAATTGAGTGCAGCAGAGCTCCGGCTCAGAAAGAGCAAAGTCTGTGTTTAAGCAGAGCCTAGTCCCAGGGGAATGTCACCAAAGCAGGCCTGTGGCTCACCCAGGATCCCTGAGTCTTCCTTACTCATCTGCTAAGGCAGAATGCTCATGCTTCTGTGTGTCAAATGTGGCACATGTGGGACTGATGCCCAGGCTACAACTGCAGATCAGCGGCAGCTCCCGCCACCTCAGCTCATTTGACTTTTGCTTCACTAGCTTTGTACATTCATAAAGTTCTTTTCTAAATAGTATTTCACAGCATCATTAATATATCAAAATACTTGGGTTTTGTCATGGGAGACCTGTTAAAATGAGGCTACAAAGAATGAGACTACAATCCAGTTGTAGCTTTAGAGGCATTAATAATGCACTGCTCAAATCCCCACGTATGTAAGCTGTTATTGCCTCTTTAAAATTATGCTTGAAGGGGGTGGGCAGATGGCTCTCCAGTTATAAACACTGGCTGCTCTTTCAGAGCACCCAGTTCCATTCCTGGTGCCCACTTCATGGCTCACAAGCATCTGTAATTACAGTTCCAGAGGATGTGATGCCCTCTTCTGGACTCTGAAGGCACCAGGCACATGCACGGGGAATTGACAAAACACCCCCACTCATATTTTTAAAATAGGTAAATAAAATTACACTTGGAGAATCAGAGTGTAAACAATGTCTCATTCACATGAACATGTATATTCTAGAATGTTTGTGCAACCAGCCTAGCTGCCCATTGTTTCTTCTAAATGAACTGTGAGGGCAGCCAGTCCCTAAGGAAATGTCTTCAGCACAGCCAAAGTGCCACCTGTGAGCATTCCCAGTGGTTCAGCGGTGTCTCCCCGGGCTCCCTCACAGCCCTAGAGCCTACGGTTCCCATGGCACTGGCTCCCCATTCTAATCAAGGGAGCACCACCTCACAATTCATTAGCGAGCAATACTTCTGAATCCGCTTCCCGTATCTGACAGAAGACATCCCACACTCTTGGGAGGAAATTTAGAGACATGGGGTCTTCAAAAAGGAGAACCAATGGAATCAGTATGAAACCTGTCTTTTGAGGTTCAGAGGTTCAGCATCACAGTAGGGATACTTAAAACCTAGTACTTATGGCCACAGGGATGGCTCAGTTGGTACAGACAGGTGGTTGCAACCCACCCTGACTCCCTCACTTCTATCCATGGATCCACAGGGGAGAAATAGCTCCTTCAACTTGTCCTCCGACCTCAATAAGCATGGTTCAACACCTACGCTCCCTACACACAATAAATAAATGAAGTAGATATATAAATAAAATCTATAATTTATTCATAATTCATTTTTAAAAAGGTCCAGCCATAATAAAAGACAACAAAGTGAGTAAATTGTAAGCAGTAATAACAGCCATATAAAATAGATGAAGTCTCCCAGGAGTGTGAAATGGTCACTAACGATAATTATTCTAGAACTCTAGGATCCAGGAACACAGAAAATCCTAACCGCTTCCTAATCCTTTTCAAAAAGTAAATAATTATTAAGTGACATTGGTAGAACGTGGAGGGTGTAATTTATATTTCAAAAGCTAAAAATTAAACAGCCTTGTAAATTCTGTTTATAACCTCTGAAAAAATAGATGAGCCACTCCCGTGGTTGTTAGCCATTTTCCCTTCTTCAAGGGGCCCACAAACAGTAATAGAACGAAACAATAACTTAATATCCTGGATCAGAATCTTCAGCTTCTGGGGAATAAAACAACTCAATTGAAAAGGGAGAAATGATGCATTTAAAAAGATTCTCCTTCAATTTGAACTTTACAGTTTGGTTCCAATTTACTTCCCACTCTTGATTTCCTATACTTTTCGAGAGTCTTAAAATTGTTTTTATTTTGTTTTGTTTTGTTTTGTTCTGTTGTTGTTGCATAAGACATTTTGATATACACTACATGCACTAGAACTTGTCACAACTCCTTGACCTTGTCCTATGCTGCTCCCTGTTGAGAATGATCTTTCCTGCCAGCTTTTCCTTAACCCACACCCCAATCCTTTCCATCCTGATCCATAGCATATCTTAAATGCAATTAGTTACATTGCCTGTTGAGCATCGCCTTTTTATAAAGCAGCACCTATCACAAATAGTTGCAACTTATGGCAAACTTATGGTTTCAAAACAATCTCCCCTCCTCATCCTCCTCCTCCTCCTCCTCCTCTTCCTCCTCCTCCTCCTCCTCTTCCCTTCTTCCTCCACCCCATCTTTTCCCTCCCTATGCTCTCACTAGATAAGCCCCAGCATCAAAATGACAATCCTCTTGCCTCCCCCCACCCCCCTTTAAGGGCTGTATTATAGATATTCACCAATACACTCAGCTTAACACCAACTATTGAAGTTAAGTGTTGCTCCTGGCTTCAGCCACCTGTGTGTTTTTTACTCTCAACAGCTCAACAGCATTCCTTGGGCTTCATCCCTAAGCCATTTTGCTCCCCAGACTCCAGAACTACTGGCCTTCCTGCTCCTCAGCCACAAGCCAGTTTCCTTCTAGGGAAACTCTGGTCTTGCCAGTCCTCCAACAGGAATCCACTTACTGTGAGGTCACAGAGGTGACTCCCTCCTGTTCTCCGCCCCCACCCCCACACCCCTCCCCACAGCCTCTAATCAAGTACCAATGCGTGAGGAGGCGGTCCTGATTATCCTAGTTTACAAAGACACAAAAATCCTTTCTTTTTTTGTCCTTTATTTTCTACACACACACACACACACACACACACACACACACACACACACACACA
>OU015753.1:79472844-79483945 GCA_907169655.1 Acomys percivali
AAGAAAGAAAGAAAGAAAGAAAGAAAGAAAGAAAGAAAGAAAGAAAGGGCAGACAAGAAAGAAGGAAGGGAGGAAGCAAACAAACTAACAAAGCCAGGTACTGGGCAGTGGTAGGCTGTGGCTCCGCTCTGGGACTAAGTCTTCATCAAAGGTCCTAGGGACCCATTTGCATGATTCTGTCTAAAGCCAGGCTCCACTAAACTACCTGCATGACCCAGGCATACAACGTTCTCCTGGCTATGCTACCCAGATGTGTCTATGCCCAGTATGCTTCAGCAGAAACCCAAAGTGTTGTCAGTAGTAATAAAGGGTTTTTTTCTCTTATTTTGTGTGTGTGGGTGCATTTTGTGTGTATGTATATATGTGCACTGTGTGCCTGCAGCCTGACGAGGCCACAAAAGGACATTTGAACCCCTGGAACTGCAGTTAGAGACAGTGGTGAGTCTCCCAGTGGGCGCTGAGAACCAAGCTTGGGTCCTCTGAAAGTGCAGCAAGTGCTCTTGACTAATGAGCCCCATAAGAGCGTCTGGATACATGAATTGACAGAGAAGCGAAGTGAGCAACAATTAGACAGTAGGCACTGCTCACAACTCCAAAAGGTTAAAGCCAGCCTCAGCAACACGAGGCAGGAGACAAGGCAGACTCACCCAGCAACACAAATGGTCATATATCATGGGATGGAAAAGGAGCTCAGTATAGAGACTTTAATATGAGATGACAGCTCCCTAACTACTCTAAACATGTGCTTGAGGTGCTGAAAAGGCAGCAGGTGGGTGGGTGGGTGAGGAGGGCACTGGAGTAGTCACCATGGCAACTGCTTACACTCTGGCTGAGCATCATAGGTACTGCTACAGCTCAAGAGCCCCACAGCCTCTGTCTGCTGTCCACACCCCAATCCCCTACCCTCACCTCTAACAAAAGAATCTCAGTGTCCCTCAAATTTTGAGAATAATACTTCATTTGCATATGCAAAGATCAACCTGCCAGGAAGAAAGCAGAGTGGCATCTGACCTCTGGAGAGTTCAATTGGAAGATTCTTGCCACAGAAACTCGATGTCAGTGCTGTTTCAGTTCACTTGGTATGGGTCTCTGGCTCATCCCCCCATGCTGGAAGTATACTGGGACTCAATCTGGCTTCAACACATGTCCTAGCTTCTTTTTTCGGTGGGGATAAAATACACTGACAAAAGCCACCTAAGGGAGAAGGACTTGTTTTAGCTCACGTTTTAAAGACACATGGTGGCGGTGAAATCAGAGCAATGGAAGCTTGAACCAGCGAGTCACAACTCCTTCCCACTGAGGGAACAGGAACAAATACTCACTTCTCAGGGGTACAGGGGTCTCCTTTATTTACCCCTGTTAATGCCATCCAATGTAATGTGACAGCGAGTGAAAGGGATTCGCCAAGCAACTAAAAAAAAAAAAAATGTTTCCAAGGACTTATCTCTTGGAACTGAAAAGACCAGGCAGATGGGCTATAATGGCATAGGCCATAAATTAGTTCTCAGGGGTTTTCAAAGGCCAGTAAATGGCAAGCATCAAGTACAGTCAGGAAAGCTGCACAAAAGACAGGGCTGTTGCATCTCCCCCGAAAGAGAATGTCATATAGCCTAAGGTGTAGGAGTCAAAACCACATTGCACTGACTGATGTCAAAACTAACACAGAAAACAGATAGACCATCTCTGAACAAATGTATTGCTTTCGAGTTGGACCACAACCAGATTAAAGTGTGTTTTATTTAAATTGAAGCTATGACTTACCGTGTTCAGTCAAAACTGGCAGAAAGAATTCTAAGATGGAGCAATGCATTTATGTGAATAGTCCTTGAGTAAAGAGAGCCAAGAAGTCCTGTGCGTCGAGCATCACCCAGACCCATCTAAGGAGGGCTTGCAGGTTAGTGAGCTGACATCGTAGGGACTGTAAGACTAGATGTCAGCAAGGCATGAAGGAAAACTGATCAGCTTCCTCCAGCAAAGGACGGAACACAGTGAGAGTTAGGAGAAGTCAACAAAGGAAGCAGTGTTTTGACTGAAGAAACATGAGCTATGGTCTTTCAGAACAGAGAGGCCCAGAGAATAGTTAACACGCCATCTCCCTGTAGTGCTCACCCAGTGTCAAAAACGGATCTCTAGATGGTACAAAGGTCAAGCTTTTGTGCACAGTAAAATGAAAGGGTGAACACGACAATCCACAGGGGACGGGATTAGACTTGTTCTGGTCAAGGGTTAGTTAACAGGAACACGCACAGTACCAAACAAACAATTTCAACCTATGCCTGGAAATTGAGATGCGGGAGAGCTGGAGGCACCTTCGACAGCAGCAGCAGGCTGTGACTTAACTACAGTGCCAGTGGCACTGTCCTCTGGTTAAGGCCAGAGAGCAGGACTGACCAGGAAGTGTGTTGAAGGTATAAGTGGTAACTTAGACACATCACTGGAGATTCAGGACCAGAAACAGCAGTGACTTTCATGAGATCCCACTGCTAAAAGGAAACAGGACTTCCCATGGAAGTTTTATGTGACAGCAGAGTACTCAGGTCAAGACACCATACAGTTAAGCCAAAGGCCAAATGGATTTGTTACTTTTAGAAAACTCAGTTGACACAGAGTGCTTGCCTAGGGCGCAAAAAAACCATGGGTCCTACACTCCATACCACACAAACTGGACCAGGTCATATGCACCTATAATGCCAGTGGTCAAGAGGTAGAAGTGGGTAGATCCAAAGTTCAAGGTCATCTTTGGCTACATAGTAAGTTTGAGGCCAGCCTGTGCTACATGAGACATTGCCTCAAAACAACGATTTTATAGATCAGGCATGATGACAATTGCCTGGAACCTTAGCACTCATGAGGGTGGAGCTAGAGGATGGGGAACTTGAGGCTAGCCTGGGCTACATAAAGACCCTGTCTCAAACAAACAAACCACAGTTCACAATATGCAGCACTCATAAGCTTATAGTGGATCTTCCACTTGCTATGCCTTTCTTTCTGGAAACATGTGCAGGTCTTCCTAATGCCTAATGGCTACTGCTGCCTGAGTTGGAGACCTGAAAGGCATCCTGCTCTAATTTGGCTGCCTTGATGGTTTGTGCCAAAATAAAAACTGTTAAATTCTGCTCTCCAGGTGGCAAGGCTGTTTTACAACAAATTGCTGGGTAATTAGGGCATAAATGCTTCTTTCTTTATTTCTCGTTGACCTTGCCTGCTCCTTCCTCAGAGCGTCACTGCTCTAGCCATCATCTTTTACTTGCTTTACAGTCTCATTGGCTCGCCTCCTTCCTTCCTACTTCCAGGGCCTTTGTCCCCACGTCTGCAGCTATTGGGTCCGATGCCTCTTGCTTGGCTTCCACTTTATGTTTTTCTAATTCTAAAGCAGTAACTTGAGCTGGAGAGATGGTTCAGTGGGTAAAGGCAATTGCTATCAAGTCTGACGATCCGTGTTCAAGCCCGGAACCCACATTAAGATGAAAGGAGAGAACCAACTTCACAAAGCCGTCCTCTGACCTCCACTGGCATGGAGTGGAATGTGTCTGTCTCTTCCTGACCCTCACACACAATAATGAAATAATAACATAATAAAATGCCAACTTATTATTTCTTATTCTCTGTAATTTTTCTTACTTTTAGCTTTGCCACTATTCTTATTACATAAATATACAATTTCATGAGTTATTTCTAATCCTTTTCTGTATGAGATATAAAATTCTCTCTGAAGTGGTGTTGGTGGCATATTTCTTTTATCCCAGAACTAGGGATGCAGAGATATGGGATCTCTGTGAGTTTGAGGCCAGCCTGGTTTACAAAGCAAGTTCTAGGACAGACAGGACTACACAGAGAAAGCTTGTCTCAAAAAACAAAAACAAAACTGTGTCTGAAATCTAGACAATACATTTAAGTGCTCCACTGGACAGTTTACTAAGGACCTACTAAAATGATTTTATATGTTGTTACTTGTTTTCACCATATGGTAGAAAGTTGGAATCTTTCTTTCTTTCTTTCTTTCTTTCTTTCTTTCTTTCTTTCTTTCCTTCCTTCCTTCCTTCCTTCTTTCTTTCTTCCTTCCTTTCTGTCTTTCTTTTTTTTCTTATTGTTTTTGTTGTTTGGGGTGACTTGTTTGTTTTTGAGACCTGTATCCCAAGCTGGCCTAAAACAAACTATGTAGCTACAGCTGGCCTTAAACTATCAGCAATCCTCCTGCCTCAGCCTCGCAAGTCCTGGCATTCCAAGCATGTACCACTATGCTTATTACAGTTTCCAAGTTTTTAATGGGTTGTGAGTTCGTATGATTTCCACAACCTATTAGGCAGTAGAAAACAAAGCTAGTATGCATTTAAAGATCTCTAGAAATAAATAAATAAATAAATAAATAAATAAATAAATAAATAAATAAAACAAAACCAAACAGACAAACAAACAAAATGCCGGTAGTGGTGGTACACACCAGT
Source organism: Acomys percivali (assembly GCA_907169655.1). Taxonomy (NCBI): domain Eukaryota; kingdom Metazoa; phylum Chordata; class Mammalia; order Rodentia; family Muridae; genus Acomys; species Acomys percivali. The sequence goes on from OU015753.1 coordinate 79,477,290, forward strand.
AGGATTTGCTGAAGGAGGCGGAGGCAGGAGGATCACGAGTTTGAGGCCAGCCTAGGCTATGCACTTTTAAAAAAAGAAAAAAAAAAGATCTCTAGAAATTTCCAATATGAAAATTACTTTTAAAACATCAATATTCTTATAACTTTCATAATCATGTAAAAATAATACATCCAATATAAGGAAAGCAAACCACCTCAGTGTTGTGGTTTTTTGCAGTTTTTCATGTAAGAGACACACATTACAGGCAAAGCAAGTTTCAAGAGTTCTATCTACTAGTCATGGTGATTGTGACATATCTGTTCCTAAGATGTGTCTATCAGTCCCCCATCTTTCCCACACTCAGGATGTGAAGATAAATATAAATTATATGGTGTGGTGATTGGTTTACTTTGATGGATGCTCAAAGCATCCCAGGAACTGTGTGAATAACCCATAGTAGTCTGCGTAGAACATGCTGGAATTACCAAGTGGCTCCAGTGACAGGAGTTACATGACCAGAACAGACAGGAGCACAAGTGTTGTTCACGAAGGAAGAGAGAAACACCAGTGGTTCTTTACATGTGACCCATGACATCTGAGTGACGTTTCAGGAGAATACTTCAGGTTCACTCTTGGGGCTAGTACCATCATCAAATAAGTGCAAGATAGGAAGGAACAATTAGACTCTAAGACTGGACTTGAGGCATCTCCAGAGAGATTAGATTGGGGAGTGAACAGTGAGCATGCACTCTGGCCAGTTTTTCCATGAGTCCACTATCTTCTCACTTACCATCTCGAGTACATGTGCTTAGCTTTCCCTGTGACTTTAGACGTCGTACCGAGTTTCTGCCCTCCGTGAGGGATATCCTTACTTTTTAGGGCTCTGAGCTCACAAAGTTGATGGCTTCTAATCATATCTGTCATGAGCTTTCCCCTCATGTGTCACACTTGAAATGCTTGTTGCTCTGCTGGAGGAGCCTCAAACATAAGAACCAAACTGAGGGGCTGGAGAGATGGCTCAGAGGTTTAAGCGTACTGACTGTTTCTCTGGAGGTCCTGAGTTCAATTCCCAGCAACCACATGGTGGCTCACAACCATCTATAATGTGATCTGATGCCCTCTTCTGGCCTGCAGGTGTACATGCAGCTTGAGCACTGTATACATAATAAATGAATAAATATTAAAAAAAAAAATCAAACTGAGTGTCCTCTCCTCTGTGCCTGCTCCTCCTTCTCATTAGTAGTGGCTGTTGCTAGTGCCACCAGGTCACTTAGACTGCTACCTAGGAGTCCTCTTTGACTCTTGCCTTTCCTATTCTCCTCTCACTCTTGTGTTCAGTGACTGGAAATTCTCACCTTGGCCCCTCCACCTCCACATCTATTCCTGTATTGTGGTTTGTCCCCATTGCCCATGGGTACATGGCCCTTAAAAAAAGCCTTAAGACTTTTCCATTCTCTGAAGTCTCTAAAGTGAAGAGATATAATCTGGCCATGTCACCCCATTTCTTTAGAAGTCCCTTCTTCAGCCACACAACATAAAGCCCAAGCACATCCACATGAGATACAGTAAGCTAACTCCTGTTGCCAGCCCCACTTCCCAGCTGTCCTGTTTATTTCCCATTTATATTCTAAGAATGGAGCATTGACACTGAGCAGACTATGGTAAACCCCAGTCTAAGCATTTGACACTTGTTGGCTTAGTTCTCAAGGAATTCTTGCGGGATGAGTCATGAAATGTTCTCCATTTTTATAGATGAGGAAACTGAGGCATGGAAGCTTGGCTGCCCATGCAAAATACAAACGTCACATATAACACGAAGTCCATGTTCTACCAGGTCCCCCCTTCTTTGCTCAGTGTGCTCTCTTCTCTCTTCCCGGAACACAGATCATACTCTGCCAAAAATGCTTCTTTCATGATGTGCTGAGCTTCTCTTCCACCCATCCCATTATTGTAGCTTGAGCTGTTGCCTAGCCTCTTCCCTTGTCAAGAGCCTCTTCTGCGCTGCAGTAATCAGCTCTGTATGCTGCCGTTGCCGTGGTTACCATCTGATACCCAGATCACCTATTGATGTGTTTGCCATCCTCCATAAACTCCTAAAGCCAAGAATAGATCTCTCTCCTTTTGATGGTGTATATTTGGCCGGACATGAAAATATCCAGCCCTTGAAATTGATTCTTAAAACATACTAGGAGCTGACCCCATGGATGTATAGAGGAAAACGGATACCTTGCTAGTAACCACAGACCTTTCCTAATGAGAGAATCAAAGTATGTGAACTTCAAGGATTCACAGTGAGTGCAATAGCCCCTGCAGTTAACATAAAAAGATTGCAGGAGGCAAAGGGGTGTGTGTCTGTGTGTGTGTGTGTGTGTGTGTGTGTGTGTGTGTGTGTGTGCGCGCGCGCGCATGTGTGTTCCTGAGGCATCTCAATGAAAGTAGAAAGGAGCCCAAAAGACAGCTACATAGTTGAATTAAAATCAAGCACCTTTAAAGAATTAGGAATTCTTTGTTTCTTTGTTCAATCTTAAGGGTTCAGAACAAGCTGTGTGTTGTTTTATCAAAATACTTTTACTTCAACAACACTTTTAGTTTATTTTATAGTTATTTGTAGAGAATGTCTTAAAGTATGAAATATACACCTGAACCATAGTCCAGAAAAGCTACACGCAGCTCTGAAGGTACGTGCTCTCAAAGAAAGCCAGTATGAATCAAACATTACAACTACTTATGTAAATACTTACACACACACACACACACACACACACACACACACACACACATGTATTTCATATGTACATTGATTTTACAATAAGACAAATATCATTTCCTTTATCATGTACATGCGATGGGTGACATGTGTTCCCCTAGAATTTGAAAGGTGCTGTGGTTGATTAAACTTCAGCGACAGCATTTGTATGTGTGAGGGGCTCTACATATGCACAAGAAATTTAACAGTCATTCACATCAAGAAAATCTTAAAGTCAGAGTTAAAATCCACTTCTCAAAAAGCCAGGTGAAGCAGTAATGCGTATGATGGTTGAGATTTTTCCTACTCTTCAGCAAGACACCACAGATTGAGCTTAGAGTGAGGTGGATAAACTTGCACGTGGAAAGGAGATTTTTGTCAAGTTTAAAACAGAAGGTGGCTTTAGGCATTGCAGAAAGCATGGCCACTCCTCCTCTTTAAGTGACAGGCACCACCTGCTGGTGTGTGTGTGTGTGTGTGTGTGTGTGTGTGTGTGTGTGTGTGTGTGCTCGCGCACGCGCGCGCATGTGCGCTCACACTCCCATAACAATGGGCACCTGCACATGGGAAATGTGATTAAAGTTCTGACAAAAGCCCATCCCCATGACAAATCATGAAGAATATTCCTTGGGGACCCAAAGAGACAATGAGGCCTAGGAGGAAAGGGCTTTCTTAACACTATAAGACTCCAGGCAAAACATACAAAAGAGTATGAGAAATTCTCAAAAATTATGGAAGCAGAATTTCTCTATAAGGGATATGCCTCTTTCACACCTATGAGTAATTCAGCAATTAAACTAGACCATGCCACTGAAACCTTCGAAACCGACTTTCAGTGAGAGGAAAACCTTTGCACCTCTGGTTAACAAAAGCAGTTCTTTTGTTCTTATGGAAAAATCGAACACAAGTCTGATGTTTTAATTCATTCCCAAATAAAAAGGCAGAAGTGTGAAGTGTGCTGAGTGGTGACGTTTCCATGACTTTTAAGCCACCAGGTGAAATAAAGCATTAGAGCATGTTCCCACTGCAATCTAAACACATGAAAATATATTGAGTCAAAAAAGTGAAGAACACACCACGAGGTGCATGCCTAAAACTCCCTACACTAGAAGCTTAATAATAGTCTTGGCTACAGAGTGAATCTAAAGGCAGTGTGGGTTATAAAAACAAAGCAAAGCCTCTAGTCTAATAAAAATGCCCCTGGCGTCTGCTGTGCAGCTTCCTTCCATATTTATACCAAATTCGGTTTCATTATTATAACAATATTGGTATGAGACAAAATGCCATCTTCCACAATTCATCTCCTTTAGTTGTACATTTACTGTGAACTTTCAAGTATGTGTTTAATTAAGTATTAAAAAAAGAAAAGAAAAGAAAAACAACCAGCCACAACTTCTAGCCATACCTGTTGATAATATCATGGTTATATATTATTTACTCATTTATTGAGTCTTCAAACTAAGAGTATGGCTACACAGAGACAGGTAAATCTTCTAGGAGTTGGACCAGAAGCACTTAGTTTTGAGACAGAAAAGGTCTGTTTTAAACATTGCTTAAAAAATACAACTTTGGTCAAGCAAAAGGAAGATGGCACCATATGTTTTCTGAGAAAACAATGCTGAACTCTGCCTTTCCAAGAATCTCACCTTAATAATTACTATTGTCAATGTTTTTATGCATAGTGTTGGCTTCAGGCACCTGAGATTCACTAAACTAAAACCAAATGCTTTCATTCTGAACATAGCACAAAACTCATTGTCTCTTTGCTGCTGTTTAATAGCCTCCAAACACGAATATTAGATTCCCAGGAGACGAGAGAACCAGAACCATGGGTCAGCCACCACACACGCACTTTCCTCTGCCTCCTAAATTGGTTTCAGTGCAGTAATTCCTCCAGGTCATTATCGGGTCAAGAGATAAAAGAGCAAGCTAGGGTAAATAATCAAATTTGTAGAGAGAAAAGGCAAAATATTCATCCAATTATTAAATGTCATAGCCATACAGCCTTGTAATTATTGTTGGACAGACAACAAATGAATGTTTATGGGACAACTGCTGTTGAACAGATGCACAGGATCATTCTCACACTCCATGAACACCCATTGTACCAAGATAGTTAGCCACAGCAGCTTCAGTACCCTTATGATGTAATTGCTTCTATCAAAAAATATCCCACTTCCCTAGCATATGCAAGACCCTCAGCTCAATGTACAGCAGAGAGAGACAGACAGACAGACAGACAGACACAGAGACACAGAGACACAGAGACAAAGAGACAGAGACACAGAGACAAAGAGACAGAGTTCTATAAAGGCCATGTTAAATCGTGTATCCTCAGCTTATTGAACTATTCACAACTGTTCACTTCTTCAACTTACGAAGTACATAATATCAACCTAAACATGGCTCTTCTATATGTTACAGAAAATACTTTCTGCAAGTATACTACAAAAGAACAGAAGGAAGCCATACAGCAATATACAAAGCTGGAAAGTCAGAAAAGACAAAGCACACATCTCAGCTGGGGAAATGCTTGAGGACCTGGGTTCGATCCCCACCACCACAAAAAAAGCTAACATGATAGTACCCAGCTATAGTCTCAGAGCTGGAGAGCTGGAGGCAGGAAAATTGCCTGGACTAGAAAGTGAACCTCAGGCCATCCAGAGCTATAATGACACACTGAATCATAAAACAAAAACAAAGTTATCTTAAAGTTATGACTTGGAAGAAGCAACAAATGGGAGGAACATCACCATTCTGTGTGTGATGGCCCATGATTCCATACTTCTCAATCTGATCAAGGTGCTCTGTGAAACCACACTCATTCAGTCACTGTGATCAGGAAATGCTCTCAGAAGTCAAGTGTGGAAACCATTTAAGGTCACAAAGGCCTCTGACCCACTCAAACCCACTCCAACCCACAGTTTCTCCACAGGCTTGTACACAAATGGCTGAACATCCCCATGTAACAAGCCTACCAGTTCTACTGGTTTCTTAACAACTGGAAAGAGATTCCTGCTGTGTGATGAGATTACAGAGCACATGAGAGTGTTCACATTTTGAATTAGGACAAGCAACATGAACTCACTAACAGATTCACTCTTATCTTGGCCAGGCTCTGTTAAAAGTGTCAGGCATTTGTCAAAGATACTTGAAGTGCAGATGGAAATACCAAAGTATGAAGCTTCATTCTCCAGTGTTCCACTTTGGAGAGTGGGAACTTATGTCTGACTTCAATATTCTGAAGGCTCCATGGTTGAAATCAACAATTACAAAAAAAATATATTTCCACTTGAATTTATACTTCTGCTTTGAATGGTATTTGGAAAAGGGAGTTTTAGAACTCAGCTTTTAAAACTCACTGGGCAGTCAGATTGGGCTAAATGGCTGGACTCTTTCTCAACTAAAGGAAAACAAATAATCATTTCTAGTAAAATGTGACAGAAATAATATAGCACTCTTGATAAGAATGCTTTAAAGATAATGCCAGGCCAAATGTATTTTATAAAACAATAGATAATATACATTGATATATATGATGAGTTCAACATAGACTAACTTGGCCTTCCATTATTTTTACAGTATAGAGAAATAAGAATTAAATTTACTATACTTCATAGCAAAAAGAAACACATAGACCAAATTCATATGTATAACTCATCTTTAGGCTCTCATTGACTTAAGAGAATATATATGTATATATATATATATATACATATATGTGTATATATATATGCTCATATATATTTGTAGATAATCATTTATATATATATATGGGTTTATCTCAAACTCAAATTATTCATTTTGATATCTGCCTTGGCTAAATGGCTACACTCTGTCTTATATATATGACATATACACACACACAGGCTCTCACTGATTTAAGAGAGAGAGAGAGAGAGAGAGAGAGAGAGAGAGAGAGAGAGAGAGA
>OU015753.1:79486728-79499746 GCA_907169655.1 Acomys percivali
AGAGAGAGAGAGAGAGAGAGAGAATGACTACATTTGCGTGTTTCACTGCATGATTGGGCTCTGGGTAGCTAGACCAGTCTGGCCTCCATTTTATAGCTATGGCTTGGCCTCCACCTCCCATGTGCTGCTATTACAGACATGTACCACTATGCCCAGCCATAGATTACAGCATCTTATTAAGTAGATAGTATTTTACCATCTTACACTGGTTTTAAAAGATTGACTTTCCTTCAAGGGATAGGCAGTACTAGCAGAATTCAGATACAAAAAAAATCAATTTATAATATTTACTTGTCTCAATTACACAAAAGATGTTTTTCTATCAAAATACCTTTTTCACTGAGATGCCAATTTTGTCTGAACATGTAAAAGAAAATTGAAATGGAAACTTGATTTCCTGTCATGAATTCTGCCAGTGTCCAGCGAGATTAAAACTAAGCAGTGGCTTTGTTTTTTATTTCAACAGAAATCGGAAAAGAGCACCAGCAGAAAGGCAGGCTAGGTATAAGCATTTTCATAATTTCACATACTCTGAATAATGACAAGACAAAGAAACGTGAAGCCTCTTTCAAAATGCAATTACATGTCTCTTTTGGAAGTCTACAAAGAAGGAAAGAAACCTCCAACACTCCTGAAGAGTTTGATGAGAAGGAACCAGTAATAGAACAAATATTGAGAGGGTTGTGCTTACAGAGCTCCTCAAGAGAAAAGTAGACCTAAAATCACTAAAGCAGTATAAATTCTATGTGCTAGCTTAACTGAGTGTGCCTAATCCATGCAAAGGTGCCCACTTATGTATTTGTGCTGTTCCACCAGTTTCTATGTGGGCATTCCAAGTCAAATGCACGGTCTACCTAGAAACATCTACAGGGACTTATCACAAGGCATAGAAGCCAAAAGGTGCTGCTTGGGAGAGCATTCTAGATAGCAAAGAAGAAAGTCTGCTTTACATATTCTCATAAGCATTTTATAAAATGTGATCATTGACGATAAGATATAACATTAGGAGAAAGAATGAGGCCATCTCAGATGAGAAACAAAGACGCTGAGAGCCATGGGAAGCCCGGGTGGCAGCATTCATCTGTAACCTTAGTGTCTGGAAGTCTGAGGCAAGAGAACAGAGAGTACAAATCCTGCTGCTACAGAGTGAAGTCTTAGGGGTGGGAGGAGAAGAGAGTGAGAGGGAGGGAGGGAGGGAGGGAGGGAGGGAGGGAGGGAGGGAAGGAGGGAGGGAGGGAAGAGACGGAGGGAAGAGACGGAGGGAAGAGTAATTTAGCTCAACCTGATTTCCATGAGAGAAACTGCTCCAAATATGCAGTTAATTGAACAGAAAGAAGACTCCTGAGGGCAAATGTAAAGCAATCCTAGGATTCAGACCTCAGACGCAAAGAGAGAAAACACTTTCTCTCCCCCTTGTGTCACTGCTCTACATCTAGACTCCTAAAAACAAAAATTGACTGTAAAAGCCAAGAAATAGCAATGTATCAAATCTAAGCAGAACTTCTTCTTTCCTTTATTTTCTAAATGTTAGCTAATTGGTTTTATTTTGTTCTGATTGTCTTGACACAGTTGACCTTCGTTGCTATGGTAGCCGAGGCTGGCCTTGAACTGTGAATCTTCAGGTCTCCATTGCAGACAAATACTACCATGCCCAGTTAAAGAATTCTTCCTATTAAGACTAAAACATCGTCCTCACTGACCACTCTCCTGGTAATGACTAAACTTGAGTGAGGTAAGATAGGGACCTGCTCAAAATCCTCAAATGTTCTGAAATAGCAGGTTTGAAGTTGGTCCAAAGAACTGAATTCTTCTGGTAATGTGGTGAACAAAAAAAAAAAAAAAAAAAAAAAAAAAAAAAACACTACTCTCATCAGGATATCATAGGATAAATTATTGCAAAAACATGAAATCACCAATGCAAAGTATCGCAGACACGATGGGAAAAAAATACAGAAAACCTACAGGAAACAAGTTAGGAAGAATTTTTCCATCCAATATAAATTCCATCATACCTGACAGATGGTCATTTTAAATACCTTCAGTGACAGAGAATTGCTGTCTTCAGGCAACATAGGCCATTTTGTCTTATAAATTGATGTTCTAATGAAAGGTCAAATTATAAGTTATTTGGAAAATTGAAGAAATGGAGTTATGACGTGGGACAACTTATGCATGAAAACCTCTCTACATTTGGTTGAACTCGTAAGGCACTAACTGATTCAGAGCCAATTTGAGTGCATGAGCATGTCAACATCCAAATGTTGGATGTGTTGTCAGACTTCATCAAGCCATGCTCTGTGTGGCTGCTAGAAAAAGAAGGCTTTTAGTGTGTTTCTCACTCACATTTCCATGTTGCAACACTCTAGTCACACATCTGGTGACATCTGCCACCTCTCTAGTTAGGCAGTACCAAGGAAATAAAAATAAAAATAAGAGTGTCTGGCTGGTGACCTGAGTCCCATCTAAAAATCTAAACAGTGGAAAGAGAGAAATGGCTCCCACAACGTGCCCTGTAACACATGTGCTTCTATCTCAACACAGGAAATAAATAAGTGTTTTTTTAAAAAACTGTTTTAAACATACACATAATGAAAAGATCACATGATTTATGAATATTTTTATAATTGGTACCAACACACCATAAATGAATACAAGGTATCTTACAAAGCTACTTCGTCCCACTACCCTCTGAAAAACAATGCTTCTTGTCTTATTTTTATCTATATAGGAACATTTTTAACAAATGACACAAGTAGTTATGAAGTCACATATGTGTTTATCTGTCTTGGAACAACTCACTGAGCTCAGAGGTTCTAAGTGACTGTCACATGTGACTGATGCTTGTCCACTTCCATGTTCTCTCGTGTACATTAGGTAAGGCTTCTATGGTCGATTCTAGGGCAGAGTCACTGCCATCTTACTGACATAAAGTTGGAAAGCACGTAGAGCTGAACAATAACATGCTTCTAGGTTGTTCTAATAAAATAAGCCAAAATACTATGTGGAATAAGAAGTTTCTGTAGAATCTCCTAGGACTTAGAATGGGCTCTTCATTTCTATAACTCCTAGGGTTTCATTTTTACACCAGAATCTAGTCTAGAGTTGGCATAGGCCCCTGCCTTCTCCCCATATGAGGCGGAACAGCTACCTCAATTCTGCATCTTTGTTAATACTTATATTGTGTGAAATAGTTAGGTCCTAAGAAAACTGTTCTTTGAAATATTAGCAGCTTACTAGCCAAACTTGTTTTACTTGAACCTAAAGAGCATGCAATAATAAATGTATCTGTGTCTTAGCAAAGGTAACTTTGTGTTGAAGCTTGAGAAAGAAAATGGGAGCCACTAACTTCTAGCAGCTGGCCTTGGTGGCCTGCTGAATGAGGGCTACTCCATCCAGGAGCATCAACATCTCCCAAGGTCACTCTGTGCCCAGCAGGAGCGAGACAGAAACCTCATCCTTATCAGGTCCAAACACAGACGAAGCACAGACATAGTCCAAGCTCCAAAATACCCCCTCTTTTGATAAATGAGAGATGACTATGTCTTTGTCAACCAGAGATTTAGTAACACTGAGTTGTACCTGCCATCCAGAGAATGAACCTCTACTCTTTGGGAACCCCTTTTCATTCCAAATCCTGTTGTGAAGGTCCATTTGTATCCTTGAGTCCCATGGGTACCTCTCACTGCAATGATCTACTGTCCCTATGTTGTGTATCTTCCTGAACACTGCAGTGGGTCAAAAACACAGCAGTTCAACCACAAGTGAATTCCTAGTGATCACTGAGTGGAGAGACTAACAAACTCAATTATGAAACTCAACAAGTTATCCCTGAAGAAATTGCTGTCCTTAAGGGACTCACCAAAACTCTGCTATGAACAAACACGTCTTTGAACCTGCTTTCTAATGCTATAGGTCGTGTGGCCTCTGGTCCTCTCCCTCAGGACCACTTTCATGACATATAAAGAAGAGGTCATGGCCCATCTGCTCTTCATTCACTCGGTCAAAGGCATGTACACAAGGGACATGATGGATCTCCAGCAGGGCCAAGGCAAGCTGGTGACCCATCATCCTGGGCACACCGAATCTCACACCACATCACTGTAAACCTCTAGCAGAAAACCAGAGTTGAATTAGAGGGCTTGGCATTGCCTTTGCTTCAACTCTTGGTGTCTTAACCTGGATGTCTTTCCTTGGTTGGTATTTCCTACCCTAAGATCATTTAATGGTCTAGCTTTTATATATGAGGAATTTAAAAGGATGCTATCCATTTGTCGAGAGCTTTCCTAGAATCATGAAACACTCAATAATTCACAGTGTTTGGGGGCACACACACACACATTTAAATATATTCAAAACCTGCTACTAATTGCTCTATTTTAGGTATAAGAATACAGTCCTAAAATCAAGTGAGAAAAATGAAATCTTAAAAAAGAAAAGTATTGTGCTTGTTACATGGAGGTTTTAGTGTCTCGGTGTTCTGTTTTATTTTGAGTGGGCTCCCATCCTGTGTATTTACTATCATATTTGAGACCTTAAATTTTTCCATGAGAGACATTTCCCACCCTTTTAGCAATGCTTAGAATACCATTCACAGGACAGCTAGAGGGCTTCAGAGAGAGACGAGAAGAATCCTGAAATGATAGTGTGAGCTGCAGCAGATCCGTACACCTACCTCAATCAGCTAATATTCCATAAAAACACCCTGCAGTGACAGGAAATCCAAAACCCTCGGCTGCTTAAGGATTCTGTGCTCACACCTCCCTGAATTATCTATTTGCCTTTTATCAGACATCACTGTCTTCGTGCTATTATTAAAAGCTGTCATGTGTGGGCATGCTTGTTTCTATGGGACTGCATGACCACATGACACTGTACAACAAATGAACCACCCTCTTGATATCTTTTAAATATCAGAGATTTCAAATTATTTAGACTTCTGTTCAGAGACATTTATTATACCACGGAGCTATAGTTTGGAAACACCATGCATACCCAACACAAGCCAAAGAAGAAATACTCATTTTTCATGACTATTATTTTTGTAATCTGCTCATTCAAAATCCAAAGCCATCAAGCAGTAGAAGTCATTTCTATGAGAATCAGATGGAATACCCCGCCCATATTTTTGCTCCAGAACATGAAGGGATCTTAGGAGAATTTCTCCGGAAAGCATCTCTTTTAGAGGTGGGGCTCAGGAGCCCTGCAAGGCAACAGTTCACCAGGGAGTCAGGCCATAAAGAAGTGCTGGCTTTGGGTGGGGCCGCCTAGTTTGCAACACCCCGCCCCCCAACACACACACACACACATACACACACACACACACACACACACACACACACACACACACACTGGTGTCATTTCCATGAAAATCAAGGATGCGGAAATGTATCAGAGTAAGAAATCCTACACACTGCTTTGTGTGCCCAACCCCTCCCCCAGCCAGTATTAGTATTATCTTCGCTGTTTATCTTAATCTTTAAAAGAACTATCAAGCTAATGTCAGAGAAAACTGTAGAAGAGCTAAGAGAGCAAAGAAATACCACGCCTGGATTCCTACTGCTCCTGTCACAGCAGTCTTTTCATTAGGAAGAACACACTAAGGGTGGGACCAAAAAGGCATCCCCTGTCTAGCCATCTCAAGATCCTCACCCAGCAAACACAGCTGACCAAAAATCTGCCTTATGCTATCCAAGCTACCTTACTACACACTCTAGGTCTTAAACTCAGTCATCCAAAGCACAAATAAATAAACGACTCGTAGCGACAGAACACCCATCGGAGGTGGCACACACACCTTAGTCGCGCTCACTTCACCGTGCTCCATGCCGAAACCCTAGGCTTCAGTCCGAATCCCAGAAAGCAGGCGCTTGCACCTGCCTCTTTGCAACGCAAGGCTTGGCACTGCTACTATCTATAGTTAGTTACTCCTAAGCCCCCATCCCATGGTTTCCCCAGCCTTGCAATGGTATGCACACAGAATCACACACCCCACAAGCATGCACACACACGCACACACACATTTATATACAGACGTTCTGGAGCCTCCAATGCACCTTCTTGGGTCTTTTTCTTCTCAAACTACTGCCGTTGAACTTCTCTCCGCTGTCGCTTTTCTGGGCTACATCTTCGTTCATCATTTTGAACAGTTTGGGAAGAAAATAGGTGTGCCATCAACCCCGGCGGCAGCGGCGGCGGCGGCAGCGGCGGGAACAGACCACTAGCGAGCATGCACTTGCAGGAGGCAGGCAGGAGCAGGAGGAGGGGTGGGGAAGGGGCGCTCGCTGGGAGGGTGAGGACCGTGACGTTGTCATGGCAGCAGCTGCCACAACTGTTTATCTGACTGCATTGTTAAAACGGATTCAACCAATTACCATGGGGGACAGGCTACAGTGAAGAACACCGTGGAAAAAAAGAATGCCCCGACAGGAGCAATTTGGGGAACCCTGCTGCTCAGCTTTTGACACACCCATTACTGGATCTGTGCCTGCCACGCATAAAACCTACACTTTTTTTTTTCCTCCAGATACTTATAGTGGGACAGACACAATGCACACCAAGGAAATGATGACAGTTGAATGTCTGATCCCAAAGCAGTGCATTGTAGCAGGTCCAGATGAGGAAAGGGAGGCTATTAATATCCTAGAGTAATTAGAAGAAAGTTGCATTTTTGCCATGCTATTCACTTGATTCAAGACTATAGCCTTTTAAAACTCTTCTTAAGGATGACTTCTGTCATAAAGCTCGGGAACAGCCATCAGGCAACCTGACCACTCCCTCCTGGGCACGCTCTGACAGCACCTGTAACACTCCTGCTCCGCCCATTAAGCACCTGACAGCCCAGAGATAGCAGTGAAGAGGAGGGAAAAGCACTGTTTTGCTCGGAACCAACACAATAGCTTTCCATAACAGCAGTTAACCAAGGTCTGTTAAACATGTAAGACAAACAAAATGTCACAGAGGTAAGACATTTTACACCTATTATAGAAAATTTCTGAGCACAATTCTATCCCCTGATGAATAAAACATAAGCTCTAATCTCAGGGACCTTTTCATGTGATTTTTCCAGAATCGTTCTTGATAAGACTATGTGGTTTGCTTATGTAACAAGAATCCTAATTTCATCTATTGGATCAAGGTGGCTATTTCTATATTTAATGTTAAACTGTGGGTGCAAGCAGAGCCAGATATACTTTGTGCAAGCATACACGCTAACTACTCATCCTTATTCCTAGAAAACTCAAAGTGCAACATGCAAAACACTTAAGAGTAAAACAGGCAGGTAATGTATGCAAGTTTGATTTGCAGACTGAAGGTGCCTCTGCATTTCCTATTAGGAATCCCACCATTATGTGAGGTTTCCAACTCAGAAATGTCTTCCTTAAAGATGGATCTTACCTGAAAATGAACTCACCTTCCAACAAACACCTCAAGGAAAAATTCATTCTTCTCTTGCTGTTCTTTCTCTCCAGCCCTTTGCCCCAAGATGCCTGACGTAAACCCCCATCCTGCTGTCTTCACTCCCCCCGCCCCCTGCTTCTATTACAGCAAATCTATCCCACGAAAACTATGCCTCATTCAGTAACACCTAGGTCCCACAGACAGGCCAAAGAGTCTGAGCTTCCTTTGTTCTGACACAAAGCCCTACAAGAACTTCTATAAGAAGCTTCCAGAAATTATGTCTACTGTTATCAGGGTCCACACCAAAATTTCCATGATGTCCTGTATCACTCCACCATCTTCCCTCCGTCTCTTTTTTTTTTTTTTCTCCCCTCCTCTTCCCTAGGGAAATTCCCTTACTTGGCTTTTTTTAGGAGAAACCTTAGCCTGGAAATCTGAACTATGACTCAATAAATATTTATTGAATATCTATCATGTGGCAAGCACTAAGAAACAGGAGCGCTCCATCTGATCCCCTAGGCACATAGGAGTGAACGAAACAGGAAAAATGTTTGTCACTAGTGTGGTTATACTCTAACAGAGAAATCAGATGAGAAACAAAAAATATTAGTTGTCAAAGCTATGTGTGAAAAGTAGGACAGAGAGTGATGAGAGACAGATGCTGTTTTATATAAGGTGCCTGGGCATGTTCCCCAGAAACCTGAAGGAAAAATATTTCGGTCAAGGAGAATGGCCATTGAAAGGTCCTCAGAAACAAACTTCTTATCAAACATACTAAGAGAACTATGGTACCAGGAAAAGAAAGGGGGAGGAGGAGGAGGGGAAGGAGGAGGAGGAGGAGGAGGAGGAGGAGGAGCAAGATGTTTATAGAAACTAGATCTACCAGAGAGACATTACAAATAGCCTTCATTCTTGGAAGTCAGAATCAGCTTTTCAATCAATAGAGTTGGTAGACAAATTAGAATACTCATCGTTCATCTCCATATAAATTGGAAACAAACACACTTCATATCACAGCAGTGTATGAACTGAACTTCTGATGCTATTCAGCCAGTCCCTTACAGCATGTCTTCCATAGAGGCAATACACACTTAAATACCTAGCTTTGGGCCTTTACCTTAGATAATCTGCAAACTGCCAGTGTTTGTCCTAATTCTTTTCTAGTGTTAAGTGCCTGAGACTAGATATTCATAACAGTTCTAGAGACTATGAAACACAAGGTAGGTGCATAGCATGTTTGACTCTAGAGAGAGCCCAGTGTCCCCTTCCAAGACTGTCCCTCGGTGGTTTCTGCTGTGGACACATGATGGAAGGAAGAGAGAGGTGAGTGAGAGGTCCCTTTTGTAAGGCTCCTAATCCCACTCACCACTCAGCCCTTGTGTTTTGATTACTTCCTCAAGACCTTTTTCCTGCCAATACTGTTGACCTCTGAGCCATCTCTCCAGCCTGAGACTTTCTTCCTGCAACAGCACACCAGGGCTGATGTTTCAGCATGAGTTTTGGAGAGAGCACAAAAATCCAATGCATAACAGTGCTGTTCTAAAATAGAAAATCTTGCACATATCTGTCTTTCAGAGTGAAGGAACTGCACTAATACAATGCCAGCTCCCAGGAAAGGTAAGCATCTACACTAGCCTATAATAAATAGCTCACCCAAAAGAGAATATCCAAATGTCTAAGTGAATAGTTGGCTTTTCACCTGAAATTCTCAATCTGTGCCTCTCATCCAGGACCTCTTTCATTTTTATCATAATAATATGTTGTGAGCATGCAGTCTGAATAGACCCTAAACTCCTTGAAAGCGGGGTTTATATCTACTTTGGCATGCTGTGTGAACCTGACACACTGTGCAGTATCTGGCAGAAGCTAGGGGACTATTTCTAAATACAATAAAGATATATGTTCAATACTGAGCCAATCATGGCTATATATGCATGCAGTCCCAGTGAGCAGAAGACAAAAGCAGAATGATCAATCCAATATCAAGGTCAGCCTGGGCTACAGTGTGAGACCTGCCTGGAAAAAGGAAAGGAGGGAATATGGGATTATATTCCTATAATCATAGCAGTTGAGAAGTGGAGACAGAAGGATCAAAAGATGAAGAGAGTAACCAGAGGCACAGAAGGAAAGAAAGAAAGATCGGGAGGAGAAAGCAAGCAACCCAGGTGGTAGTGTCAGCCAGGCCAACCTGATCTACAGATAGGTCCAGGACAGCCAGGGCTACATAGTGAAACTTTGCCTTGACAAATCACAAAAAAAGAAAAAAAAAGGAGAAATGGAAGGAAGAAAAAGAAAGAAAGAGAAGGGAAGAAAATAACATTTTCAACATTATAAATTTGAGCTTATCGCAAAATTGCTGCAGGGTAGATGTTTTCAAATCTTAGATTTTTTTCTTCCTTTTATGTTCTTCTTGTTACCTAGAAGCTGTAAACCTTTCAAGTAAGGTTTTTAAGTGTATTTGGAAGGTGGAGCTGATGGATTCAGGACAGCAATGGTGATAACACCTTAAATCTATAACATAGGTTAGTTCATAAACTCCTTATTTGCTTCCGGGATAGAAGCCCCAGGAACACAGGGCTCTCTACTCTCCCTTTTCTGCTCCCAACAATCCACTGCCAGGCGCACAATAAGTACCTGGTGATTTTTCTGGGACTCTCATAGCCACAAAGGGAGAAGGTTGATTTTAATTCTAGTATGGATAAGAAAACCAGAGCACAGACAGCTCGGGTGATTTGCCCAAAGTCACAAAGTTAATACAAACTAGAGATTACGTTCCTCTGGTTGAAATCCGCTCTTCTTTTATTAAATCATGACTACTTTCAATGAAAAGCAGCCACTTTATACAATGAAATAGATGGGAAATGCCAGGAGCAGAAACCAGTCACATGTCAGAAGCCCATACTGAGAAAGAGTGAGGTCTTGATTGGTTTTGTGCCACGTGTACTTTAAAGGCATGGAGATTTATAGATGCCTACATTAATTTTAATATGCCTGCTCTATTTTATTAAACCATTAGAGCTAATAGTATTTTAAAAGTCTAACTCAGAGTATTTTTTTTTTAACCGTAAGACTAAGTGGAGTAAAGTTCTTTGGAGAACAAGCAAATTATGCCTTAGAGACAGAGCACCTCCCAAAGTTCATTTGAGTCAGAGCTGTCTGGTGTTACAAACACATTTTCATAGAAACAATATTTAAAAGGTTCAGTTCTGTAAAGCTCTCAATATGCTTTGCCCTGGGAGGGTGGGAGGCTGAAAACCTGAACAACTTGGCAGAACCTGGGCAGGAGTTCACCAGTCCATTTGTCTTCTGGGGGTGCCAGGCAGGTACACCACTGCTGTGAATGAAACTGTCCTTCAATTGGTATCTTCATGTGTGGACGTGGCTGCGTTCTGTAGCTGGGTCTTTTAGATGAGGGCATGATGGTTTAGGGAAAGCCCTAACCTATTGCAGGTTAACATAATGACCATGTCCTTGAAGAAGAGAGAACTGCAGAGAGACAGAGAGCCATATGGGGAAGGAGGCATGTAAGGACAGGCAGAGCCTGGAGGAACTCAGCTAAGAAAAGGAATTCCAAGAAGTGCCAGAAGCCACAAGAACTCAGGAGGGTGGAAGAGGTATCCTTCAGAGCTTCAATAAGAACTTGTGCCCCCTGTCTCTTCTTCCCTCCTTCCCTTCCCTTTCCCTCACTCCCCTCCCCTCCCCTTCCCTTCCCATCCTCTCCCTTCCATTCCCTTCGCTTCCCTTCTTCCCCACCCCTGCCCCCACCCTCTCTGGCAAGGTCTCATGCATCTCAGAATGGCCTCGAATTTGATTTCTAGCAAAGAATTACCTTGAACTAGTTGCTGACCCTCTTGCCTCTGCCTCTTGGGTGCTAGGATTGGAGCACAGGCCACAGCACCCAGTTTTATGCTGTGCTGGAGAATCAAACTCAGAGCTGCATGCATGCTAGGCAAGGACTACAGCACCCACCCCTCCCGGGTGACTCCTTGATATTGGACTTCAGCTGTCATAACCGTGAGACTAGTAATTATAATTCCTACTATTCTGTGTCATACAGTTTTGGGTGCTTTGCTGTGACCACCCCATACAGTGACTGCAACCATAGTCTCCCATCTAATTGTTGCTGGTTGTAGTTATGAGACTTGGTTCCGCCCTGTACAATATGAGCAGACTTGCATGTCACTTTTCAGGGTTTGCTAGCAAAGTCCACCCATAACGATTTTCTGCCCTCATTACCCATATCCTGACTGAACACAGAGGAAGCGCTCACCTACGAGGTAAAAGAGCCAAAGACTGAAAAGGCTCAGACAAGTCTGAGTTATCTGTAACACCAATCCTTATTCTTCTACTGGTGTCGCATAGCATGGAAAATTATTTCTTCAGGGTTTTAGCCATGGATACTGTGATGCTGCTTTTAACAGAAGCTAGTGGTAGCCAACCGTATCTGTTCATTTTATATTGTTGCATGAATGACAGTCTCAGGGCATCCAAGTTCTGAGCCATGAGAAATGGTTCTTATTTCCTGGACTTTAAGCAACTGACCTGGTTAGAAAGTGAGGAATTAAAGGAGGGTCAGAAGAGATAGAGAGCAATACCACTGGTTAGAGTTATGAGCAAGGGTGCCCAATAAGTTTATGGCATCATGTTCTCAGATCAACTCCTGTCCACTCTCCTTTTCCTCCTGGCTTTCTTCCTGAATAAATTCTTTGCATTCTTTTCGGCTGCTGGATGGCACTGGGCTGATCATTGTAGACCCCTTCTTGACCTACAGGGAATACAAACTTAGAATGTATGCCTACAATGTTTTACCTTGTCAGTTTGATGGTGTGTGTATATGTGTGTGTGTGTGTGTGTGTGTGTGTGTGAGAGAGAGAGAGAGAGAGAGAGAGAGAGAGAGAGAGAGAGAGAGAGAGAGAGAGAGAGATTATTATTATGTGTGTGTACAGTGTGTCTCCAAGTGAGCATGTGAGACTTGGAGTGGCCATGAGTATGAAAAGGCCAGAGAAATTTGTTGCATCTTCGTCTTCCTCTCTCACTGCCTATCTTATTGTCTTGAGAAGGCATCTCTCCCTGAACTGGAGGCTCATCACTTGGACTAGGCTGACCAACCAGTGAGCTCTCAGGCTTCTCCCCCTCAGCACTGAGGTTAGAGTCACACACAATCCTATCTGGCTTGGGTGCTGGGGATTTGAACTCTGGTTTTCACATTTGTATGGCAAGCACTCTTATGCACTGATCCATCACCCCAGCCCCTTCACAGGATTTAGAGTTAATCTACGGAACAAACTTCTGGGCGTGTCTACGGAGGTGTCTCTAGAGCCTGTTAGATGAGGTAGAAAGAGCTACCCTGAATGTGAGTGCCACCATCTGTGGTCTGGGATCCTCAACTAGGTTTTTTTTTTTTTTTAAAGACCACAGGATTAACACAGAACTCATCTCTTTCTGCTTCCTGACTTCAGACGGTTTACATAGCTGCTCACATCCCTGCGGCCACAGCTATGGCTATCCTCCTTGCTCACATCCCTGCGGCCACGGCTATGGCTATCCTCCTTGCTCACAGTGTTTTACATAGCTGCTCACATCCCTGCGGCCACGGCTATGGCTATCCTCCTTGCTCACA
>OU015753.1:79499756-79530667 GCA_907169655.1 Acomys percivali
TGCTCACATCCCTGCGGCCACGGCTATGGCTATCCTCCTTGCTCACATCCCTGCGGCCACGGCTATGGCTATCCTCCTTGCTCACATCCCTGCGGCCACGGCTATGGCTATCCTCCTTGCTCACAGTGTGAGCTCCAAGAGACACTTCATTCTTTAAGTTGCTTCTCCCAGGTGGTTTTTTCACAAGGAGTCACTATTTTTGCCTCTCTCATAAGTAAAGCACACCCTTTTTGAGGCACCCTCGGGCTCCTTGGTTTGCTGTTTTGTTTTCAGTGGGAGAAATATAGCAAAAGGAAAGGTCATAAATAAAGGGAAACTTCTCCTTCTCAAAATGTACAGCAGCCAAGCGAGACCAAAGCAAACGTAGTAAAGCTGGTTTTTGTAGTGCTTCCAGATTCCAGGGCTGCCCACCTGCGGAGCTTTTCCTACATAGCCTGCTGCATTTACGTCATCCTGTTCCGTACTGTTCCTCTGTTACAGACCATCTGAAGACTCAGAACAGCTGTACCTCTACCCAGAAGCCAACGCCAGGCTCATGGCCCAAGCAGGGGAGCGCCAGTGTTTCCCTGCTCTTTGAAGTTTTGCCATCAATACCACTAGGAGGTAGTTCCTCTGTCTCCTTTGGGCCTCTTCTGTGTCTCTCTCACCTGTGTCTTTTATTTATTCAACAGGTACTTGCTGTGTGAAAGAGTCTCAAATGCTGAGACCCACACTGCATGTTGAGACTTTGGCATGGATTAAGCCATCTTTTCCCCCAGAAGAACTCTTGTTCTAAACATGAGAATCATCAGAGAACTGGAAGGGACTTTCTTTGAAAGGTGTACAATCCCAAACCAGGGGTACCAAACCTAGGTTGAAAATAAAGGAGGGTAAATAGAGAGGAAGCACCTTGTAGATTGAGAACATCCAATATATCTACACGAAGAACAATTTGCAAGTTGGTTTTGTGAAGAGTAACCTCTTCAGATGAGCAGTGTGGGCATTTGTCTTCTAATGACTGAATCTTTGGTATTAAAACATCACCATGTGTGACTAAGTATGTACCCTTGGCCCATGTAATGATCTCTTACGCCTGAATGTTGGCAATCTTCAGACTTCTAACGCTGAAATCCTAAGTGAGATGTGATCTAGAGCCCTTTGGTGAATAGAAACAATAGGATCTATGTAAATGGAAGAGATGTATTGTGGGAATCAGCTTAGTTCATGCAATCATAGAGGCAAAAAGCCCCCACGAGATGAGATAATCTCCTACAAGAGAACCAAGACAGTTAGCGGTTTAGCCTGAAGACATCAGCGAGAACCTGGCTACTGAGACAATGGAGGGGAAGGAGATGGAAGTCCCAAATGAAAAGAAAGACATTTTACTCTCCATTCACTCTTCTATTCCATCTGGATTCTGAGAGATTGGATTCAATCTGGGTTAGATGATAACTTCAGACATTAGTGAGAGAGGCATTTTCCTGACTTGATCTACTTGGTTAGATAAATGACAATCTCTTCTAGAAACTACCTGGGCATCTTCATATGGATACATATTAAATGCCTGAGTCAAACTTCATTTTCAACATACATGACTGCAGAACAGGCCTGAGGGTGGAGCCTTCATGGCTTAGTAGCCCTTTAAGAAGTCATGGGAGA
Source organism: Acomys percivali (assembly GCA_907169655.1). Taxonomy (NCBI): domain Eukaryota; kingdom Metazoa; phylum Chordata; class Mammalia; order Rodentia; family Muridae; genus Acomys; species Acomys percivali. The sequence continues at coordinate 79,501,395 of OU015753.1, forward strand.
GGGTTAATTTTTCCTCTTAGCTTTCTGTGGATTCAATGAAAAACAACTCTAGAAACATGACCATGTCAAGACTACAGGCCACTGGTGCCCATCTTCCAAGGACTGTGGGGAATAATGATCTAGGCTATCCTGTCTAAGGCATTTTTTCATAGCTGCCTAAACTAACGCACTGCCCATGCATGATACCTCAGGGTGTATAACGTGTGACCCACGCAGCAACACTGACCTGTTAGCTTATGCAGATTGTGATACTGTGGAATCTTTAGGATGTTGAGCCTCAAAAGAGAAAGAGGTCTTAGAGTTTATACCCTGGCCCACAACTTCTCCCTGATTTCTGATCCCCAGATGTGAGAAAGTTACAGTGTCAGCCCAGGCCACTTCTGCCACTATGCCTTCCCTACCACAATGACCTTTGTCCTCTTGAAGCCAGAACCATAATACGTCACTTCCTCCTTAAGTTACTTCTTAGCAGGTCTTTGCTCACAGTTACAAGAAAAGTAACCAAAACATCCAGAAAAGCTTCATGTAGATCTTTACTGGTCTAGGGAAGAAATGAAGTGGGCATCTTCATATGGATACATATTAAATGCCTGAGTCAAACTTCATTTATGGCTATTTGAGATGAAGGAACTGTTAATTCTTAGTAAAATGACTACAGTGAATGACAGCTCCCCTGAGATAATCAAAAGAACATAAACCTTTGCTTCTGATACATTTACAGGGTGTCATTTATGGGGCGTGACTTATCTTGATGGGAGTAGCTCAGAAGCTGGTTCACTGAGTGAACTGTTGTTGTTTTCTAGACAGATGCTCACTGGGAAACTGAGGCTGGCCTCAAGCTTTTGATCTTCCTGCCACAGTCTATCCATTGCACTGAGATTAACAGGTGTGATTCGCCAAACCCAGCAATCTGGATTTTAATGCAGAGGCAGTACAAGTCAGCCAGGAGCTTTTTTTGTGCTATTCCAGACAGACATAAGATTTACCAAGCAAGTATTTGGCTTCCATTTTTACCGTGTTAACACAAAAAGAAAGCCCCTGGAGCCTAGGCCGTATAATCTGAGCATTCTGCTTCACCCTCAAGTCCATAACTAGCTAAATCAGTGTGAATCTCAATTAACATAAATGTTAGCAGCAATATCTTAGACCAGATATAGACTGTCACAGAATATTAGAATGTGGGTGAGCTCTCTGTGAGCATCTTCCTGGCTAGGTCAGTTTTTTAGGGCATGCTGTTACTTGCTTGTTCTGCTGCATCCTCAGTCTCTGGTGATATGAGTTCTTGAAAATAGAAGTTCTAATTGGGTTTCCCTGTAGGTGCAAAGGAGTGGGACTCTGGAGCAGGCTGTGTCCTTGACAGACATTATTCCAGGGAGACTTAACTATCCCTGCAAATATTTGTAACATCAAGCAAGTTTTGCTGTGTGATGAAAATCTTTTCCCTCTAACCTATAAAGAGAGGCACTGTATCCATTGATTAAAACCAAGCATACAAATAGCGCACTGCCTCCACATTTAATTCCTATGGAAGTATAAATCATAGTCGAAAAGATGTGTGAAAACACAAGCAATCATGACTTCATAAAGGAATGCAGACTATCAACCCCAATACCTACTCCCTTTTCAACAAACAGTAAGCTCTTGTAGGGTAGGTTATCTATTCAAGGTTGCATATTGTAAGTTTCCTTGTTCTGAACCTTGTGTCGATGGCTTCTGGTAGATATCATTCTGTTAAAGTGAACTTTGAGCTCTTCAACCACAGTAAACACAGAAACCCTGAAATTCCTCAGGTGTGCCCAGGCTGAGAAGAAAACGTATATAAAAATCACTAAGCCCCAGGGAAGAAACATTTTAGGAATTACACTTGACCTTAAGCAAAAGGTCGAGGAGCTACTATTTTGGACAGAATAGAAGTCAGAGGGTATAGCTCGGGTGGAAGAGTGTTTGCCCAGCATGCACAAAGTCCTGGTTTTGATCCTGAGTATGCATAGTGGTGCCCACCTGTAACGCCAGCACCCCAGAGCCTGAGACAGAGGTCTCAGACATTCAAGGTCATGCCCATCTACACAGTGAGCTCTAGGTTAGCCTGGGCTACAAGCATCCATCTCTCAAAGCTAAATAAATAAACAAATAGATAAGTAAACCAATAAATACATAAACACAAAACAAATATTAAAAAGAAATAAAAACAGAAAGCTAATAGGACAATTCCCCCCAAAGCTAAAACACTAAAAGATTAAGTGAGGAATTACTGAAATAAGGTGATCAGGGTAGAAGAGGCAAAAGAGAATAAATGTGGGGATGAGCTAGTGCTTTTTACATTACTCCCCCTTCCCATGACAAGTACTGGGGAATTCATTATAAACTTTACAACTTCAGTCTTTGAATAGTTTTAAAGAAAAGGACAGTGGAAATCAGCTTGAAATTTCACCCTTCTGAATGAATGACTAATTGTCTTAGCTAGAGTTCCATTGCCGTGAAGAGACTTTATGGCCACAGCAACTCTTTCTAAAGGAAAACATTTCACTGGACCTGGCTTACAGCTCAGAGGTTTAGTCCATTGTCATCATGGCGGGAAGCATGGCAGCACATGGGAAGACATGGTGCTGGAGAGGTAGCTGAGAGCTCTACACCCTGATCCACAGGCAACAGGAAGAGAGAGTGACACTGCACCTGGTTTGAGCTTCTGAAACCCCAAAGCTCATCCCAGTGACAAATTTCCTCCAGTAAGGCCACACCTACTAATCCTTTCGAATAGTGCCACTTCCTATGAGCTTATGGGGTTATTTTCACTCAAACTGCCACACTAATGATGGGCCACTGCTCTGCCTCTCATTTACGATTTGGTGAAAATGAAAAAAATTTGATTTCCTATATAACTTCTACCTCCCATCAGTCCAAATTGATGCTAATCCATTTATGCACTACCTCACAAACTTACTGGCTTAATCAACATGGTCGTTTTGCTCATAAATTTGTGGGTCAGGGACTCAGGCTGGGATCTGCGGTCTGGTTCATTCTGATTCATGATGTACATGTAGAGCGCCCTCTCTTTGGTGGGTCCTTAGTCACTCTCCAGCTACGCAGTACTCATTACTCTTTGCTGAATGTCAGTTCATTTCTCAGATCTTCTCCCCATGGCCTGGGCTTCTCTCAGTTTGGTGGCCCCAAAGCAGTTGCATTCTTCCAAGACAGCTGGCTGCCAAGAGGAAGCTATCAGGGCATACAAAGCTCTGTTCTATTTTATTGGTCAAAGTGATTAAATAGTGCACCCCATTCACGGGGTGAGGAAGTTGATTCCTCCTTGGGTGCTGTGGTGAAAAGGTCAAATCACAGAACAGCATATTGGATGGGAGCCACCACAGAAGGTGTTTCTTTGAGCTTTAAAAATTCCCTCCTGGGGAGCAAGGAGAAATTCACCAGACAAGTTCATGAGACTTTTGAGACTCAGGAGACCGTGCTTCCCCATATGAGTAGCAAATGACTGCTGAGAAAGAACAGTCATTGGTGGAGCTGCCTGCAAGTTGAACAGGGAACTCTAGAGACACAGCTTTCCTGAGTCGTCACTCATGCCTGGTGTCGGCTGTCCCATGATGCAGATGCCTTGGGGTCATGTATGCTCCAGCGTTTAACCTCTTCCACATGTGTCTGCAGGAAACCGCAATAAACTCATTGTCTCAGCAAACTGCACTTGGTAAGGCTTGTTTCTTTGGTCTCTTGTCAGAACTCTAGGTGGCATAAATAGACATATGGTCACCTTTTCCCCAGAAAGGGCAACTCAACACAGGAAATGCTTTCCTTGATGGAGCATTTCAAAGGCTTCAGGTTGCTCTGCACTTCTACCATATAGTGCTTTGTACTTGTCTATATCTAAGAAGAAAATACATCTTTCTTTCACATTCTCTGTGTCATACAACTATAAGAAATAAAAATAATAAATACAGAGCTGAAGAAATGGCTCAGTGGTTAAGAGCACTTGTTATTTCTGCACATGACCCTGGTTTTGTTCTCAGCACCGATATCAAACAGCTCGCAGATAACTTTAATTCCTGAGCCAAGGGATCTGATACCCTCTCTGGCCTTCATGTATAGCTGCACATGTATGGAGAGCATACAGACAAACAAGTATACACACATGTGGAGAGCATACAGACAAGCAGGTATTCACACACATATAGAGTGTATACAGATAAGTAGGTATACACACGTGTGGAGAGCATACAGACAAACATGTATACACACATGTGGAGTGCATACAGACAAGCAAGTATTCACACATGTAGAGTGTCTACAGATAAGCAGGTATGCACACGTGTTGAGAGCATACAGACAAACACGTAAACACACATGTGGAGTGCATACAGACAAGCAGGTATACACACATGTAGAGTGTCTACAGATAAGCAGGTATACACACATGTGAAGTGAATAAATAATTTTTGTATACAGTGAGGGGAAAATAATGGTCCATTTTCAAATGCACCCAAGCCAACTTCAGTCCAGCAATAGATAAACAAGCAAGCCTGGGTTCTGCTGGCAGGGCTGGTCATTTCCTACCCTTCTATCCCACTAAAAGCCCCTAGATCTATGAACCTCTGTGTTAAGGTGGGAGAAAAGATGATTACAGAGAGATTAAAGCAGTTAAAAGACCAGTGCTCTGCTCTTGAACAGAACCTAATAGGGCTGCCTTGGCTTTTAATTTCCTGAAGATTTTTCCACCAGAAAACAGGTGTGAGAAGACACAGGAAATGGAAGACTTTTGTTTTTCTCAAGGTCACCAAATAAGGCTAAATCAAAATACAGTGCATAATTACATTTTTGTTAAGAAAAAAAAGGGGAGGGGGGGTTCACCGAGCTTCTAGAAGCATTGCCTCCCAATTTGGTAGGCCAGTGAAGAGAATATAAAACTATCTGTTCCTGTGGTCTTTATTCTCCCTACAACTTGCCATCTTCGGGTCTGAAAACTGACTTGATTCTTTTGAGTTATGGAGTGCAGATTTTCCTTTCCTAATGTTTAAATGTATTTGTTATCATGTGATTCTTTTGAATTGTGGAGTGAAGATTTTCCTTTCCTAATGTTTAAATGTGTTTATTGTCACGGGGCACAGTGCACACCACAGCATTAATGTGGAGGTCAGGGAACAACTTTTAGGACTCACTTCTCTTTTTCCACCATGGGTCCCAGGAATTTTTAACTTAGGTTACCAAGCATCTGTGGCAAGCGCTTTTGCTCAGCAACCCTCAGGTGGAATTTTCTAACAATGACGAATGACACTACAGTAAACTCCTGTTCTAAGCCAGTGCTCCACGCTTGTCTGTGTCCATCACGCAAGTTAGTAAGTACTTCATGTGCGTCTGCCTTTTCTTTCCTTCCAGGTAACTCCAGGACAACCCGTTCTCCTGGAAGACACCAAAGGAAGTCTGCCCCTTTGGTAGTTTTGTTTTCTTCAATAATAAGATCAAACCCAAGACTTCCTGTATGCTATGGCTACCACTAGCCACCTCCTATTTCTAGTAGCTTTCTTTTCTATTTTGAGTTAAAGCTGCTGCTGTTGGTTTTCTTTTTTCTTTTTATTTTTTTTTTGGGGGGGGAGGTTTGTGGAGCTTTTTTGGTTTTGGTTTAGGTGTCCCCCTACCACTAACATAGCATCTACAATGACAGAAAATTCTGGTTTTTTTTAAAGTAGATGTCAACCTAACCTAGAACAAAGGTTTAGTCTGTGAGATATTTGACACTGGTTCTTGGATAGCATACAGAAAACCTTTGCACTCTTTATATGGTTCTCAGATATGTTGTTAACATTTTAAATATTTATGTAAGAAATTAATTTCATAATCCAGGGTAGATGTCAAAACATCTCTAATATGCCATCTTAAGCCAGAACTGGGTAAAAGAAGAGAAGGGTATCAGTGGGCAAAATGAATCAAGTAATATCCTCATTTTCTAGATGTGCTCAAAGCAGGTCAATGTGCCTTCTGCACACGCTACTGTGTGGTGCTGAGAGCCGGGTTCTGTTCTTCACTCTAGAGATACAAAGATAATTAAGATGCAATACTTGCCTTCAAGGACTTATAGCAAGAGAACTGCTCTTCTCGTTGAGAATTTTCCATTCCTACTTTCACTTTACCCTAGGAAAGTTAAAACCACCCCTGGGGAGGCTCCTTCTCATTGACCAGTCTTTTCTCATCAATATTTTCTTACTGACAACTCTGGCCAAATGGCATGTGATGTGTGTTCCTTGACCAGTCAAGTAGATTGTAGACAAATCAAAATTATCTTGGTGTTGTGTGTTTAATTGGTAAAGTCCACCTTGCTGCAACCCTTAAGAGGTGCAAACAACAGATACTTCTTGGCTAGTGTAAGGGACACTTAAGACACAAGAACCTTTGCCTACATTCCCCTCTCTCTTCCCATAATCTTCATCCTCAAATGCAATCCATCTTCACGATTTTTCTATTCTGTCACAGAAGGCATTTTCTTCTGTTTGAGTTGGAACACTTTTCCCTCTTATTTTTAAAAGTTGTTTCCCAAGAAATTGCTCATTTTTCTCTGTCAGCCAGTTTGGCATAGCTACAGTCACAAAAAATGGAGTGGCCAGGACAAAAAGATAACTGGAATGCAGCAGATCCACTTACTGGACCCACAGCCCCGGCAGACACTGCAGGTTCATCCAGCAAGCCAGCAGGCACTGTCCAGGACTGTGGTGATGCTCTTCCTGTCACTCCGAATCCCAAGCACCTGAGGAGCAGAGGCAAGGCAAGCCGGAGGCTGCCAGTGCCAAGCTAGTAACAACTGGGTGGTGAAAGATTCTTTTTTAAATTATAATTTATTCACATTACATCCCAATTTTTAATCCCCTCATTTGTATCTTCCCATTCCCACCTTCTCTCCCTCTTCCACCTAGACCTCTGAAGAGGGAGGGGGGCCTCCTCCTCCACCATCTGACAACAGCCTATCAGGTCTCATCAGGATAGCCTGCTTCCCCCTCTTCTATGTGCCCACAAGTCTGACCCACCAAGGGGCATGATAAAAATGAGAGGACCAGATTTCATGCCAGAGGTAGTCCCCGCTCTGCCCTCCCCCAGCCCACACCTGACACAAGTGGAGAATGAGCTGTCCATTGGCTACATCTGAACAGAGGTTCTAGGTTCTCTGCATGTGTTGTCCTTGGTTGGTGCATCAGTTTGTGCAGCACCCTCCCCCCTCAGGGTCCAGATCCACTGGCCTTGGTGGTCTCCTTGTGGAGCTCCTGATCCCCTCTTGGGCCTGATGAAAGATTCTTTAACTATCTGAGAAACTGCCCTCCAAGAACAAACTTTTTTTTTTTTTTGGTTGAGCCTAGCCTTTAATGGCTGAGCCATCTCTCCCGCCCTCATCTATTGTTTTTTAACAGTCCCAGTTACAATGCTCAGTGGGATTCTTGGTAATGTTCACTAAGAGTCCTAATGAATATAACTTCTATCTTACCGAGCTTGAAATTGAACACAAAAACTTCTTTCTAAAATGTCAGCCATTATTATGAGAGAAAGAAAGCTCACTTTAAAAATAACAACAACAACAAAAAAAAACAACAACCCCCCTCCAAAAAAAAAAAAAAAACCATAATGAGGCATGTGATAATAGCACTGTTAGCATTTGGTGGGAAAATAAGACACTTTGCCATAAGTTTCTGGGTCTCTGAAATCTAAGACCTTGGAGAGCTCCTTCTCCTTGCTCTGCCACCAGAGACCCTGAGCAAGGGCTTCTCCACAAGATGAACTACTACACACACAATGCCTTTCCTGGATAGACCACTAACTGAACTGGCGACCACAGCCAAATCATTTTGCCCAGTGTCACAGTCTTCTTTCTAAGAAACACATTTAAACTCCACCTGTGGTTTGCAAGGTTGTGGCCCAAGCTCACGCTCAGCCTTGCGGAACACACATGTCCTCACATACTCCATAGCTCGATGGAATCTTGTTTGGCTTGGAGGCTTTGGGTCATTCCTTAAGCCCCTGTTTCTCAAGATCTGTTTTTTAAAAGATGTGCCTTACATGTTGTGTATGTGGGGAGATGTATGGGGCTGCCCACAGAGACCAGAGGCATCAGATCCCTTAGAGCTGGAGCCACAGAAGGTTGTGAACCATCCTACAGGGATGCTGGGAACTGAACTCAGATGCTCTGAACCAACAGTCTAAATTCTTATCCACTGACCCAATTCTGATCCGGGATATATGTCTGTGCTTTCCATGTGACCAGCAGATGTTTAACTGGGCATCAAATGTCAACTGGAAGCTTCTCCAAAAACTGGCTGCCTCCCAAACTTTGATTCCTGTCTAGGGCTGCGAGAATGTTTCAAATGATAGATGCTAATATGTATTTTCTTTCTTTCTTTCTTTCTTTTTTTTTTTTTTTTTTTTTTTTTTGGTTTTTTGAGACAGGCTCTCTCTGTGTAGCCTTGGCTGTCCTGGACTCACTCTGTAGACCAGGCTGGCATTGAACTTATAGTGATGTGCCTGCCTCTGCCTCCTGAGTGCTGGTATTAAAGACATGCACCACTGTGCCCAGCTAACATGTATTCTCAGAAGATAGCTGCCTGTATAGAGTTGAGTTCTAGGACTGCCACACCAGTTAAATAGCACAAAGGGAGATTTGCTTTGGTAATATAAAACAAGACCCATTTAATTGGAGAAGAGTACTTTTCTTCTCTCTAAAAATATTTTAAATCTTCCATTGGTAACACTGACCTTGCAAAAAATAAAAAGAGCTGTTTTGGAGTGATATTTCCTAGACATATTATAGCCTAGTTGAAAAGGCTGGGGCCCATACAAATACTCCACAGAAAATCTTCAGAGCCCAACACCATAAAGTACTACATTGAGAAATATAAGAGCCTACACTGTGGGCACAGAATCCCTTCAGACCAACACTTAAAGGAGCAAAAGTGATCATGAAGACTATAGAAAAGGACTCAAGGGACAAAGGGGATTGATATTTCATTACTCTGGAATCCATAGAAAAACCTTTGGGAAAACCAGAATTCAATTTCCCAATGAGGGGGCAAACTGGTACTGTACCCTGTTGTACACTTGACAGTCACGAAATGTCTTTATCTAGGCAATTGACCTCAACTCTCATCATGGCCCTCTGGAAGAAGCCAACTGTGGCTCTCTTTCATTCTGCATAGAACTAACCCAGGCAAGCCTCAATGAAGGGCAGACTGTCCTGCAACCACATCTCACACTTCTGTGCCTACTGTCTTGAATTTCCTGTATTTAACTCATACCCTTGACCTTTCATACAGTTTGTCTTCATGCCTAGACCAAATCTATCCATTCACACATTTTCTATACATAGAAACTCTCTAAAAAATGCCTCGCATTTTATATATCATGTAAACAGTGTGCATAGCTAAAGTACACTAAGCAGAGCTGTTCAATGGAGTCTTACTAATGTGTTCATCCACCACAGATAGCATTAGTAACCCTGCTGTAGATTTGGGAAGGCTTTGGTTTCAGGAGGTCTTAGTAACTAATGTATGTTACTGAGCTCAGAGGGGTGCCAAGCTACAACTTGACCACACTCTCATTACATGCCATTGTCACTACCTCAGAACACACTTGGCTTAGCTTGCATAAAATACCAGTTTTTGTCTTCGAGAAGAAAAGGATGGACAGAAAAAAAAAAAGACAAGCACACAGAAGGCTCTGCAGTTTGCAAAGCCTTGCATTTGATATTATGACCCGCTGCTCATTCATCCTGTGGTTTGCATTTGCTAAGTGAGAGCACAGGGGCTGCTCCAGTGGGATTTCCCTGCTCTTCTGTAATGAGGGGCTTTCCCTAGCTGCCTCCTGCTCAAAGCTGCAGCTACATCTGTCCCACACTGATAACAAAAGAACAAAAGAGCAACCCCCAGATCCTCAAGGTTTCATTGGGGATAACACTGTCATCGAATGTAACTAGAATGAAAATAAAATGGGGATAGTGTAGGAGAGTGGAAGGTGAAATAATATCTTTTTTTTTAATTACATTTTGGTGGCCAAGTAAACCTCCTTGTAAGTGGCTGCAATCCCTTAGGATGAAGTTTAAAGTCAAATCACGGCAGCTAACCAATAAGGAAGAAATCAGCCCATCTGCCCATTATTCTTCAACAGTCCCCAAGGCATCTCTCTTCCCTAACTAAGTAAACCCCAGGCAAGATGAATGGATAGTGGGAAAAAGACAAATATCTCTAGAAGAGAGGAACTATAGAGAAACTTTGAGCGAATTAATAAACCGATTATAAAATTAATTCTTTCTACTCTACATCTCCTACAGACGTCTCATAAATAATAATGCATGTAGTTCTTCTTTGCAATTACTGCAAACTAAGTTTCAAAGCCTTTTTTGGCCAATGTTGAATTGTAGTCATAGAGCTGGCAGACAATCTGAGGCATCAACTAAGTATCTTTGTTCAAGCAAATGGATGTCTCAGGTCGTAAGGAACTAAGGGTGTCTAGGTCAAGCTTGCGACCTAGACCTATTGTCTTCAGCTTTTCTAATATTTATCACCCGTAAAATCTACCTAAAACATCTTTGCTGCCACAGGCTCTCTTTCCCTCCATCTCTGTATAGAGAAGACCAAGAGTAATCTCATTAAGAAATCTTTCTGTGCTTAAAAACACTTACACTTGCCACCTCTCAATTCATATATTTTTTACCTTGAACTACCTTATTTTCAAGTCTGCATGTTTTCTCCTTTTTGTAACATGTGTATTCATGTGTTCACAGATGTGTGGGTGTGTAAGTGCTGTCCTGTGTGAGTACACACACACACACACACACACACACACACACACACACACACACACACACACACACGGGGATGTGGAGGCCATAGATTGATATTGGCTATCTTCCATTTTATCCGCTGAGGCTGGCCTCTCGCTGAGCCTACAGCTTGACTGGTGGAGCCAAGCAGCTTGTCCTGTGTCTTCCTCCTGCACTCTGGGATTATGAATATGGGCTAACAAATATTCTGCCTACTTTCCTAACTTCTTATATCCTGCCTGGCTTCTGGGATGTCCCACTACTTTCCCTTCTGTTCATTCCTACTCATTTGTTCAGCTACTTTCCAGGAGTCCTTCAGAGTCTTAGCCTCCAGGACACTTCCTTTGAGAAACCTCTGTCCTATTTGGATGGTAATGTACCTATCAGTACTCACTATTCTCCTAGCATGATCTTTCTCTCATTCTATTGCAATTGCCAGGTTGCCTTGTGCCCTGCTGGGTTTAAGCAAAATGCTAGCCATTAACAGGAAGGCAGAATAGCCATAGTAAGTGCTAAGTAAACGCAGGTTGAGAAGACAGCCATGAGTCACTTGCTTCAACAACATTGCTAGTGCAGAAGAAAAACTGATATCAGCAAATGGACAAGTGCGGGAACACACCTCATACAGCTTCATAGTTTTGTTACGTTTAACAGCAACAAAATTTGCATGCCATGCATGACAATATGATAGTATGTGCTAAACAAAGATACCAGTTATTGGGCTGGAGAGATGGCTCAGAGGTTAAGAGCACCCGCTACTCTTCCAAAGGTCCTGAGTTCAAATCCCAGCAACCACATGATGGCTCACAACCATCTATGAGATCTGGTGCCCCTTGGGGCATGCAGGTATACATGTAGGCACAACACTGTATACATCATAGGTAAGTAAATAAATCTTTCTTTTTTAATACTTCAATTATTTCATCCTCATCACCATTTTCAAGTAAGTCTTCTAGTCTCCTTTCCCAATGAGATCTATGTTTCTGTGAGGTTTGTTGTTTTGTTTGTTTTTAGGAAATGTCAACAAAAAGACTTCTATTCATTTTCTATACGTATCTCAACAGGCAATTCAATGTAATTTTCCAGAGACTACCTGTTTAGAGAGGTTTTTTAAGTTCTTAAAAGTAGAAATGCTTCATACCATTCAATAGGGTTGAAAGAATACAGGGGGAGGAAATCCCCCTCAGGAACAGTCATAGGGGAGGGGAATAAGGGGAAAATGGGAGGGAGGGAAGAATGGGAGGATACAAGGGATGGGATAACCATTGAGATGTAACAAGAATAAATTAATAAAGACAATAGACTTGATTATTTTAAAAAAAAAGAAAGAAAGAAAGAAAGAAAGAAAGAAAGAAAGAAAGAAAGAAAGAAAACAGCTGCCAGACCCTGAGGAAATGAGCTCTTCTTTAGCTGTGGGTAACCTGATATAATTTTGGAACCTCAGGGGCAGGAGATTGCTGTTCAGCTCTGGCAATGGGAGCCCGAAGAAGGGAGCAGGCACTGAGTTAAGCAGAAGGACTGCATGAAAGCAGATACGGATCAAATTCTGCACATTCAGCCAAACCCACAGACTATTCTGTGGGCTCAGACCGAACCCGCAGTATTATTTGAAGTATAAGCCACCTTTACGGGAGTTCCATGGACCTGGAAACACTGTTACAAACTAGAGCAACCTTCAAATACAGACATCATATTTTCCTGTAACTGTTGAGGCAGTGTTTGCACTGAACTTCTAAGTACCCACAGATAAAAACTTTATTAATTACCCCACACAGGCGCTTCCAAGAAAGGCTCTTCCAACCAGGAAAGGTTTTACATATGTCGCCAGATACTCAAATCAGGAAAGAATCACTTACTTCCCAGGGAATCAGTGGCCATGAGGATGTTGCATCAGTGCCCAATTTTAAGCAAGTACAGATGCTCCCCATACCCAGCACACCATTTCTTGCCCTCGCTGCAGCAGGTAGCTTCCTCCAATCTCATCATCTTCTTCTTCACTTCCTGTGCAAGGCCTTGAGAAAGTGGCATACCTCTGAGATTTCTCACCTCCCTTTCTCGCCTCTAATTCTTCTTCTCCAGTCTGGCTCTATCCCAACCCTGACAAAGATGTATCCTGTCCCAGTGTCCAATAACCAACACTGAGCTAAGTCAAACCGTGTCTTCCCTGAACTAAGAGTTGTACTTCTTCCCTTCAGAGAGCCACTCAGCACGCGCCAGCTTAGGAGTAGCTCTTTCTCCCTGGTTCTTCATCAATTTCCAGACAGAAGCCTGCTCTCCATGGCTGTTCCCATTGCCCGCATCTAAATCACTACTAGCCTGATTTGCTCTGTCGAGAGCTTAGCACTTTAGCCTCTCTTATAAATGGCCATCCTCCTATGCTCTTTATCCACTGAAACCACTCTTGTGGCTCAAATTTTCCAGCAATAAGTCAACCCAATTAAAGCTCTGATTGTGGTAAGAATGTCTCATTATCAGTTGATAATCTACAGTTACAAAGGAGGGTAATTTAGATATGGCTCCTGATATGAGGGAACTTAAAACCATAACTCCCCAATGCATGAAGGGTCTTTAACTGACCTGGTTGCCAGGATGCTCATCATGGGGGTCCTTGGGTTGGATGCAGCTTGACTGTGTGGCTCCATTGCATGTAGTTTGGCTCTCACACTTGTTTTGGTTCTGTTAAAATTTACGTTGTAAAGAATGAGATTTTATTTCAAATGTTTTACTACTTACTTCTAAAAACTCCAGCCATGCAATAGGGTGCTACAGAGTGCAGCAGAGACATAGTGGCCTCTTTTAGATAGAGTATTCACTTCATACCAGACCCCTGATGCCAGTGGCATTCATCCTGCTATTCAATGTGTTGGGTTTTGTTTTTGTTTTGTTTTGTTTTGTTTTGTTTTGTTTTACAAAAGAGTTAACAAGTAGAGGGACCCTATCAAATACGCAAGTCCAACAAACCAAAGAACCAAGTGATTCTTCTAATTCTAAGGGAACTTCATTCATTTACTTGGACCAAATATTTCTATTTTAAAGTTTACTACTAGAAAATTAGCATATGTGAAGATGAAGTAATCTACATTAGCTGACCTGTACGTCATTTCTTCTCCATAAAGCGACCTAGCTATCAGGAAGGCCACATGTACCCCTATTAATTGTAGCATCCATACCTCTACAACTCCACATGTTTCAAAAGGTACTGGTTTTCTTTCTTCCTTTTCTTTTTTATTGGGGGGGGCTGGAGTGTATCTTAGTTTTAGGGGAGTCTTTCTAAGTATTCCAGGGTGGCCTGGAATTCATTATACACCCAGGCTGGCCTCCAACTCACAATTCCCCTGCCTCTTTCTCCCAACTACTGCAATTACAGATAAGCCACCATGTCTGGCTAAATGCTGCTTTTCCACCAATCAGTGCCTGTTTCACAGAGGAAACTAAAGACACTCATCTGCTATTCACAAGAAGCCAAGAGACACAGTATACAAGGCTAATCGCTACTGCATAAGACATGGCTGCATTCCCTTTGAAAGCCTCAAGTCATGACTGAACAGGAGCACATCACAGAGATTAATTTTCAGCAAGTTTCTGAATAGAAGAACATTTCGTGCATAAGGCACAAAGAGAAAAATACGTTTTCTTGAATAAAAACGAAAAATACAGTCGAGTTGGTTTATTAGGAAAGAAAAGTATGTGCGGAGGATGAAGGAGTGAAATGGTAGGTAAGGGTACTCAGCCAGAGGAAGTGGTGCTGCTCTGCTGGGATCCCCTCCATCTGGAGGTGGGGGCAGGAGGATCAAAAGTTCAAGGTCATCTCAGCTACACAGCAAGTGTTAGGCTAGCCTGGGCTACACGAGGATCTGTCCAACACAGACAAAAAGAGAAAACAAATGAGTGACGAGGGAGATCCCCAAAGCATATGCGGCCCTTCCTCCCATGAGGGTTCTTACAGCAAGGTTGAGAGGTGAGGGGTGGGACAGGGGGTGGAGGCAGCCACTTTGATACCTAGCTGGGAAGGGAAAGTAGCATAATTTGAGTGACAGTCAAAGATTGCTTCTTATTGTGATCAAGGTGAATCAAGGCAAACGGTATAGGGAATCGAATATAACTACTTTGCATAACGATTATTAATTTAAGAGTTGGGGAAATGGTTATATAAAGAATTTGGGGGGTTGTGTGATGATAGAAGAAAATTCTAACAGCAAAAACAAATGTTGTATGCTCTAGAAATGATATATAAATCAAATGCAATATGCTTTAAATTCTTCTCAAACAGATAATTTTAATGGTAGCATAGATTTCTTTTAGTTCAAAACATTAAAAAAAAAAAAACCCTCACTGTTGGAAAGATAAACCTATAACATTTCAATGAAAGTGTCCTCCATGCTTTTCCAGCACTATGACAAAGCCTGAGATTATGCGAATAAAAATCATTTAGAACAAATGACAAATTGTGCTGTCTTCCAGCCACTGGGTGCTGTCTGTAAGGATGGGTGGCCAAGGTGCGCTTAAAGTTTGCATAGTGTGATTGAAGTCTATATTGGTTACTTTACTGCTGTGAGAAAATAGCACTACCAAGGCAACTTAAAGAAGAAAGATTTTATTCTGGCTTATATAGTTGCAGTGGGTCCACAATGGGTGAGGGTAGAAATCTGTGAGATCACATCCTCAACCATAAACACACAGCAGAGAGAGAGAGAGAGAGAGAGAGAGAGAGAGAGAGAGAGAGAGAGAGAGAGAGAGAGAGAGAGAGAAACAGAGACAGAGACAGAGACAGACAGAGAGAGAAGTGAAAATAGGGCAAGAATATAAACTCTCAGTGCCCACCCCCAGTGATGTAATCCTCCAGCAAGCCAAAGCTTCCTTACAGCCTCCCCAAGCATCAACACTACTTGGGGACCAAATGTTCAAATGCGTGAGTCTATGGTACACATTTCCCATTCAAAACAACACAGGCTCTTTGAATAGATTGTTTTCACTTGGTTCAGGATTATAGGGCTGACCACAAGCCAGGCAGCCATTGCTTACCAACGGAAATAGCAAGAATAGTTTGGTTACATGAACTAATTCCTGGATGCCGTGGGGCTTTCCTCCTTTTGGTGTTTTCATTTGTTTTTGTAGATCAAGGAAAAATTTAATGTCCTGTTGAGCTACTTTTCTCTGAGGCAGATTGAACAATTTTAATAAGGGAAATTTATTATCCCATAATTCAACAAGGTGTCTCACTGTGTCTGAGAGAGTATCTATCTTTTGTTTTGTTTTGCTGAGACAGGGTTTCTCTGTGTAGCCTTTGCTGTCCTGCACTCACTTTGCGGACCAGGATGGTCCCGAACTCACAGAGATCCACCTGTCTCTGCCTCCCAGAGTGTTCCCAGAGTGTTGGGATTACAGGCATTTGCCACCACAGCCGTCTATGTCAGTCGTTTTTAATAAGAGAAAGCCTGATCAACAACACTGTTCAGAACTAACTCTTGTCTCTGCAATGACGGAGGATGCCATGTTGGTCAATGTACCTCTTGATGCTTCGAGAAGCCACTCTGAGGTAATGAAATGAGCTAGAGCATTGTGACATCACTACAACAGTACATTTAAACTGAACTTGATCCTTGACAAAACAAGCAAACAAAAACAGATTTTAGTCAGGTGGAAAAGGGTGGCTTCATCTGCTTCCCTCGCTGCTCCTGTCCCAAATTCCTTCTCATGAAAACAGTCCATTGAAATTTTCCTGATTACTTCTGACAAGCAGCCAGCATGCCAGAAGCTGATCGGGGTTCTTGAACTGTAGCAATGAACAAACAATAAGAGGGTCTTTGTTCGAGCATTTTCAGGGATACATCACTCTGTTACATCATCTTTTGTTGTTGTGTCATCATGAGCCACATTCCACCTTCTCTTGCTTATCTGAGGTTCCTGTCTCTGGGTCCCTCTCTTAGCCATGGTGTCTCTTCCCAGGCATAGAGCAGTAACTTAGACAGGCATCCCCAGAGAAAGAAGTACATACTCTTAAAAATTCAATTCTAACCATTGTGACTTGTATTAAAATGAAAGCAGCTGAGGGAGAACCCTTCCCCCTCACTATGGCTTCATAATATTGCTTGGGCTAGCCTCCAAACCTGCAGCAACATGCTCCCTGCAGGATGGAAAAATACAACAATGGGGTCATGCCTAAACTCTCAGGAATCATTCTTGCCACAGTCAGCCAAGGGAAAGTGATATGATGTCTCCCCAAAATAGGCATGATTTTTATTACACCAAATCTATGCTCTAATTCCATCAAGGTTAAGTGAATTACAGTGTCTGCCAGAAGGATGGGTGAGGTAGCAACTTTATCTTGAGTTTTAAATTTCTCTATCATAATTCATTCCAAAGAACAAAACATATCCGAAATTTCCATATACACTCAGTGCTGGCTGCAGGCAATAGCCAGCTGTCTGCAGAGGATGGCCTAGACTTTAGGCCCACCACCAGCAAGGATCTTAATTAATGTTCTGAGTGAGGATGGCCACATTATGCATAGTGAAGCATTTGAACTACAGGCCTTAACAGGTCAAAAAAATACCATTATCCTGGAGCTATCATTCATAGCAAGAAATGTACAGACTAGCAATTGGCTTTAAGAGAAATAATTCTTTTGCTTAAAGTTTGCAATCTGGTAAAACATACATTTCAAAAATGGCAGGACTATATTGTTGAACTTGCCAAAACTACAAATTTATATACATGTTTGTATTAAAAATGACCAATAACACTGCTGATAAACTGTAATTTATCCTATTTTCCTTTCTCAAGGAAAGAAACACACACACACATACACACACACACACACACACACACACACACACACACATGCAAATACATATTTATAGAAACAAACTTGGCCACCAAATAATTCATTAATACATAATAAAAGGTCTTACTTGGTGAATTACAAATATATATGTATATTTCATGAAGTCCTAATCTTTTACAGCTTTGGAGCTTATAGACTGTGATGCTGTAGACCACAGCTGATGTCTTGAGCTGAGAACTTTGCACACAAGGAGACTCGATGGCATGCAGAGCGTTCTCCTTGGCCTCCTCATAGTGTCCTGTCCATTGCCCCAATAAAACTCATGACAAAAGCTAGAATTCCTCTTCTCTAAAAGCTAGAACTACCTAAGGCAAATCATAGGCTCTAGGGCAGTCTCTCTGCATTCCTGGAGCCCCATTCTGGAGGCACTCTATAGGGAGGAGGAAATGCTGGATAAGGGAGGTCCCAAAGAATCTGACACGCAGGCGCATAGCCTTCCCATCTTTGTCATATACCCCATCCATCTCATTTTTACATAGGTGACCATTGCTTTTGGAACCTAATTACAGAAGGAGGCAGCTTTTGCCCAGCCCTTTCGTCTTTGTTTCTGAATGCCCCAGTGCATGTAGAACATGGATTAAGTAAACGTGTTACACTGGCCCCTTGTCAGCCTATTGCTACAGAAGTGCGGCCTGCAACGGCGACAAAGGGTGTCATCATCCCCATTAACAGCAAAGCTGTCTCCTGAGACACAAAATAAGAGCTGGAGAGATGGCAGTGTTTCACCTGCTGTGTGTGTGTGTGTGTGTGTGTGTGTGTGTGTGTGTGTGTGCATGAGGGGGGGGCGCGCGCGCGTGTGTGTGTGTGTGTGTGTGTGTGTGTGTGTGTGTGTGTGTGTGTGTGCACCTAGCTTTCTACTGTAGTATGATATCTCAGTCAATGTTCTATTGCTATGAAAAGTCACCATGATCGTGGCAGCTCTTATGATACAAAGAAAGCATTTACTTGGGGCTTGAGTCTATTATCCTCATTGTGGCACTCATGGCCACACACAGGAGATATGGTAGCATAGAGTTCTACAACCAGATCCAAAGGCAGCCAGCCAGAAGAGAGAGGGATACTGGGCCTGGCTTGGGCTCCTGAAGCCTCAAAGCTCACGCCAAGTAACACTTCCTCCAACAACGCCACACCTCCTAATTCCTGTCAAGCAGCACCACTCCCTAAGGACCAAACAGTCAAATCTATGAACTAGTGAGGACCATTCTTATTCAACCACTACACATGCTATCCATAAGGAAGAAAATAAGGCCTGAGTAAAACACAACAAAGCATTTGTTCCTGTTCTCAGATACCCACTACTTGCATTTCCCTTGCATCTTTGCTGTGATATGCTAACTGATTTCTTTAGCAGTAAAGGTAGCCCTAGGGCCTTGTATGTGCTAAGCAAACACTAACTGCTGTCTGTAGCCCTAAAACCCCCTTTTACCATTTTGTATTTTGAGACAGGGTCTCACAAAGTTAGGGCTAACCTTTAATTCTCCGTTCTGCCTCAGCCTTCCAAGTAGTTGTCAGCTTGCAGGGCCAGCGTAGCTGCCACAAATATGCTTTTATAACCAAGGACCATCACAGGGACTTTCAGGATAACTCCGCTGATAGAAGGAGGAAAATGTTTCACTCAAAGTGGGTATAAGTTTCACAAAGTTGGGTTTATTTTTCTTTCTAAAGATTTATTTTAATCCAGGAATGTTGGGGGTTGGTCTGATGTATTTTGATGCTAATTAATAAAAAGCCATCACACCTGGCCAGGGCAAGTGGGATAGACATGGCTAAGGTTCCTGGTCTGGAAGACAGAGAGAATCTTGGGAAGAGAGACCAGTGGAGAAGGAGAGAGAGAAAGAGAGAATCTTGGGAGGACAGGAGACCAGAGGAGAGGAGAAGAAGGATGTGCCATGGGTTAGGTGGAGGAGAAGCACATGGACAGCATGAATGGAGATTTGGCCCAGATGATAATTAGCAAGTATTTGGGATTATGGGTGGGAGGTAGCTTGATAGAAATTATTAGAAGCAGATAGCATGGGAGTGGGGTAGGTATATGCATACTACTATGGGAAATAGCTCAGGGGATTAATATCTGCCCTGCCCCAGGTTAACTAAGGCTATTTTAAAATATAACAGGTGTCTGTGTCTTGATTGATTGCTAGTGGGTTAGAATATACTGCCATAATAATAATTATAGGCCTGATAATAAACATTATTAGGCCCTATTGGTAATATAACCACAACACAGGCATGGTGACACTGATCTATATTCCTAGCATTCCAGAGTTGAGGCAAGAGAATGAGGAGGTGAAAGGCATCCTCGGTGAATGGTGAGTTGGACTACATGACACCCTCTCTCAAGAAAAAAAGGGAAAAAAACAAAGAGAGAAGAGAATACATCCTCCACAGTTACATGGAGAGCGAGGACTGACTCTGACATGAACTCTGGTGCCCCATATTTGACCACATCACCTTGGTGGGGAGGCCTGGTGGAACTCAAAGAAAGAATAAGCAGGCTACCAAAATGAGACTTGATAGGCTATGACTATAAAGAGGGGGAGGAGGTCCCCCTTGGTCTTAGACCTAGGGGAGGGGAATAGGGTGAAAGCAGGAGGGAGGGAAGAACAGGAGGATACAAGTGATGGGATAACAATTGAGTTGTAATCTGAATAAGTTAATTAAATAATAAAAATGGTTCAATTTCCTGTGTATACTCGGAGGAAGAATAGCAGGCTACGGAGAAGAGACTTGATACCCTATGAGCATATACAAGGGGAGGAGGTCCCCCTCAGTCACAGTCATAGGGGAGGGGAGTAGGGGGAAAGCAGGAGGGAGGGAGGAATGGGAGGATACAAGGGATGGGATAACTATTGAGATATAATATGAATGAATTAATAAATAAAATAAAATGATTCAGTAGTTTAAAAAAAAGAAAAGAAAGAAAAGAATAGGAGCAGAAAGAAACAAGACATAAAGACGCACATAAGGTGACAACTAGGGTTATCACTTGTCACTCTCCGACCTCAGATAGTCTTTATCCTGGCTATCCTAGCTGTCCTGAAACTCACTCTGTAAACTAAGCTGGCCTTGACCTCAGAGATTCACACACTTCTGCCTCCTGAGTGCTGGAATGAAAGACATGCCAACACCATCTGGCTATCAATTGTCACTTAACAGAGATTAGAATCAAGACCTAGTAATCGTTGTGGATTCCACAATCTGCTAGCCTTGCTCCTTTGCTGGAACACTTTTTTTGGTCCTTTGACCTCGTCCATGGATCCTTTCTGTTTTGAAAAATCCTTAGTTTTCATAAATACATCAGAAACATTGTTTTCAAAGCCACATTGTCTTGAAATGGAAATAGAACCTGAACAGATATTTATGAAACTCAGTCACTAGAATAAGTGGTCACATGGAGGAAGGTGGTTTCAGTGGGGTGAGTGGACGAGCTGTTAACTGTAGCCTGCAAGCGTTTCAGGGTGTGTTGAGTCAGGTGGGCCTGGATTCTATGGGCTGGCCTAGTGATTCATGAATTATTTGTCTGGAAAAGGAGAAGGAAAAGGGAAACTAACTTTCAAAGAGCTACATGGTTTGATGTCAGTATTAGCAAGAGGTTTCAGGAAAACCAAACGGCCTTCTGTTGAGCAATCAAATGAGGTTTTACAAAGCACATGTGGGCTCCATCTTAGCCAGAGACTGAAACTGTCCTGGGAGCTGCTGAATCCCACAATGGATGAATCTACACCAGATGCAACTGCAGAGTGAGACGGCTTTTCTACTGGGACTTACCTTGAGGGAATGACTTCAAATATTTTGTACTAAAACCTTTTTTTTTTTTTTGTAACTTTAAAGAACAAAATAATTGGAAAACAGCAACAGCGAGACAGACGCCTGGTAGACCTGAGACTAGACTTTCTTATATGAGGTAAGTGACGGCAGCAACACAGAGTTGGAACGCAACCTGCAAACACCTAGTTTTTACCCTGGGACAAGTGTCCTTTACAGCTACTTCCCAAATTCTCACCTGATTGACTCTGTAGTTATGCCGTGCTCTCCACTGCTTTCTTTTCCTTTCTTTCTTAGGACTTATCCATGCACTAGACGATATATCTTATTTTTAACAATTTTTGTTCATTCCTGTTCCCCATCATAACTGAAAGGCATAAGGGCAGGAATTCTGTCTGTGCAGTTCTGGCTATACCAAAGTGTCAGATAAAGTTATGCTCGAGGCGCTCGCTCAGCAGGTGCATTTTTAATGAGCAGGGTCGGAGTCTTCTCTGCATTTGCTTCCCACTCTGAAAACATTATGATATCTCCTCTCACTTATGCCATGAGAATTTGACCAACTGAGGCACAAGAGCACTGAATACAATGGCCAGCCTGTATCTCCAGGCATGCAGCTAGCGAGCATCAATGCCACCATTGCCCCATTCAACACGTCAAAACAGAAGTGAACTAACTTCCTAAGTCACACGAGTGTTTAGTAAGAGCTAGCCAGCATCTGGTTGGACTTGCATTCTGGGACTTAATTGATTAGACATAGAGTGTTACATAATCCAGGTTTTGCCTCAAGGTGGTTATGTACCTGAGGAGGACTTTGAACTCCTGACCTTCACGCCTCCACCTGCCAAGTGCTGGGATTACAGCATGGCCTACTATGCCTGCTTTGTTCAGTGCTAGGGCTCAAACTTTGTGTTCACTAGGCAAGCCCTCTATGCCAAGCCGGGACCCTAGCCCCATGCTAGCACATTTTAAAACAAAGAATATTTAATAGCATGTCTCATTCTGCACACCAACCCTTTACAGAGTGTTTCAGAACAAAGCAGAACAACACCAAAAATAGCTATCACTTATCCAGTGTTTACAAAGACAAAACACATTTCTCTCCATAAATCTTTTTGTTAATACGTATTAATATGACCCTGCGACGTCACTTCTACTGTTCATATGCCGTTGATAAACTCTGAGTGATAGAGATGCTGTGTCACTTGGCCAAGGTCAGAGCTGAGAGTTTCAGTAAGAGTCTCGGAACCTCAGCATCTGTAAGGATCGTGGCCACTCCCCACCACCTAAGCCCAAATTTTCTCCACTTAGCATTGTTGTCTATCTTCTCCACAAGGAGATGCTGGAGGCAGATCTCGACTCTAGAGAGCTCTGGTTCTGAGTGATGTGTAGGACAGCAGGTTAAATGGACATATGCTATCAGAGAGCCACAAAACTGCTCACACTAAGGAGCCAGCTGAAGGCCAGAAGCCGCCCAGGGGAAGGAATGCTGGGCCACTCTCAACTGCTCCTGTGTACAAAAGACTCTTTCATCGGGGCTTAGAGAGAAGAAACAATGCCCTCTGCTCTCCCTGCTTTGGGAGGTCTTACATCACTGCTTCTCACATTCCAAGAATTCAGCAGAAACAGCTGTTCCATCCCAGGCACCAGGACCCACTGTATTCCATGTTGCTTGCCACTGTTAACTATCAGCCTGTGTGATAAATCCACCTTACAACAAAAACCCGGGAGTGGGTAGGGAAGGAAGAAAAATCTCTGACTTTGTAAGACAGCATCCTGTCCTTCACGTGTTCTGTTTCATCACTCCCCTCAGTCTTCAAACGAATGCATTAAGATTCTTGCTTCTTCTGACAGAACATAGTCTGTACAAATTTGGCCATTAAAATTAATTTCGGGGCCAACCAGCTGGCTCTAGCTGCACATGCCTGGCAATCTGATTTGGATCCCCAAAACCCACGTAAAAGTGAAAGGAGAGAAAAGACTACTCGAATTGTCCTCTGACCGTTACATATGCACAGGAGAATGTGCATGTACACACAATCAAACACACACACACATACACACATACACATACACACACACACACCAAGTTCCTAGTACTGAAAAAACTTAAAGTAAAATGAGATAATTTAAAAATGACTTTGAGCCTGGCATAGTGGAGCACACCTTTAAGGAGGCAGAGGCATACTGATCGCTGTGAGTTCAAGCCCAGCCTGGTATACAAAGTGAGTACAGGACAGCGAAGGCTACACAGAGAAATTCTGTCTCAAAAAAACAAACAACAAAACACACACAAAAAAAAACCAAAAAAAAAAAAAAAAAAAACCAAACAAACCAACCAACCAACCAAAAAAAGACCCAAAAAACAAAAAAACAAATAAAAACTTTAAAACAAAAATGTATGATTTTCTTTGACATATATATATATATATATACACACACACACATAAATATATATGTACACGTAAGTGTATATATGTATATGTATACATGTGTGTATATACACACACACATAGTACAAAATGAGAGAGTAGAGCAGGGAGGAGTCAGGAAACTTTGTATGCAATTCTCAAATAAATTACAACCCTAAGTAATTATCAACAATTACCTAATTTAGGCTAAGCTATCATAAATAAAAAATATCCTGTGCAAGTGTTCTTTTTAATTTTTTAAAATTATAAAATGCTAAAGATAGGAAATGTCTTAATATGGAATTCAAAGGTCATACACATTGAAGATTATGCCTGCCCCACCTATGTCACCCTAACTCCAAACCCTGAATCCTACACCCACTTCTGAGCTTCAAGGCCACTGACTACAGGCTAAGGAATTCCTCACTGGTCTAGGACTATTTGGGAGGCAAACCCATCAACACAGACATGCAGGCATACTTACAAGTACTCTCTAGAAACACATCATCAAAAAGTTTATAAACTAAAGATGTTAGGTATGGTCTTTGGATTTTGTTTGTTTGTTTTAAGTCTGTATATGGCACACGGGCACATGTGGCCTGTGTGCGCGCACACACGTGCATGCGTGGGTGGGTGCATGCATGTGTGTGTGCATGTGCCTGGGTGCATGTGTGCGTGCGTGGGTGCCTACGTGGATGCATCCATGCATGGATGCGTGTGTGTGTGTGTGTGTGTGTGTGTGTGTGTGTGTGTGTGTGTGTGTGTGTGTGAGTGCGTCTATTTTCGTGTCTCAGGTGTGCACCAAGGGCAATCAATGCATGTGGAGGTCAGAAGACAAGTCGCAGATGCTGATTTTTCTCCTTCCACAATATGGGTCCCAGGGATCAAATTCAGGTGGTCAGGCTGGTAGCAATCGCCCTTTACTGACTGAACCAGATTAAGGGCCCTAGAATGTTTCAGCTCTTACAGCAAATGAAAAACCAGGGAAGGAGCTTGCGCTCTTTCTCTGAAACATAAGGAAGATCAGTGTCAGATCCTGGCAGGCACAGACATTCTGTTAAATACCATTATAACTTTTCCATGCACAGATGGCCATTTTATGCTCAAAATAATTATTAATCTGTGTTCATAAATAACTTCTCTCCCATTTAATTTTTGAGAATGAGTTTATTCTTTCAAGCAAAATTTAAAAATTAACATGGACCAAAAAAATGGCTTTATTTATACAATCATCCAAAACAAGGATAGATTTCCCACTGCTTTATTTTATGTGTTGCCTAATTTATTTTATTTAGCTATCAAAGGTAAATGATGCCACTTAATGGAAAACATCAATAATGCTATTTCACTGAAAAAATACTGTGTTTTTGGAAAGACTCATTTTTATATACCTAGACTAATTTTAAATGGAAAAAATATATATTCTCAACTTTATTTACATGTGCAATTTTTAATGTTCTACGTGTATATATTTCACACTATAAAATAGTGGTAGAGAATTGATAAGAACTTTTGATTTAATGTTTTTGAGAAATACTATGTTCATGTAGTGAGATAAAATAAGAAAAGGCTTTCAGTAGATTGTTAGCCAGCTCTTCCAAATATAGAACATGTATATACATATATATATATATGTGTGTGTGTGTATATATATATATATATATATCTTTAAATGTAAGGCTGTTCAAAGGCCTTATATGTATTCAATTTAAAGGCTCTGAAATCTTATCTCAAATTCTGATGGGAAAAGTCATGCATAGTTGTCCTCTTTCATGACTTAATTTGAGCAAGGGTCTCATAATGTAAAAGATCCAGCTGCACTTTACATACGCATCAAAAATATTACCTTGACGCAAAATTTAGAATATAATTATCATAGGGGGTCCCAGAGGACTGTAAAAATAATGAATGAGATTGTCTTTTTAAAAAAAAATCAGCAGTCTTGCAAAAATCAGTATTTGTATTCCATTTATTTCTACCCAGTGAACTGGAGGACGTGAGAAAACGGTGCCCCTTGTGAATCGGTGCTTAAGAATAAGGGCAGGGAATGGAGCTGCATTCCTTGGCTGAAACACTGTCAGCAATGACTAGAGAAATATCTCTGCTCCTTCTCAGGGGTCTCTGCCTCTCAGCATGTCAGGAGAGGAAACCATACAGGTGCCAGGGTCTGTGTAGTTCTTAGAGCTCTGGTTTGGGTTGGTCCTGGCAATGCCCCTGAAAATCACCTCATGTACTGAGTCTTGGAGGGCAGGAAAAGGTTCAGGTTTGCACTCGAAATTTCTGGACTGACAAGCTGTCAAATAACAAAGAATGATTTAATTTATCTTCTCCTTGCATGGGTCATTCTCTTAAGAGAATGTGCCCAATTCCTGTAACATTGATTCTTAACACAATGGTCCCCGTAGAGATTTTTCTTCCAAGTAAAACTAGGCATTTTAATTGTAAGCTGGTGTTTTGATTGATGCTCAGCAACTAATCTCTCTCCAAATATGGTCTTTGCTCCAAAATAGGTTTCATTTCACATTTCCTCCTAGTCACAACCACTAGATCCGGGAAACGACTTCCTGTCAACTAGCCTGTGTTTTATGTCATTAATTCCGGCCATTTGCCTTAGGCTATACCACACTGGTCATGTCAGTCTGAGCACAGAGACATTGAATTTGACTGGCACCCACAGCTCTTTAAAAATCGAATGCACTGAACATTTTACCTTGTTATTTTCAAGGGAAATATAATTGAGAATTGCGATGGATTCCTATTGTCCTCACACTGAGCTTGGAACCTTCCTTTTTTTTTTTTTTTTTCTATCCCCTTAAGTCTACATAAGAAAGAATGTCTCCGTAGCCTTTGCTCTTCCGCCCACCACATCCAATTATTCACAAAATGAGTGTTCTCAATACTAGAGGATCACGTCTGATGGGTCACTTGACACTAAAATAACAGTATGAGAGCAAGTTTCTCAGAGCAACTGGGATGGATCCTATGCCATTATACACCATCGCTTCAAAGTGTCCAGTTAATAGGAAATGCCATGAAAATGGAAAACTTCAACAAATGCTCCGCCTTCAAGAGCCAATTTTTTTCAAGGTATCTTTGAGTGCCCTTGAGACAATTGGTGCATTTAAAACCATATGAAAACCCGCATGTTAACGAGGGATGCAAATCCAACATTTGGATGGAATCCAAATAGCTTCAGTTTCTAAAGATTCATGGAGTCTGCGTGAATCAGAGGGGCCCGTTAACGTAATTACAGACTGCAGAAGATGATTTACAACCCCAATTTTTCAATGTTGGTTTAGTCTTCTCTTTTTATAACAGGACAAATTAGAGGCTTCAGCTTATAGAATTTGTCCATCAAAGACTGTGAAACTGTGCATGCACTGTTCTGAAATTCACCTATGATTTTTAGAAAAAAAAATTTCAAGCTGGGAATAGCGGAACATACCTGTAATCCTAGCACTTCAAAGTAGAGATAGAGTGTGTGTGTGTGTGTGTGTGTGTGTGTGTGTGTGTGTGTGTGTGTATCAGAAGATTACATTACTGGGCAGGCCAGATGGCTCAGTGGGTAAAGACAGCTGCTGCCAACCCTGAGGACCTGAACTCAATTCCCAGGACCCACAGTTCAAAAAGAAAGAAAGAAGATGAAGACAGTCCCATAGGTAAGTGTGTGCCACTCCATCATAAAGATGTAAGCTGGTTCCCAAGCACCTATGTCGTAAACTGGACACACACACACACACACACACACACACACACACACACACACACACACCCCTGTGAAAGATTTTATGCTTCACACTTCACATGAGCTCCCCATTCTCTAAGGCCTCCCAATCTTCACCCATTTGCCTCCAATGACAGGAAACTTGCCCTGTGCTAGGGATTTTGGAGGGGGAGGAGGCTGTATAAGAATTTTTTCTGATTCTCTTGAAAGTTCTTGTTTCTTTTTTATTCTGAGATGCTTCGTGTGGCTGTGAAGGTGTTGACATCTAAAGACTCTACCATTAATCTCTCCTTTATTCACTCTTAACTGGTGTGGCCATGTGAGCTAGATGCTGTTCATCAAGGATCTTAAGCTTGTACTGAATTGTCTTCAACCATCTAGGAAATACATGAGTGAACAACCATGACATCGCTAAGTGTAGGTGTGTACTGCTGTGATCCCAGCACTCAGGAGGCTGAGGCAGGGGGATTCAAGTTTAATCAAGCCTACGCTGCATAGTGAGATCCCACCTCAAAATGTCCAGGGCAGGGATGTACCTCAGTTGGTTAGACTATTTTTCTAACATACACAAGGACCACTGAGAGAAAAGAATTCTTGAACGCGATGGCCATAGAAGACCCACGCAATGGAGCACTCATGAGTTTGTAAAATGGTAGATAACAGAACAATAATCATTAGCTGGCAGTGTTACCAAAAGCGGGGAGTGTCTTAATGTTATCGAAGAGCCTGTATCATTTTCATTACTCTTAATAGAAATAAGAACAATTAACCATGGGTGGTCAAAGGAAGGGACAAGGATATTAGCCCTCTGGGTAGTCATCTGCATGTACTCAACTGTAACATTTAATCCAGCAACTGGAAATTCAGTGTCCAGGGCTTCCATAGCTCAAAGTTAGGTGTATTTACAAGCTGGCATATGGATGGAAGGGAAGTACAACGGGCAATTTCAACTGATCGCACTATGGGTTTGTCGTTATTGCGTCCATGGGGCTCCAAGTTAAGTCGGCTTCCTTAAACTAGATCAAAACCCTGAAAATTTACATATGATTTTATCTCCTTGCAGATATGAGAAAGTTACAAGAAAGGTTAAAATCTTGCCAAAATTCAATGAAATATTTTGTGTCCGAGCTGTTGCTAATAATTTCTTTCAGCCTACTCAATAAACAATAGGTGAAATCCTATATGGTCCCCAGCTATAGAGACTGTGCCTGCCAGTCTTTTAGTGTGACAAGAGTCTCAGCCCCCATCATTATCAGCATTGAGCTACTGTTACTGTTCTACATATTTTCATATAGTTTCCATATCTGATTCCTATCCCACTGAAGAAACCAAGAAATAATCACACAGTATCTTTTCTTCTTTTAATTGTTTACACATTTTAATGTGTGTGTGTGTGTGTGTGTGGAGGAGCATAGTGTATATACGGAGGTCAAAGGGCAATCTGTGGGAGTCTATCTCCTCCTCTGCCTCATGGGTCCTGAGGATAGAACTCAGGTGACCAGGCTGGGGGGCAAGCACCTTCACAGTGGAATCATATCACCAGCCCATGACACAGGTTTTTTAACATGAACAATACCTTTGGGGAAAATAGAATTTGAAAAGGTACACCATGAGTGAGCTGACAAAAATAAACCCCCAAAATAAAAAGTCTCTGGACTGACAAAGGTTGCATGGAACCACAGAGCCTGGATACTGTGTGTGTGTGTGTGTGTGTGTGTGTGTGTGTGTGTGTGTGTGTGT
>OU015753.1:79538365-79561090 GCA_907169655.1 Acomys percivali
ATAATAATAATAATAATAATAATAATAATAATAATAATAATAATAATGGCAAAAATATCTACAACATAAAAGAAACAGTCTTCAGCTGTTTTAGGCACTCTGCCCTTAAACCAAACAATAGCATGGGTGCGCTGTTATTTTGAGGGACCCACTTGGCACCACACTCATCCTCCAGAGTGCATTCTGTAACCCCAGAAGCATCTAGAAAATAACCGGGGGAAAAAATCAAAGAGAATATTGTCCTCCTTTATCTATTTGCTGGAAATTTAAACTCACCAGGCGTAGTTGCTTATGCCTTTAATTAGAACACTCCAGAGACTAGTCTGATCCACAATAGAATACTGCAGACCAGTCAGGACTGCAATAGTGAGTCCCTGTCTCAAAAAACCAAAACAAAGCCAAAGCCCCTTGGTTCTATGGGCAGCTGACAGATGCTGGCTAGGGGAGGCATGCTGCCTCATGAATCATTGGTGAGCCCACCAGGCTCTAGTGGTTAGATTCAAACCTGGACCGCGCGCACAGTCCTGATTAAATTCTGTGGAACACTAAACAAAACTCTAATAGGAAATAAGGAAAAGAGGGTTTTTTTTGTTTTGTTTTTTGTTTTTTTGGTTTTGTTTTTGTTTTTTCTTGTTCTTGTTGTTGTTGTTGTTGTTGTTGTTGTTTTAGGCATGGTGTGGGGCTGGTAAAAAGTGGGAGGAAAATGGGAGATAGTGGAGGAAAGAGACAAAATACTTAAGTGTACATTATGGAATTGTGAAAGAATGAAATTGACTTTAAAAAAAAAAATCTAACAAACAGAAGAACCCTCTTGGTTTAGGGATGGTGGGAGAGCCACCTCCAGGCAGTCTTCTTAACATTTTCACTTCGAGGGCAGGTGTGTTGCTTTGTCGTTGCAACTCTACAGCTTAGCCCCTGTGTGAGGCGACTGCAGATCAGCAGCGGCAGACTTGATTTCTATTCCCAGCTTGCCTTTTGTTAGTTAGCTAGCTCTAAGGGCTGAGCCCATCCCCCTAATGAGCAGCCCCGCATCTGTGGGGCAGCTGCACAGAACCATCCCCGGTCACGACACAGACGGCAGAATCACAGAGCCCCTGAGGGCCCTCTGTCAGCAAGACCTGGGCTTCCCTTGAGACTCGGTGCCTGCGGTGCCTGAGATGTTAAGTAATGATGAAGCCCAATGGAGCTATCAAAGAGAACCGCGCATCTCCCTGTGATCGCCGCATTGGCCACATTGGGACACACTCATGCTCCACCTTTCTGCAAAGAGAACACCTCATTTCTTTCCATTTACACTGAAGCATCAAAGTCATATTTCAGCAACACACGCCCCCAACTCTAAGCCAAGCAAAAATTGAACTGAAATTCTTGTTTCACTCACACTAATTTAATTTGAAATAATTAAATTTCAGAACTTTAGTCTAATAAGTAGCTTACAATTGGGGGGAGGGGTTTACAAATACTCTTTAACATGTAATTAAATTCTCTGACCATAAGTGCTAGTCTAAACGTAAAATAACTTTCATCTTTTAAAGTGTATTATTATTGAATGTATGTATGTATGTATGTATGTATGTATGTATGTATGTATGTATGTACCCACACGATGTTGAGGAGGGTATATGCATGCCATAGCACATGTGTAGAAGTCAGAGGATAGCTGTGAGATTTCTTGTCTTCCACATTTACAAGGCTTCTGGGGACTGAACTCGGGGTTCTGGGCTTATGCAAGTGAAGCCTTTAACTGGCCATTCTTCTCTGACCCCTGCACACTTGTGCTGTGGCACCTGTGAGTGCCACACACACAAGCACACACTTATTTTTAATTAAATAAGACTCACTGGCCTCTAACATGTAATATTGCTGTTGGTGTATCTGTATACCAGAACTAGATCCTAAAGCAGCATTTGCCAAATGGAATAGATTGTAGTCACATGAGGTCTTTTCCCTAACTATAAATGCAAGACTTAGAATAAATGCCACATGGCTCCCTTAAAAGCCTGTGGTGTGCAATATGCGCAGCTTTCTGCGGTACTCACAGTGCCGTGCAATCAGGAAGTTACACTCTAAGCTTATTTCCATCACAAACTTAGTTTATAAGGAAAAGGAAGGTGATTCTGTCGAGGGATGGAGAAAGGAAGACCTAGAAGGCGAATGGTGTAGGTATCGTGTAGTCAAATTAAAACTACTATGAAACACAGGAATTATATCTGTCCTGTGATGATGGGGGCAGCTCTGGGACATCTCGGAAGATGAGCTTGAGCTTGACTGGGTACCTGAGTTCTGCTGTTTCACCTCGATGCCGCATCACTTGTCATTTCCACCGCACAGTATGACCTCCCCACTACTCTGCAAGCCACGCCCAGATTGGTTCTTATTTTAGTCAGTCTTGTTTGTAAAGCATGGCTTGATTTATTCAGTTTTAGCTCATTAGCCTCTGCCTTTTTTTTCCTTTGGAGCCATTTTCTATTTTGCCCTGGCTGTCCTCTAATTCACTGTGTAGACCAGGCTGGCCTCATATTCACAGAGCTTCACCTACCTCTGCCTCTGAAGTAATGGATTAAAGATGTACACTATTCGGCTATGCATCTGTCTTATAGTCTTATTTAATTTTTTTAAAAGTGTGTGTGTGTGTGTGTGTGTGTGTGTGTGTGTGTCTGTATGTCTGTGTGTACACACTTACAGGTGCCATGGCACAAGTGTGAAGGTCAGAGAAGAATTAGTGAGAGTCATTTTTAAATCTTCTCCCCCCCCCCCCAAATGGAAAAGCTGTTTTATTGGGAGTCGTATACAGAAAACAAAATCCATAATTAATCTATATAAAGTGCATTTTAAGGTGAATCATCATGATTTTTAAATGTTATTTTTAAGCCTCAAATGATCAGAATGGAAAAGGTTAAGCTGCATTTGAGGAGAAGATAAAGCTAAGTCTTAGGGAGCATGGAACTCAATCCTCTAATTGTCACCACCTCGCCATCGCCCTCTGTGACAGGCAACCTGACCCCCATTCCCTGGAGAAATTTATCCAAGGTTACAAAGCAATGGTCTCAACTTGGTCTATCTCCTGGCCACTGGGGACCAGTGCTAGAAACCACACAAAGATGTGGCCTTCATCTCAAGCCTCAAGCAAGAATGTTACCCCACTGAGGTGATGCCAGACACCACTACTTCCTGTATTCAGTAGATGAAGCTAAGGTAGACCCACTGTCTTATTGGCACTATGAGCCTGCCACTGGTGAGCCCATGAGCTCCATGGCTGCCCACAGCTCAAGTATTTACTTAATAAAGAGATTAAATGCAAGGACCTGGAAGGGATTTCAGAACAGATAAATCAGCTCTCAAGAAGAATATCAATACCACAATCTCAGAGCAAAGAAAGATTACACTACCATCTAGAGCTATGTACAAGGCGGTTCTTCAAGTCTGAAGTCTGAAAGCCTTCTAGAAACAAAGAGAACATAGGTGTATGAACAGCCTGAGGGACCTAGAGAGTCTTGAAATCAGCTTACTGGACAAGGCTGTGTATACTTCCAGCAAATTTTATTTAACCAAGTATTTGTGTCTCTCTAGGCAAACCTGGGGACCAAACCCAGAACCTCAAGCATGCTAAGCATGCACTCTACCACTGAGCTACATCTGCAGCCACGGTGAATTTTAAAATGAGGATAGATGCTTGTTCGCAAGCTGGCTCTTCTGTGAGCTAGCTCAGCTACCTCAGGCTTACAACATGATTCCCACTTCCTACATAAAGATCTGTGAGTTCAGGATTGGGGGCACAGTCGGTTAACCTTAGAGAAGAGTCTGGTGATCAGCAATGAGGCACCAGTATAGAGTGGGGTTCAGGTACAAATATGGATATTGAGGATCCGGCTTGCCTCAGAAGAACATAAAAGGGTTAAAGTGAAGCAAAAACCAGAATTACAATTAAAGGTACTCTGCTTAAAAAAAAACAATAATCAAATTATAAAATGTATCACCTGTTATTGTTATATCAACATAAAAGACACTTCAAACAGAGTTTGGCTTGGATGATGCTGATGAGATTTTTTTGAGAGTTTGCAATTCATAAGTACATAAATATGCATGTGTACTTTCACAGCAAAGGCTTCTGGGAGAAGGAAGACTTCTTCGAAGCCCCTGCAGACACTTCCCTTTCCACCCTGCTGCTTCTACGCTGCAAATACCAGGAATCTCAAGAGCTGCCACGGCTCAGTCACCTTCACCCCAGCTTCCTTCCAGTCTGTCCCAGAGGGTTAAATGTGGTAGATCTGCCTTAGCTTTGATGCCTTTTCAGTAATTTTCTTCCAGTTGTAAACTGTAGCAGCTCTTCTTCTTCAGTCCCATCAGCCATTTCATTTGCATCACCTGACTGCAACCCAGGAAGAGGTGATTGGTCTAGACCAAGGATAGCGCCTGCAGCTGGTCCAGGCTGCACTGGGGTGGGCCTAGGTAAGTCAGGTAGGTGGTGCACGATGAACTCCATGGCTGATTTCTGTTGCTTCTGGCTCAGTGAGTAGGAATGGAACTGCTAAGGGAAGTCAGCAGCCTGCCACACCCTGGTAGCCAGCTCCCCCAGCCGCCCACCACAGCTTCTGCTGCCACCAGCACCCAGGGTCACACAAGCCCTACAGGATCACCCAAGCCCTATAACCTGTAAGTCTTACTTCTGTACTTCAAGCTACAAAATTCCTCACCGTCAGTGACTCTGCTTGCTGATTTAATGGTACAAACCTAAGTGATAGTTCCTTATCTTAAAGTCTTTCAGAGCTCTTTTTCTTTCTTAAGTCATATTTTCCTTCCAACTGGGGCTGGGAAAATAAACCAATATTAAGGAAGCAGATGCATAAAAATATAAATTATTGTGTCCTTGGAATGTGGTGCCCTTGGCTATCCTGTGTTGGGTTACTGGTGGTATACAGCTTCTGAGGGCAGTTGCCAGTAAGGGCAAAGCTTCAGCCATTGATCGCCAGGAGCTGACCATTTATCTGCTTCTCCAGATGGCTGTGTGGCCACATGTGAGGAAACTCCCTCATGAAAAGCTCAGGGCTTACTCTGCCCAGAGTGCAAGGTGAAGAAGAACATATTCACATGAACTACTCGACAGCTGGTATTTTTCTCAAATGTGAAAGTATGATAGATGATAGATATATGACAGATAGATAGATAGATAGATAGATAGATAGATAGATAGATAGATAGATAGATAGATAGATGATAGAGCAGCCCTACAGCTATAACACAAATATTTCTGATTTGATTATTTATTGAATTTATTTGTTGATCTTCCTATATGGAAATACTTGACTTATATGTCCTTGAGTTCACAAGTTACCTTTCTCATGGATGTCCTCTTATCGTGGCTGCCAAGATTCTCATTCTAAGACCATGAAAAGATGTCTACATGGCTTAGTATTTTCTTTTACTATTTCACTCTTCACATTTACATCTTTGATTGATAGTCATGGAACATGGTGTAACATGACACCAATTTTTCAAAATGAACTAGTTGATCCATCACCAACTATGGATCCCTACAGATCTGATGCTATCTTGGTCATATACTCAATCCCCCTGTATGTTCCCCTCTCTCTCTCTCTCTCTCTCTCTCTCTCTCTCTCTCTCTCTCTCTCGCTGTCTGTCTCTCTCTCTCCCCCGTCCCTCCCTTCCTCCCTCACTTCCCCCTCTCTCATTGACATTGTTATTTAAGACAAGATCTCAAGTAACCCAAGATGGCTTCACTCTTGCTATGTAGTTGAGCATAACTTTCGACTTCTGAACCACCTGCCTCCACTCCTGAGTGCAAAGATCACAGGTGTATAGCACCTCTCCCAGTTAGTTCAGAGGACTTTATTCATGCTAGGAAAGGATGCTATCAAATATATCTAAAGTATTCTTTTTCTAATCCTTAATTCCTTTCCTCATGAGAATGCTGGATCTAATTTATCTGGTATACATTTTTAATGTAATATATTGTAGAGATTATGCTACATGTGTAAATTTCCTTAGAAAAACCTTCTGTGCAGCTGAATTTTCCTCTATGAAAATACAATATGCCTTTCCACTTGCTCATATCTTCACTGAGGCCTTAAACACATACACACACACACACACACACACACACACACACACACACGAGTTTTTCATTTAAGTTTACACTTTGTTTCATTATACTTGAGTGTTTTGTGTGTTCTGCTGCTCCTAAAATTGTGGGTACAAAGAATTACAAGCTAAGAGTTCCATACTCACAGGGTTCAAACATTCTTAATAAAACCATTGAAATACCATGTGATTGTGTGCAAAGGATGGTGTCAACAGTAGGACCGTGAGGATAAGCACACAGAAGTGAGTCCCCAGAAGCATGGGATAGCATCTCCCAGCAGGCCTAGCCAGAAAGCATCTCAGGGGCAGAGGGACAAACACCTCCAGGGAGGCTTTACAGAGACAGGTGCTGCATGGAACTACACTTCCCAGGAAATCTACTGGAGTGTAGAGGGTTCAAGAGACTGAAGAGGAGAAGTGACAAAGATTGTGCTAGTCACTTTTCTTGCCATTCGGACAAAATACTTGACAAAAGCAACTCAGAGAAGGAAGGGTTTGTTCTGGCTCATGGTTGGAGGGCACACCATCATCATGGTTGAGAAGGTAGGTGACAGGAACATGAGGTAGGTGGTCATACTGCATCCACAGTCAGAAAGAAGAGAGAGATGAACCTTGTTGCTCAGTTCACTTTTTTTTTTTTTAATTCAGTCTGGAATCTCAGCACATGATGCTGCCACCCACAATGAAAGTAAGTCTTCCACAATAAAGGTAAGTCTTCCTAAATCAACTAAACTTGCCTAGAAACATCATATAGACACTCCAGGGGTGATTCTCAATGGTGGTCCTATACCTGCCCAAGGTGATGATAAAGATTAACCGTGACATGGACCCAATCACATGCTCTATCAAGAGTTTGGACTTTATAAGTATGGAAAGATTGTAAACAGAGGAAGCCCAAAATGCCTCCCACGTATTACAGAAAGGGTCTGTACATACCGCATATTACAGAGAATAAGAAAATAGGAGATCAGATTGATTTTCATGGTAGCAAACTGCTTCAGCCTGCAGTGTGGATGTCAAGGACAGAAGGACTTAGAAGTCTGAAACTCTAAGATTTACCAGTCAACAGGGAAGGCTGCAGCTTTTTGCCTTGAGCATATGATTGGCTGTGACTATAGATGTCACAAGGAGACGTATACGTAGAGGCGGTTGGGACTCATGGTAACAGCCAAGTCTCGTGCTTTCGTGGCGGCGGTTTCTCTCATTGCCATCCATTCCAGGACACAAGTGACAGGAGAGACGCCTGGAAACACAAATCTAGGACTGCTCAGGCTCTCAGTGTCAGATGGAAGGGAACCTAAGGAAGACTGACTGGGGAGTCACTAGAGCCATGAGAGAAAAACAAAGTAAGTGTCACAAAAATGAGGTCACAGAATGATTTAGCGAAAGGAGACATGAAGCGTGAGAAAGGAGTCACCTAGGGCCTTTATGCCTATCAGGGCAGGCTTCTACAGACTCCCTGACGCCAGAAAGATAGTAAATACGCCCAGTAAAAAGCCTTTTCTTCTTATCATCACCCTTAGCAGAACATGTAACTGACCGGACAGCAATTAAGGTCTTCCCCCTGTCTTTGTCACCCAAGGAAATAGCAGCACCTGGCTTGCTTAGCCTCTTTCTTCCCGGGTCTTAAATTATAAAAAAACCCAGACCTCTTTTTTTCTTTTAATTTTTTAAAATTTATTTTATTAATTTATTCTTGTTACATCTCTATGGTTATCCCATCCCTTGTATCCTCCCATGCTCCCCTCCCTCCCATTTTCCCCTTATTCCCCTCCCCTATGACTGTTCCTCAGAGGGATTAGCTCCCTCTGTATATGCTCATAGGGTATCAAGTCTCTTCTCAGTGACCTGCTGTCCTTCCTCTGAGTGCCACTAGGTCTCCCACCTCCAGGGGACATAGTCAAATGTGAGGCACCAGAGTACATGAGAAAGCCATATCCCACTCTTCACTCAAGTGTGGAGACTGTCCTGTCCATTGGCTAGATCTGGGTAGGGGTTTAAATTTTACCGCCTGTATTGTCCTTGGCTAGTGCCTTAGTTTGAGCGGGACCCCTTGGCCCAAATCTGCCTATCATAATGTTCTACTTGTAAGTTTCTAGGACCCACTGGATCCTTCTACATTGCTATTCTCACATGGGTCTCTTATCTAGAGTCCCAATAGGATGTCCTCCCCTCTGTCCCAGTTTCCTGGTAAGGGAAAGCTTTCGTAGGACATGCCCCTTGGGCTAGTATGCAGATATAAGTGAGTATATTAAAAAACCCAGACCTCTTAATGTTATTTAGGGATGTGTTCATGCTTATCTTCGCCAAGATGGGAGCCATCCTCCTTCTACATCAGTAACTTTGTGCTCATCCTTTGCCTCCACTTGCTTACCAGGTTGACAGTTTTAAGTAGAATTTACTCTGTATCCTAGAATCCAGTGGAGGACTAACTTCATAAAGAATGAATGGTGACCCGAAGCAAAGGTAAGATAATATTTTTGTAATTTTCACCTAATCTGAAACATGAGGACACTGAAGTGTTCTCCATTTGGAGGTAGGGGACAGTAAGTGCCAGCTGTAAACATTGGTTAGTCTAAAAGTATTCGCAGAATATTGAGAAGCTATAACCCTTTCTGTTGCATTCACTCATTAGATAGTTTTCCTACATAGTTCCTGTTTTTCTTCATAATAAAGATATTCTTGTCTATATAAAAGTTGAATGCTTTAAAGGAAAAAAGGGGGGAGGTGATAAAGTACAATTGAAAGACAATGTGACCCACCTGATGTCTTGGCTATTTCAGACACCAGTTCAGAGTTTCAGATAAGCCATTGCCATGTCTTCCACTAACAAATGTACAACATTATTTTCTTGTCTTCAGGAACAAGGACTCAACTAGGAAA
Source organism: Acomys percivali (assembly GCA_907169655.1). Classification (NCBI taxonomy): domain Eukaryota; kingdom Metazoa; phylum Chordata; class Mammalia; order Rodentia; family Muridae; genus Acomys; species Acomys percivali. The sequence goes on from OU015753.1 coordinate 79,547,348, forward strand.
AGATATCAGCAACTTTTTTTTCTTTTTTAAAAATTGATTTTACTGCTGCTGAGGGCCATGGCTGTGCAGTCAGACCAGTGACTCATTACAATGAACATTTGCAAGTGAAGATGTATGGACAGAGGTGTATATTCTGGGACACACTGTGACACACCACAGCTTCCACAACAAGGTGCTTTCTATGCTTCATTTTGTTTTGTTTCTTTTTTTTAATTGTGGGGGGGGGGCGGTTGGGAGGGAGGGAGTTTGCAGAGGTAAAGGGAAAATATGAGGGGACAGAGAGATTAGTGGGACTGGGGTGCATAATGGGAAACTCACCAAGAATCAATAAAAAGCCTTTTAAAAGATAAAAAAATAATAAAAATAAAAATAAAAATTGATTTTATTTATGTATTTATCAAATGTAGGTGTGTTCCATCTACATGTACACTAACATGGCAGAAGAAGGCATCAGATCCCTTTATTAATGGTTGTGAGCCACCATGTGTTTGCTGAGAATTGAATTCAGGAAGTCTGGAAAAAGCAGCCAGCACTCTTAACCACTGAGCCATCTCTCCAGCCCAACATCAGCAACCTTAATGTCACCGCCAATGATGAAAACTTTAACAAGGAGCCGTGTGTAATTTTGGGGGCATCTTACGGTAAACATTCTGGTTTGCCTTTGCCATCTCCTTGGAAACTGTACAGTCTTCAGATCCAATTTCTCTGGTGTGTGCAAACCAGTTCTAGTCACTGCAGTCAGCTGTTCCCAGCTTCCAATTTCATGACTTTGTTCATAATATTCTATGTCCCTGGAAACCTCACAGCTCACTTATTAGATTATCTTTCCTCATAAACCTTGGCCAGTATACTACGAATGAGAAAAACATTGGCCAGTGAATTGAGACACACAGAGCTCCCCACTAGGGATCAGGACACAGCCCTTATTCACTATCATGTGAACTGTGTTGAGCTGGAGGCCACTAGAAAGCAATGGATGCAGGAAGAATCCTGGTCCTTTTATCCCACTAGGAAACAGGACATAAGTTTCCCATGGTGCAGTGTCTCTCGGGGGTCCCCAGAAGAGGATGGAGCCTCTTATCACAAGGGGGAGTCTGCATAGGCAACCTTTGCTAAATCTTTTCTCTTCCCTTACAGATCTTATTGTTTCTCATGCTGCCACATCCCTCACAGTCACCCCCTGTTGGTTTGTTAAATGCCATCTCAGTTCCCAAGTTTAACCTCTTTGTCCTGTACTTTTTTTAAGCTCATAAAAAGGAGTGTGCGTGCCTTTTCTTCTGCTGTCTCGTATTAGTGAGGTTTGCAGGCTCCTAACCAATGAATCCAAAATGGTAGAGGGGACACTTTCTCCCTGCCTCTCACAATTCCCACAATATTATTCTGTTATCCTTCATCTCTCTGGGCCTTAGGCATTAACCATAAGGCCTGGATTCCCAAGATGCTGCCAACAAAATTCAGAAAGAACTTCCAAGGGGTTCCAGGCTAGCATTGTGAATACAGAGGATACTGGATTTTATTATGTGTTCATTTTCGTTGGTGAGTTTCTTGGTTGGAGTTTCATGTAGCCCAGGCTGTCTTCTAACTCACTCTATCACTAAGGGAGTGTTTGGAATCCATGATCTCCCCCTCCTTAGCCTCCCACATTCAGCTCTATAAAGACTTTAAAGACGCATATTGTCTCTTCTCTGATGTAAGATGATAGACAGAATAGCAGACCTGGCTAAATCGTGACCCTAAAGCTGGGTGACAGAGTCACTAAGTCCGTTAGTCACCCTGGTCCCCATTCTTCAGTGAGAAAGGAGGCCATGCGGGGCCTGTCTGCTCTTCAAATGACTATCACACTAATAAGCTCTCAGCAGCTAGCTGCATCACAGAGGCAAACAGGAGAGGAATGACACATGATCAGATACTGATTTTCTCAACATTTAAAAGGGCATGCATTGTACACAGATATTATTTTGTGTAATATATGAATTGTCATACTTCATACATGTATATTCATACATGTATATATGTGAAGACAGAAATACTCTGGCTAACTATATAATTTGTTTTTTTGGTATATCCCATTTTGGTTTGTAATTAAGATTTATACAAAAAGAGTACACAACTAAAAATTCTCCAGATTTATTCAGAATGATTTTCCACTTCTAAAAAGTGAAAACTGAGCATTAAAAAAAAAGCCAAGAAAGTTCTGCAATGAAGTACATTTAGCTAATACCATGTATTATACATATCTTGGATATTAAAAACAAAACAAAACAAAATATTTTAATGGGTCTGAGAAACCCAGAAGCAAAGCAGCCTACTCCACTTTATTTATTTAAGCACGGCAATCTAATGTTTGTACCATCTCTTTTGAATAACTCATGAACCTCTGGTTTCTGCATAACCCAGTTTTGGGGGCATCTGACTGGTGGGTATGTTTTAAAATGCAGCAGTTCTTACAAAGTAAGCTGCCAGGGCTAACTTTACTCTACCTTTCTGTCCGTGTTTTCCTTCACTACGATTCCTACCTAAAGTCTCTCCTGGCAAATCCAGCAGAATCAATACTGCTCTGTGCCTGGGGCTGAATGAGAGGGCAGGAGACACGTCTGGTAAATGGCATAGAATATTATGGTCATAAAAAGCCATCACTCATTTTAGGCACAAAATCTCTCCAGAATTGCACCCTAAGGGCCTGGTAGGTGCAGGGAAAATCACATTGACAAGAGGCAGACATAATTGACATCAGTGTGAGAGTCGATTTGCCTTTAGCCAAACAGCCAAATGTACCTTGAAAACATTAATTATTTATTGCCATTGGATTATCCACAATTCATTAGAAACTTAGTGTGTCACATTCTGTATAAAACTTAGACTCAATAGATGCTTCACCATTTCAATGGCTTTTGAGAATGAGGTGTGAGGAATTAAGCCCATCTCATTAAAGAAAGCATACCCAAAAGATGACATTTGCATATGTTACAATGCCCCATGTCCCCGTGTCATTATAAAAAAAAATAGCCACTAACAAGAAAGTTTTGTGAAACTGACTCCTCAATTTGAAAATAAAAGCCAAAATGCTGTAGTATGCTCATGTCCCCAAGCATCTTATTGTTAGTATACAGTTTCATTTGTCCATTTAAGCTACATGAGAAAAAAAAATGGCCAAAACTTTTGTGTGTACATATTCTGTGAGCAACTAACAAATGCTCTTTTCTCCAAAGCCAAAGGAATTCAGTCCAGTCTTTTTAAGTATTTGCCCTGAAGCAAGCTTCCAATGGTGAAAAGTCCATAGACATTATGCTGGTACTGTCTGTGAACTCAAAATGACAGGAGCCAAAGGAGAGGCCCTTGGAACATTTGTTAGATAGATGGCATTCCAGGAGCCCCAAGGAGAGAGAGAGAAGAAAAAGTTGAAGAAAGAAGGAAGGAAGCACATAGGTTTGTCAGTCAAAAAGTCCAGGAACAAGGCACCGCTTAAGGGTACAGCCCTCAGCCACACATCTGCAGGCCTGGGTTCCACACCCAGCAGAATTCGTAGAAAGTAAAAAGGGAAGAAAAATGAAAGAGAAATCCCACAAATTCAAGAACTGTATTACACAACATGGTAATTATAATTAGAGCACTGTAGGGACTAAAGGTGTGGCTTGGTGGCAAAGCACTAGGCTAGCAAGTGAGAAGGCCTTGATTTCAGCCCTTAAAAACCTCAAGAGCAGCAAGAAGAAGAGATACTTGCCTAGCGCAGTGGTGCACACCTGTAATCCCAGCACTCTGGGAGGCAGAGGCAGGTGGATCTCTGTGAGTTTGAGGCCTGTCTGGTCTACAAAGGGAGTACAGGACAGCCAAGGCTACACAGAGAAACCATGTCTCAAAAAACTGAGAGAGGGGTGGGGAGGGAGAAGGGTGGGAATTCGAGAGCCAAGAGTGGATTTCAGGGCTCATACAAAAAAAAAAAAAAAAAAAGTAGTGATAGCAAAGGCCTTCAAAATGGTGAAATCCCATCAAGCACAAAAGTATGTTGAGTGTGAACATTTTTTGTACAGTCTAACTACAGGAAAACTAATTTCAACATAACTGTGGTTGAGAAGGACACCAGAGTGCTTCACAAAGACTAGGATTTCATGTGCGAACTTAACGTACATGTCTCTCTTTCCTTACTGTAGTTTTATTGATACATAGTTTGTATGCAATAAATTCCATATATTTAGTGTGTAATTTGATGCTTCTTAATATATATATCTGCCCAGAAGCCATCACCACAGTGGAGATAATGAGCACATCCATCATACCCCAGTGTTGTCATACCCTCCCTCCCCCCCTTTGTAACCTACCCCTGCCTAATCTTATCCCTGTCCCCAGGCAGTGATCTGCTTCCTGCCACTATGAAGGGGTACACACTTTCAGACTTTTAGGTTCAGTCTCTACTAATTTTCACTTAGCCATAAGTATTTGGGGAGTCATATACGCCACTGTATACGTCAATAATTTACCCTTTCCTGCCCATCTATTTGCGCACAGTCTTTGCCCGGTCTCTGCTTCTCCGTCTCTGTTCCTTTATAAAGACACTTTCATTTCTTTATAAAGGAATGACTGGGTAGAATAAATGTATGTCCGACTTGATACTTAAAAAAAGAGAGAATGAATAGATGAAAGAAAAGGAAAATAACAAACAGACAGACAAATAGTGCCACTTAATCCTGATTCCAACCCCTGGGAGGTGGCATTCAATAGAATGCAGCTAGATCATCTCTGGAGGCAGGATGACGCCATCGTGCCACTGCCCCAAATGTCAAGAGGCATGACTCTGGGGAAGCTAGGTATAGTATGGCATATATTTATAAGTCCAAACATGATAGGCTGAGGCAGGAGGATTGCATCAAGTGTGAATAGAGCCTGAGGCTATACAGTAAGACCCTGTCTCAAAACACACACACACACACACACACACACACACAGACACACACAAACATTAGAGGTTGTTCTGTCTCCTCCTATAGAGCTGGTACAGAAATGGTTACAGCCTTGCTGGAACATAGAAATATCTAGTACAAGGGCTCAGAAGGCTTCTTGTACTCTGTCAGCGTGTTGGCTCCCAGGCAAACAGGTCTACAAGAAAAGAAGTAAGAAGAGACAGAGGACTTTGATCCACACAGCCTTTATTTATTGCTGCGCATCAGTAAGAAACATGAAAGTAAAGAGACATACATGTATGATGGTGCACCCTGCAATCCTAGTACAGCTGGGGCAGGAGGACTGCTTTAAGTTCAATGCCAGCCTAGGCAAACAGCGTTAGACCCCATCTCATAAAAACAAAAGATCAAACTTAAAGAGGACACAAAAGGGCTGTTGAGATTGTTCAGCTGGTGAGGGCACTTACTGACAAGCCTGCAGACCAGAATTCAATCTCTAGAGCATACATCATATGTGGAGGAGACAGGCTCTCAAAGATAGTCCTCTGACCTTCACAGGTGTGTGGGCACACACACACACACACACACACACACACACACACACACACACACACACACACACACACACAAAGTAATAAATGAAATTTTAGAAGAACAAGAAATAATGGAAAATGTAATCAGGAACACAGGTTGGCACTTCATGTGACTGCTATGCCTAAGAGGAGAATATTATAAGCATTCATAAGGGATATTTGAACTAATACTACATATCTTCATGTCTGGGAAACAAAGAGAATAGTTACATTAAATATCTCTAAGATTATAAAACATAATGTGGTTTATGATGACTATTATAGTTAGAAAACTTGAGATCATTTTGATTTACATCTGGTCAATAAAATACAGTTCTATCCCTAATCTTAGGGAGCTACTGTGTGCAAAGCAGGGTAAAGCAGCTGAAATTTCTGTTTTTCTGAGCAAGAGCTACACTCAGTAATTTAAAGAGTATAAACTGTGGTAAGAATAGGTGTACCCACAGGTATTGTTAGAGAGGCATGTATCCTGTAATAGTACCAGCACACAGGAGGCCAAGGCAGAAGGATCGTAAGTTCAAGGACAGCTTGAGCCACTGAGGTAGCTCCTATTCGAAACAGAAGGAAAGGAAGGGGAGGGTAGCAGAGGAGAGAAGGTGGGAGGGGAAAGGAGGGGAGGGGAGGATACAAAGGTGGGGGAGGGGAATAGAGCTAAATTAATTGGATTCAAGTACTAGAAAGCTTGACATTTCTTTCCTGTTAAATCAACATCCCCCAAACCCACCAATCCCTCTGGTATTCCCTTGACAAGACATTCCACAAGGAGTCAGCTGCTGGGCATGGGTTACAGTAACAGGTCTTAATAGACTTGTCAGGAATAGACTTCTGTGACTGAGGTGTGGATGCCCAAGTCCATGGCACAGACCACAAGGAAAGGTAGGTGAAAGGCATGGGAAAGGTTCTGGGGAGACTTCTGCAATCAGGGACCCTCAGCCCCTCCACTGATGGAAGCAGGCCACCCAAGGTTATTTAGAATAATGCCTCTTATTAAAAGTAGATTCTGGTCTTTAATGACATCTACCAAGTGCTGAAAGTTTGACTGGATGATGGAACTGCACCCTAGCCACGGGGATACATCTCCAGTGTATCAGCCAGACATGTGGTGGGATGGGGATGATGAAGAGGGGGGAGGGCTGGTGGTGTTCCAAGTGTGTTCTGCCCTGGGATAAGCATAGAAATCCTCCTTTGTCTGCTACAGCCACCTCAGTCCAGTTTCTTCTTTTCGAGGTTTCTATTGAAGGAAGCGTGAAATGCTGATTTCCAGGTGGGGAGGTGTTAGAGATGACAGATCAGAACTTCCGTCCCTGGTTAGGTGTGGCACTAGCTCATGCCTGCAACCTCAGCATTTGAGACACAGAGAAAGCAGAGTCAATGATCAAGTGGGTTTGGGGCCAGGCTGAGTTACATAAGACCTTTTCTTAAAAAAATAAAAAAAAGAAAAGAAAAGAAACAAGAAAGAATGTAAAAGGAAGGAGAGATGGAAGGGAGGAGAAAAGTGGGGAGGGAGGGAAAAAAAGAAGGTCTGCCTCTAAAGCAAACCTACACACAATTATTACATGCACAATCACTCAAGCATCATGCACAAAAAAGAAGAAAGATACCTCTGGGTTTAATCAGAGATGCATCACCTGAGAGGATGCTTGGTGAGAGAACGAAATCATCAATCATCTTAGGAGGCTCAAAGCTCCTGTTCTGGTTTCACATTTACATTATTTTAGAAAACAATAGGACTTGCTATGATTATGGCTTTATTAATGCTGATTGAGCTTGTTTGTTTGTTTGTTTGTTTGTGACAGAGTTTCTCTATGTTATCTTGGCCATCCTAGACTCGCTTTGTAGACCAGGCTGGCCTCGAACTCACAGCAATCTGCCTGCCTCTACCTCTCAAGTGCTGGGATTAAAGGTCTGTGCCACCATGCCCGGCTCCAATTTTCTTTTTAATATACGTATTCTATTAATATGTTTGAGAACTTCATACACACATACAGTATATTTTGATCATATTCACATACATGCCCATTCCTCCTGGAACTCTTCCTGGATTCACCCACCATCCTCTTAAACTTTCTCTTAACTGCTATTACTACTATTTCCTTCTCCTCCTCATCCTCATCATCATCCTCTTCCTCATCATCATCATCATTATCCTCTTCGTCCTCCTCCTTCTCCTTCTTTTCAATGAATACTGAGTCTAATTTGTGTTGCTCACATATTCATGGGTGTAGGCCCAACAGCAGAGCATGGTCAACCTACCAATGCCCAGGTTTTTTTAAAAGAAAACTGACTCCTCCTCCAAGCAGCCACCGCTGTTAATGCCTTCTCTATTGGGGATGATGGCTAGTGAGCTCCCTACCTATACTGAAAGGTTGATTGGCTTGACCTTCTGCCGGTCTTACACAGGCAACCAAGGCTGCTGTGAGATTATGAGTGCAGTGGTCCTGTTATGTCCAGAAGACACTGTTTCACTGCAGTCTTCCTCAATCTCTGGCCCTTAACAATCTTTGCAACCCCTCTTCCTCAACTGACTGTCTCCAAGTAGAAAGAAAGAAATCTTATCATTATATCTCACCCTACACAAAGCTCTATTTAGGTTGGATCAGAGATCACACTGAAAAACTTGAAACTCTGAAACTTCTAGAGGAGAGAGTAGGGAGTTCACATCAGGGTATAAACACAGAGAAGGAACATCTGAATAGGACCCTGGTTGCAAAGGAAATAGTGTTTGTACAGCAAAAGAAACTGTGAATTGACTCCAGAGGCAGCCTTTTTGATAGAAAAGAATCTTTGTCAGCTACACTGACAGATGATAAGTGTCTAGGATAAAGAACGAAAACACCTAAATAACAAGAAAACAGGCAACACAGTTTTAAAATAGGCTATGGAATTGAACAGTGTTCTCAGAAGGAGAAACAGAAAGCTCTGATGAACATCGTTAAAAGTGTTCAACACCCATAGCCATCGAGCAAACACACACTACTTTGAGCTTTCACCTTACTCAAGTCAGAATGGCTAAGATTAAGAAACAACAGACACTGGTGAGGTTCCAGGGAAAGTGGACTGTCATTCACTGATGTGCAAACTCGTACAGCTGTATGGAAATCAGTACAGAGGTTCGTTAAAATGCTAGAAATAAATCTACTGTGTGACTTAGGTAGAGCACTCCTGGGAATATATTCAAAGGACCCTATTTCCTACCACAGAGATATAGGTTCACCCTTGTTCATTGTTGCTCTATTCAAAACAGCCAGGAAATAGAATCAGCCTAGATGTCTACGAACTTACAAATGGTTAAGGAAAACATAGCACATATGCACATATACACAGTGGACAGTTTTCAGCTTTAAAGGAAAGTTAAATTATGAAATTTGCAGGTAAAGGGACAGACAGGCCTGGAACAAGTTATGCTAAGAGGTGAGGTTACCCAGACCCAGACAGACAAGTGTTACAAGTTCTCATGCACACATGGATCCCAGCATGAACTCTTTAGAGCTATGTGTTTAACTTGGACTGTCTGTAGAAGTCAGCAAACTAGAAAGGGGGCATAGTAGCAGGGAGGAAAGATCTTTTTGGGGGTTTTTTGGCTTTTCAAGACAGAGTCCTGGCTGTCCTTGAACTCACTTTGTATAGATCAGGATAGCCTCGGACTCACAGAGATCTATCTGCCTCTGCCTCCCAAGTGTTGGCATTAAAGTCATGTGCCACCCATACCTGATAGGATGAAATATCTTAAGGGAGGGAAGAAATTAAAGCATACATGATATGAAGGAGGAAACAGGAGTAAAGGTATGAGGGTTTAAGTGGGCATAGGACAGAAGTCACAGTTAGAATAGGACAGTTAATACTAAGGATGCTTGATAAGGCCATATGGACATTATTTCATAATATTTATATATAAATATATTTATATATATAGTTTAATTGAAGTATCCCAGACAAAGGATGAATTTCTAAGAAGTCATAAGTTACCAAGTAAAAAAGCCCAGTGGCAGATGTGGGATACCTTCCCCCAAGATGTTGGGCAAGAGTGTAAGATTCCAACAATACAAGATACTGCCAATCCTCCTAGATGCTCACTAGAACTTTCTACTACTAATGCCTTGTTACTGAACTCGCAATTTTGTATTTTCACCTTGGGTTGATGTGATAATGAATTATCCAGAGTCAAAGTACACCTGCCTCTTTGTGATCCATCAGTTTGAAAGCACTTATTTCTCCAGAGCAAAAGCTAAATATTTACATGTCATTTATCTTCCCTCAGGATTATTATTGTTGGCTATTTGTATGAAAACAAGGTCTTACTCTGTAATCCAGTCTGGCCTTGAACTCATTATATTGCACAGGCTGGCCTCAAACTTCCTATACTCCTCCTACTTCAGCTCCAGAGTGGTGGGATTAGAGGAACCATCACTCCTTTTTAAACTATATTTTGGGCTAGAGAGATGGCTTAGTGATTAAAAGAGCACACTGCATATGCAGAAGACTCAAGTTTGGTTCTCAGCACCCACATTAAATGGTTCAAAACCTCCTAAAAATATGCTCCTGGAAATCTATTGACCTCTTCTGGCCTCCACAGGAAAGTGCACTAATGTGCACATATCCCCACACAGACATACATGCATATACATAATTTTTTTAAATAATAAAAAATAAATCTTTAAACTGTATTGTTTGTAAGACAACTCATGTGTGTCCATCAGTATGGATAGCTGACTACACTAAAGACGTCAGGTTACTTTCTGAAATTATTGTCATTTAAAATCTATACCAATAGTGTTTTTTTCATTGATAATCTGGACATTTACGTTCTGCAACTATAAAGTAAACATACTGTACAAGTCTGGTTAGGGCATGCTTTTATCCCCAGAATCAATGATTTTAATAAATATGAAACATTACTATAAATAAAAGGAAATTTGGTTGATAAATATTATGGCTCAGAGGAGTCAATAAATCCATTAGACCACATGTTTTATCATATGTTTGTTTATACTGGCCTCATTTTCATCAAGTCTGTAACCTAAGCTGTCAGATTAAAGTTTGTTAGGCATTTTTTTAGCTATTGGCAATTTCTAACGTAGATAGCTATTGACATGCCTAAAGTACAATTATCTATATTCGTAGAGCTGATTTTCATCTGCCTTCAGAAAAGTACAAGTTAGGGCTGGGCATGAAGCCCAACTGGTAGAACACCAAGCCTCTGGTTCCCTCCCCAACGCTGTTAACGTCAGATGTAATGGCACACTTCTAGAATCCTAGCCCTTAGGAGGTGGAGACAAGAGGATCAGAAGTTCATGGCCATCCATAGATATTAGTAAGTTTAGGGCCATTCCGAATTTGTCTCTGAAGAGCAGGAATTAGAGATATATGTAGACATAGAGCATTGTTTGTATCCACAGAGAGAGCACAATCATACTTGTTAGTTGGAGAAACTTTGAAAATCTGCCCTTCCCCTCCAGTTATTGCCATTACTTTCTCATTTTGGCTACTCAGAAATTTTGTGCTAGTCTCTGGTGAAAAGCCATCACCTGTACAAAACATCTAACCTGCACACATACACACAGTTGGGCAAATATTACCTTACCTGTTTACCTAAATAAGTGTGCCGTGTATTGAAGGTCTCCTCTAAAACTCATGCTGAAATTCAATTGCCCTAGGTTTTCCTGCCCTCCAGAGATATAAGCCAATAAATTCCTGTTCATTATAAATCACCAGGTATCTGGGGTTCTTGTCAGAACATAAAAATAAACTAAAACAGATTCTAATAAGGCCCCAGTAAATTAAGATAAGTGAAGACTGGGACATGGGGCAATGTATGTGGGTTAGCTGCTACCGTGTGACTCCAAGTCAGAGCCTCCGTAGTCAAGGACAGTACCTCCAGGTACTTTAGACCCATTTCCACCCTTGAATCTGGGAACTGAAGATGTCTACAATATGAATGCTATTCAGGGAACACCCATTAGAACGTTTTATAAACTCATGTAGGCTAGACCTCTCAGATCAACCCTCTCTTCTTCCCACTGACTTCTTAGACCCTGGCTTCTGTCTCAGAATCCACGTGAGTGGAAGCTGAGTAGAACACGGGATGACAATCTTCTGTAAGAAGAAGTGAATCATCCACTCATGGTGCTTTAGCCTTCATCCCGTAAGGCACCAGAGTAAACACTAAAGTCTAAGAAGGCCACCCAATCTCACAGTCTTGGTGTGGAGAAAGTGAAGGATTTCCCTGTTTTGTTTAAGACCCAACAGTTGTTTAAATCTCAACAGTTGTTCAGACTGTGCCCAGTACATAGTGCGCAGTACATCACATGTTTGGTCACATAGATGGATGAACTACACTGCTTTCAGGATGTTTCCTCAATTTCTAAGTTTTTTTTTTCATGTAGCCCCCTCATTCTTGCAGCTGCTAATGGCCAGCAGTTCACTGGAAAGTGAAGATTGAATCTGTTTTATGAAGATCCTGGGGAAAGATAGGGCCAACCCTTACCCTGAAATGGAGCCTCTTCCTCGTGTGTCATTCTGGCTCTGGTATGGAATCTGAATCACCCTCAGCTTCATATATGGGGGCACTGTCACTTCCTGGTGTTGGAGCCGATTATAGGAAATAACCTTTGAACATAATATGTTTCTGAAAAACTGGTACAATGTTTCATGGTTAAAACTTGGGCACTAGTCTAGAATATTGTAATTGCTTAAAACAAACAAAAATGATTTTAATTTGGGCATGGATAGATGGCACTGGGATTAAGAGCACTGGCTTCACCAGCACACTCATGGCAGCTGTAACTTCGGGGAATCCAATTTCCTCTTCTGGACTCCATGGGCACCAGGCACAGATGTGGGGCACATATATGCTCACAGACAAACACTCATACACCTAAGACTAGAGGATCTGTACAGGTCTAAGACAGACTGGGTCCCAACAGCAAGGGAGAAAGTAGACTTCTAGGGTAAAGTGCCCTTTAGAGGTGTCCTTCTAGGCTAGGGCCTCCAACGCTATCCTAGAAGCACTCTCCAACTGCTAACTGCTTACAAAGAAAAAGTAAGCCTTCTCAACTGGAGTCTTACTAAGTATACAAACCACTCTTAAATTTTACCTTTTTTATTTAATAATTTTACATTCTGATCTCAGTCTCCTCCCTCCGCTCTTCCTAGTCCTGCCCTCATGCCCCCTTCCTCCCATTTCCATTTCTTCTTCTCAGAGAAAGGGAGGCTCCCTAAGCAATACCAACCCATCCTTGCACCTCAAGTCTCAGCAGGGCTAAGTGCATCTTCTCCCACTGAGGCCAGACAAGGCAGCCAGCTCAATTAGGGGAAAGGCATCCAAAGGCAGGCAACAGAGTCAGAGATGGCCCCCATGCCCAACAGCACATAACCAACACAAAACAAACTCAATGACATTGGTTGGGGGCGGGGTGGTGTCTTTGTCTCATATGTGGAATTATTTTTATTTTTTAATTTTCTTTTTTACTCACAGGTCTCTTGCATATATTATGGTTCTGGTGGTGTGTTTTTATGGGCTTTCTGTGTATGCAAACACGTGTCTCTGTGTTTATAAATGTTTCTTGTGGTTTTTTCCCCCTTTGGCTCTTTTCTTCTGTTAGTGTGTATGTTTTGTTCACTTATTCTGTTTTGTTCGGTTTTATTTTTATCTTGTTTTACTTTATTTTATTGTTAATTTTTAGATGCCTGTTTGTATTCTAGTCAAAGAAAAGGTGTGGATTTCGTTGAGTGGTGTTGGGGAGGATCTGAGAGGAGTTGGGAGGATATCAGAACATATTGTATTACCTGTATTTCAGATTTTTGAGATATGAAATAGTAAAAAAAATTACTAGAAGAATAATAGCTCTATATGTAGCAGAGTGGGTATAGCAGTTTTGCATGAGTGTTGCTTACAGACAAGACTGTGTTGCAACCAGCCTTCTGATATTGCGTTTCACTGTGGCACACTACACGACTCTGGTACCCAGCCTCCCTCATCACTTTCTTCCTCATTAGCAACCTCACTTGACATGTGCTGTGGCACACTACTGAACTCTGGTACCCAGCCTCCCCCATCACTTCTGTCCCCACTAGCTACCCTCTGTAAAGATGTTCCCAGAGAGGCATCTGTTCCATCACATGGCATGAAGGGCACCTGAGATATACTGATGCCTCTCTGAATGGAATCAACAAGAGAATGCTTTATCAGAGTCAAAACTCACTCCTATACTTCTTCTTCTTCTTCTTCTTCTTCTTCTTCTTCTTCTTCTTCTTCT
>OU015753.1:79570001-79590019 GCA_907169655.1 Acomys percivali
ATCTCTCTCTTTGTGTCTCTCTCTGTTTCTCTGTCTCTGTCTCTCTCCCTCTCTCCCTCCCGCCCCTCTCTCTCTCTCTCTCTCTCTCTCTCTCTCTCACACACACACACACACACACACACACACACACACACACACACACAGCCATGGCTGCACATTAATCCTTTCTTTAGAACCCTGACCTTGTCTTGGTTTCTTGAGTCACTTTTGAATTCTTTATCAAATAAAAGAGTAAGTTGAAGCTTGGGGAAAGACAAACCCGATGAGCAGGAGTGCTTTCAATGAGAAGCGGGGCTGGACTCAGTTGCTGACACCTCAGTCTGGAAAAGAGTGACTCTGAGACTTGCCTGGGAGCACTGCAAGGTGGGAAGCCCGCCTGAGGAGCCCAAAGCATATGATTTATGATACAAAAAATGGCAGTTTTGTTCTAAATGAGTAGTATTAAGTTGCAGTAAAAATAAGAATCAAATGTTCTTTGTCCAAAAGAAATTTTAAAAAAAGAGGGAGGGAGGAAAAGGGAGATGGAGAAGGGGTGGGAGAGAGAGAGAGAGAGAGAGAGAGAGAGAGAGAGAGAGGAGAGAGAGAGACGGAGAGAGAGAGAGACAGACAGAGAGAGAGAGAGAGAGAGAGAGAGAGAGAGAGAGAGAGAGAGAGAGAGAGAGAGAGAGACTTTGTCGTTTCTGGAATGTTACACATCTTGGGAATTAGAATGCCTCCAGTAAAACCCTATGGGAGATATGAAGATGGACCACCCCAAAAGGGCCCCACCGAAATAGGTACCCAGAAGAAAGGTTCCTTTTGCTAAAATGCATGGACTCTGGTGAATGAAACGCTGATGTTTCTGCCTTCGTTCTGTCTTCTTTTCTTAGGCTCAAGGCACAGAGACAAATCTTTGTCCTTAACCTTCCCTCTCTAGTTGCCTCCAGACTCCCAGAACAGTAAGACAGACATCTTTTCCCACACCTTCCTTGGCCTCTGCACCGTCTCTTGCTTTCAGATTCCTACCCTGACTTCCTTCAGTGATGAACAGTGATGTGGAAGTGTAAGCCAAATAAACCCATTCCTTCCCAAGTGGCTTTAGTCAATGGTATTTTATCACAGCAGTGATAACCCTAACTAAGACAAAAGAGTTGAAAAGGAAGACGCAGGAAGATCAGTTACTGAGTACAAAAACAGATAGGAGAAACAAGTTACTGTGCTCTGTAGCCCAGCAGGGTGGCTGTAATAGAACACACTGCAAATTTCAAAATAGCTAGAAACAAAGATTCTGCATGTTTTTCACATTTAAAAAAATGATAAATGTTTGAGGTGATAGATTTGCTAATTATCCAAGTGTAATGGTTTCATGTGTGCAGGGATCAAAATACCACTTAGATCATATAAACACATCTAAATAGCATGAGGCAATTAAATATAAGTATGCTAACATTTTATTGGTCTCCTCATCAATTAATAAAGTAGAAAAAATTCTTCAGATCTGTTCATTTTAAATCTTCATGAGTTGAGATTTTCACTTTTAATATTTCACTTTAGAATATTTGTTTAATCATAGGCTTTTTAAATTATATATTCTTATTTTGTAATATTATTCTTTATATTGTTAATTCTTTAATTGTTATATAATACTATTTTAAATTGGCAAAAGCTATATATATTGTATGTAATGTTTTGACACATTGTCCACTGAGAAATGGCTAGATTGAGCTAATTAACAAATATATTATCTGATGTCCTTTTTTTGCTTTTGAGTGAGAGAATGTAAAGTGCACTTCCTCAGTCATCCCCACACATAAGAAGTATTGTTGGAACTACAGGCACCAGGTTACATATAATGTCTCTTTTTTGACATGTTATTTCTTTTTATTTTATGTGTATGGGTGTTTTGCCTGAACGTATGTCTTTGAAGCATGTGTGTGCAGTACCAGAAGAGGACCGTGGATCCCTAGAACCACAGTTGCAGATGGCTGTGAGCTGCCATGCGGGTTCTAGGGCTTGATTCGAGGTTTCCTGGGAGGGCAGGCAGAGCTCTCAGTCCCTGGGTCATCTCTTCAGCCACTAATATGCTCTTGAATATTTTTCTCTTAGTTATAATTTTGTATCCTTTTAACAAACTCTGCCCATTGTCTTTTTTTTCTGTTTGCTTATTTGCTTTTGTGTTGAGACAGCGTCCCTCCACATAGTCCTGGTTGTCCAGGAACTCTCTGTGTAGACCAGTCTGGTCTGGAGTCACTGTGAAATAAAGGAGGGGACAGTCTACCTCAAAGTAAAATCTGTAGTACAGCTAACCTTATGTGCCAAGAACAAAACAAGAGTGTAAAAGCAAGATTTGGGTTACATGTAAGAACAGCACTCTATAAGCAAGCTCCTGGTTTTGAACAGCCAGCCAGATGAGATTTCTCTTCTGTGCCCTTAATAGAAATTCTGCTGTTTGAAGCAGTGACTTGGGGGACACAGCCTGTTCCTTCCTCTTTTCCTGTCCCCTCTGTCCCCTCCTGTCCTGTTCCTTCCTTGTGTCACCTTTACCTTCATACTTTCCCCTGAAGCGCGTGACTTAGAACAGGAAAAAAATGCAAATATTGAAATCCTGGGCAAAACCAACCACTTAAAAAGTTAGCCTGGGCTATATAGCATGACTCTGAGGCAGACAGTCAAACAGTCAATAAACACAATTGTTTTAAGTCTGAAAGGATAATTTTTTTAAAAGAGAGATTTGGAAGTCAGGAAAAATTGGGATATAGCCCTCTTAGACAATTATCTATACAGCACTATGCAGGAATGAACAGCCTCTTTTCCAGGAAAAACAAGATGTAATACAACGTAACAAAGGCTGTTCAGGGAGCCAATGAGCTGTGAGGCTATGTGGGACCACAATGGTTCTCAGTAATATGGACTCATGAATGGAGCTCACTGTCTGGAGTGCGAAGACTTAGATATTCCATTATTTCCCATCAGCCTTGAACAAACACCAGCCGGAATCTGTTTTCTCATCGGCAGAATACGGTTCTTCATACCCACCTTACCAAAGTACGGTGTGGATTAGACAGTCTATGCCGAACCTTCTGCTTCCTCCTAGACCGCGCAGTGTCCTAGCCCAGTGAGCCTGCTCTGTGGTTGTTATTAACCGAGATGGTAGCACTGAGTTTAAAGATTGTTTCTTCCGGGGACTTACTGGAAAGGGATGAAGTCTTTATTACAACCAACACATTTGTATTCCATGTTGTAAAAAAGGAATTTTCTATGCAGGCTGTTAATAGCTTAACCTGTACATATTGTCCATTGTTAATCCCCAAGCCTTGTACCCGAATGTCCCTGGTGGAGTGAAAGGTTGATACCATCAGTCACAAACTACACTGGGCAATTCAAAAAGTGCCTGCATAGTGGGAGAGTAAAGACTGTGGGCGGGGCAGGGGGTGGAGAGCATCAAAAGTAACATACGAGAAAGAAGCCAGCAGGCAGAGAAAAGGCCTGTGTTATGGGACACGCAGGTGCTCTATAAATGGTCGGTAAAGGGTCATGCCTGACACTTTGGGGGCATCAGCCTCAGTTCGTTAGATCACTCCCATTCTTAGCAGTGCTTTCTCTTTCTTAATGAACTGTCTATATTTCTATGCTCCTGGACTAATTCTTTGCAGTGTAACACAGGAACCTGGACACTTTAATTAATAGGCACCTGGGGGATGTCCTTGCAGGTGCTTGAGACTCCGATCTGTGCCTGTTACTCCTGAGCCCAGACATGCACAGACTAGGAAGTGGTAGGAGTAGCAATGACAGAAGCCCAGAAATGTGGCTGGCCACCTGACCAGAGACAAAGGTGAGCTCTGGAATGATCCTCCATTCCCCACTCCCACCCCTTACCGCTGTGAAATATGCTGGTTGGAGAGGAGATGACAGGCAGTTTTGTTGCTTATGTTTTTGTTTTTAACGCCAATCTGCTGCCTTCTCAGATCGCAGGCTGCCTAAACGCAGCGCAACTTGAAGAGTCATTTCCTGTCTCTACTCTTTGACCTTTGCAGTGACAGGCGCCCTGAGCTCTGTCATTCCAGTTACACTGTGAGCAGGTTACAGGGGCAGAAGCAATCAGAGAAGAGTGGAGATATTTTACCCAGCGTCTGTCTTATTTATCACTTGAGTGAAGGCAGAGTGAGTGATAGTCCTTATTCATTTCCTGTGTCACCTTGCCCCTTCATGGCCACTCAGGTGAGGCAATTGTCTGTGGTGAGGCTGCACCCAAATGGAAACAATCACCTCCTGAGAATGCCTTTTCCCTCAAGCAGAAAGGACTTCTTCCAACTACCTGGCAAAACCCAAGCTGAGACAGTGGTGGATGGCATCACACCTGGACCAGATTGCTTGAGTAGCCATACTGCTTGCCCCTTGCCCCTTGCCCCTTGCCCCTTGCCCTTTGCCCCTTGCCACTTGCCCCTTGCCCTTTGCCCCTTGCCCCAGTTCTTATCATTTAACCCAAAGTTCAAGTCGGGGTCACTGGGCCCTTTTATCTGTTCCTCTTCATAAAGCAATTACGTGGATATCAAATCTCATCCTGCACTGCTCTTTTGGCCCGCCTCTTTAACTCATGTATTGGGATGGGTGGCTAAGCCTAGTCCACTGGGGCTGCTGGAGCCCAAGCTTTTGTCCTAAAGTTTCAGTTATAAACTGAACCATTAAAGGGCTGGGGAGGTGGCTCAGTCGGTAAAGTTCTCGCTGCCCTAGCAGGACGACCTGCTTTTGATGCCCAGAATCCACGCTTGCTTTTCTGTTGCTGTGATAAACCACTGCAACCAAAAACAACGTGGGCAGAGAAAAGGGTTGTTTCATCTTCTGCTTACAGGTCCCAATTCATCACTGAGGAAAGTCATGGCTAGAGCTCGAGTGGAAACCAAAACTGGCTTCTACTCAGCTAGCTTTCTTTCGTAGCCCTTACCCACCTGCCTAGAGAGGCACCTCCCACAGTGGGCTCAATTAACAATCAAGAAAATTCCCATGGACAGGCTCCCAGCCCCATCTGATCAAGGCAATTCCCCAACTGGGATTCCTTCCTCCAAGGCAACTCTAGTTGATGGCAAGTTGCAATCCTATCACTGGAGAGAAGGAGAAAAGCCGATCCCTGGGGCTCTCTGTCTGGCCAGCCCCTCCCACTCCGTAGCTCCAGGTCACTGAGAAACCCTGTCTCAAAAGGTGAATGGATCCTGAAGAACTACATCTGAGGTGACCTCTGACCTTCACATGCACTTGCACACAGGTCACATACATCAGCTTACATACATGAACCCACATGAACACATGTGCACACAAGCTCAGACACATACAGACACACAAACACACACCAATTATACACTCTAGAACAGAGTATTTAATGTTTTAATCCTATGCTAAGCTAGTTAAATAATGATATATTCTGTTACTGCATAGAAAAGACACATAATTTCTAATTTTAGGTCCCATTATACTGTAGTAAAAAGCTGCTGGGAATGTTATAATGGCTGTTGTTATAGCAACCATAGTCACATGTAATGACTCTACTGGGGAATTTGTCATTGTAGAAATTTTTCCATACTCCTACCCCTTTCTTAATTTTGGTGGTGGGATAAATTTACCAAAAATGAGTAGAGGAAATTCCATGTGTTTCATGGTTCGTCAATCAAAGCCTCTCTTTCCTCCTGATGGCCTCCCTTGTCATCCACGGGTGTGGCTGAGCAAGCTCTCAAAGGAAACAACTGTGCTTCCTCACCAGCCCAATCTAAGATGCTTTGTCCATGATGACCTGACAGAACTTACCATCAGATCACTCTGAAAGTAGAGGCTATGGCCAGGAGGCTTGGTGTTCAGGTGCTCAGCTGCCTTACTATAGACCTTTGAGCCTGCGCAGTGCTACACATCTCAGCACAAGAACTGATGGTTCCTAGGAATGTTCTTCAAATGGATCATCACTGATAGCGCAGTTAATGCTTTTGAATTCGCATATTCTATGGGCAAATTCCTGAAATTAAAACAGATGAAAAGATCTGAAAATACTATAAAAATCATCTAACTAGTCTGTCCACCTCCAGGGAAATTTTTGTGTATTGTATATGAAATACTACTTTAAATTTCTTTCTGTGAGAGACATCGGATTCCACAAGTTTCTGGATATACCCACAAGCTCTTTTGTCTACTCACCTCAGCCTGAGAGGAGAAATGATTAAATATTAAAGTAATCAAGCTGCTACCTGTTTCTGCCACTTGCATCAAGATTTTGTATGTAAGATCTGTTAGAGGATAATTAAAGAGCTAAAAATGAAAGTTCTAACTAAAACAACATTGATGCTAATGTTAAAATTTTTAACATCAAAAGATATGCAGATTTGACAGATTTTGAGAGAGAGCGAGAGAGAGAGAGAGAGAGAGAGAGAGAGAGAGAGAGAGAACATCACGGAATCACTGAACTTTTTGACTTACTACAGAATGCTAACTCTTAGTAATGTTACTGTCCTGTGCCTTTGGAAGCATAGATTTCTTCCACAGATAACAAAGACATGATGTTAATGGGAAATTTTGATCATCTCACGTCCTACTTGAGCATCAAATGAGGGGACCTCAGAGTCTCTCTTACTCAATTTCAGAAGGAGAAAATGACTGTCATGTTAGGCCCTGCAGGTGCAAGGCTGTAGCACAGAACTGTGCAATTTGAAGGTGTTACCTCAAGTCTTTAGTTTCTCTCCACTCACTTGTAAGAGGAAAGACTTGGGTTAGAAATCAGCTAGTCCTGATTCCATTCACCCAGGGAGAACCAGAGCCACAGCTCCAACTCACAGGCTGCCTGCTTCCTCAGAAAGCAATCTACCACACTCACTTTCTCAGTTGGAACTCAGGACAGCATCAGCCCTTGCTAGCATTTAACATTAATAGACATTTATTTCATGTGGGAGCAACTGAAAAGCTTCTGAATTCTCTATAGAGAGTCTATTTCCTCCCACCCTTAGAATTATTTAATATATTTTAATGGTATCCCAAATGCCTCTTATGCCGGAAAACCAGCAGTTCATCCTGGCCCCCTGCCCCAAGGTTCCCACCGAGGGTCCTTTCATGTATCAGCTGTGCTCATTCAGGCTGCAAATGAAATGTGGCAATCCAAGAGCTTAGGGTCAGGAGGGACATTCAATAAATGTTTGCCAAGATTTATTCCTCAAACACCACCGAGTGGGCAGTGTTAAATATTTATAAAACTTCATAATGGTGTAAAAGGCTGGTGTGTAACATCTGGGAGAATGCCTACAATCCTACATGGCTGGGGTCATGATTGATATTCAAGATGACTATCTTAACTCCCTAAAAGAAAACAAATTTCTAGTCCTTTATGACCTGAGTATATATAAGTGTGTGTGTGTGTGTGTGTGTGTGTGTGTGTGTGTGTGTGTGTGTGTACGTACTTTAAAATTTTTAATTGTATTTATTAGTCAGGGGTGGGGGGAGGCTTGTGTGTTAGGGTGTGTATGTGGAGGCCAAAAGAAACTTTGTGGAGTAAGTTCTCTCATTCACCTTTATATGGGTTCTGAGGATTGAGTTCGGGTCATCAGGTTTCTGTTGCACGCTCCTTACCCACTGAGCCATCCCACCAGCACTCCCCATATACATAACAGTGATACTTCCATCATTGAGAATCTGATTTGAGATCTCATCTGGAAATAAGAAGACAGTAAAAGCTCTCATGATGACCTACTAAACCTGAGAGCAGTGACTGCCTTCCATCCTGTGACATTCTGATTATTCAAAGTTGGCAGTTGAAATAGTTCAACCCAGTTGAAATAGACTGGGTTCTCAGACTGCGTTTGCCTTATACGGTACAGCTGTAAAAGTAGGAATGGTTTTAGTAGATCAAGATCATTAGAAGTTGCTTGGAGTCGTGACATCAACGCTGGGTAGGGTGGGGCTACAGTAGGGGATCCAGGCAAGGCCATTCAGAAGTATACCACAAGACGCAGCCTCACAAAAACAAAAACAAAACAGTAACAACAAAAACAACCAATGAGCAGCACCTCTGTCTATTTGAAAACACATATATATTTGTAATGATGTCTAAAAGCATTCCCCAGGAGCCTTCAGGAAGGGCTTCCTGGGTAAATGTGAGCCTGTCCATGGACAGAGCTAAGGAGCTCTGGCAACATACCATCACTTACGGAAACGGTTCTGCTAGCTCGCTGATGACTTCAGTAATGAGAAAAAAGTAGATAATGAGAAAATATTCACCTATTAGTTTAAAACATAGGATACTGAATGAATACTTTATCATAAAAAATGATTAGCAAGAACTAACCGGAGAGGACTGGAATAAATAATTCAATTCCCCATCCCTCAGTGATTCCCAGTAAGATGTATTCTAAAAGAAAAATTAGTAGGGCTGGAGATGAGATGTGGCTCAGTTGGTAGGGTTTTAGCCTAGCACATAGCCCTAGATTCAACCTCCAGCATCACATAACCTGGATATGGTGGTGCACATCTATAATCCCAGTACTTGGGAGGTAAAAATAGGTGGATCAGGAGTTCAAGATCACCCTCACCTACATAGTGAGTTTGAGGCCAATCTGGGCTACATGAGACCCTGATTCAAAAACAAAACAAACAAACAAACCACCAACACCAACACCAACAAACTAACAGAGGCACAGTGGACCGTATATGTAATCCTCACACCAGTGAGACAGAGGCAGAAATGTACAGAAATTCAAGATCAGCCTGGCTTACACAGTTCAAGCTTTGTCTCAACAAAACTCCTGCACCTCAGGCTCGAATAACATAGGGAAAGGGAGCAGAGGACCAGGAAGCTGTTCTGAAACTGTCTCCTAGAAATGATGGGGACACCTTACTCAACATACGGCTGCCTAAGCAAGACAGGAAGAGAAATACCAATAGACAGGCCAATACATAAGGGGAAACCTCAAAGGCCTCTTTGTAGACAAAGACCTACAGGCAACTAAGGACTGCTGAGAGAGGGTTAAGTTCCCCAGAGATGAACCCCCCTTACTGATTACCTAATGCCAAGTGGTCTACTCTGAAATCATATATGTACAAATGATAGAGAACAAACCCAGTAGGTTTGTGTGTGTGTGTTCATTTATATACTTATGTATAACAATCATAATTAAAGAAAAGGAGACCATGAATTTGACAGGGAGCAATCAGAGAATGGGAAGGGTTGGGCAGAGGAAAGGAGATGGGGAAATGATGTAATTATGTTTCAGTTAAATAAAATAAAATGTTTGTAGATGGAGCTGGAGAGATAACTCAGTAGTTAAGAGCACTGGCTGTTCTTCCAGAGAACTGTTGTTCAATTCCCAGCACCCACACAGCAGTTCATAACCCTCTATAATTCCAGTTCCAGGGCATCCCAAGCCCCCTTCTGGGCTCTGAAGTCAGGAGGCATAAACATGGTACACAGACATACACACATCCACGTTTTTAAAATTCATGTAGATAGCTCTGGAAAGTCTAATATGAAGCAAGATGACCCAAACTCAGAAAGACAAACACTGCATGGTCTCCCATATGTAGATCCTAGCCTGTCATATATATTTGCATATATACAAATTGATATAAATGTGTATAAGGCATAAAAGGCCAGAAAGGGTAAAATCAGATGCTGAGGAAGAACAAAGGGAGGACAAAAAGCCAGATACAATGCAAAGAAAGAAAAACTATGGAAGGAGGATGGTCATGAGATGTATATGGGGGGGGGGGGGGGGTGGGGGGCAGAAATGGACGATATGAAGAGGAAATTTTTCTAAAACAAATTTTGTTCCAAAATGCCATAATGATATCTAATACTCTGTATACTAATTTTAAAAACTTTATAGTGGGTAAAGTCACTCATTCTACTCTTTCAAATAAATCAGTAATTCTTAAAATATATTTAAAATTTTGATGTCTGAGTCCACTCCCTCTTAACTCCAAACTTAACTCCAAACTTATAGGACTATATTGACTTCAGCATGTATATTCTTAATACATTTTATTGCCAACCCAAAGTTTGAGGCCTGAAGACTAGGTCTGGGATTATTTTAAGTAAAAAAAAAAAAAAAAAATCTTAATTTTTGCATGTGCAACCTCTTTCTCCCATGCGATACCGATATGCTGGCTTCACAATGACCCTGTTGCTTCACTGCGCTCTGCTCATCAGTTGTAGTCCACTGCCTGCCTCTTCCCTCTCAGGCATCTAATAGCACCATTGTCCACTTCGTGTGACATGTTTTCTGGTACTGGATTCTGTAGATTTGGGGTTCTTACTCTGGCTGCGCATTGCAACTACATTAGAAGCTCTAGATAAAATAATATATTGGCCCAGTCACCACATTGTACAAATTTAACTAGGGACTCTAGAGGGTGGGTCAAGTGTCATTCTATTTTAAAGGGCCTCAGGCACTTAGTGGGCAGTCCTGGTTGCAAACCATTGCTTATTCTGACTTTTTACGGTCTATCCAGTAAGCTTTGGATACTATAATTATGCTAGAAATTTTCACCGGCAGATAAGCTGTATGATCCATTTACATTAAACTAAGAGGGAGAGAAAATTACTTAGGACACATGACCATAGACACAGGGTAGGACAGCCCCAAACACAAGGATGAGAGATGTGGCACATCCTGACGGGATTGACCACAGTATGATGAAGAGCCACTAGGAGTCTCGACTCCAAGTCAAGGAGACTCAGTGTTAATGAGCTTACAGTGAACTAAAAACATACTTTCCCTTATCTTCCTATGGGTTCCAGAATCTGGACATTTGTAGTTTAGTTCTGATGATTCTGAAGTAAGGAAGCTTGCAATATATGTTACTCTATTCCCCTGACCTCAGGTCAGGTCTCATCCTACCAGGACGAAGTGGCACCCACTGCTGAGTTGTTAGCTCAGTTGTTATCGTTGACTGTGTAATCCGGAAAAGCCCTTGATTTTCCTCATGCAGAATCCCCTGTCGAGCCGGGCGTGGTGGAACACGCCTTTAATCCCAGCACTCTGGAGGCAGAGGCAGGCAGATGGCTGTGAGTTCAAGGCCAGCCTGGTCTATAAAGTGAGTCCAGGACAGCCAAGACTACACAGAGAATCCCTGTCTCGAAAAACCAAAAAAAACCAAAACCAAAACAAAAGAAACAAGAAAACAAACAAATAAACAAAAAACAGAATCCCCTGTCACTATGGTAGACAAATACTTCCCCCAGGCACCCTACCAAAGAAGGAAATAGCTTCCATCCAGAACTTCCCTTTGTGGAGATATTCTTTTAAAGGAATCTCATCTGTAGCCCATTTGTCTCCATTAGGCTCTCTATTAAAACTAATAGTCATTATGTACACAATTATAACAGACCTTAAACTATAACAAGGTGATACATGGGACAAAAGTGGAGTAGTGTACATTCCTAATAAATAGTGTTATTTGCACAAGCACTGTATGGTGCAAAGAGCAAGCAGACAGGAGAATCTGGAAGTCTTTTCCTGTGGGAGCATGATGGTGCACTAATACCCTTCTGGGGATGTTGAGGAGGTTGGAAAGACAAGGCATATAAGGAAACTTGGCAAACAAGTATATTAAACTGATTGTTGTGTTACTATAAAAATGCTGGAGTTAGACCAAACAATGGCAAATGATATTTTTGATATTAAAATCATTATGATTTTATTATTTAAAGAATAAATGTTAAAGGAGTATGGACTCATTTTTATTTAGCATGAACAAGGCCCTGTCTCTTGCCTGTAGCTCTTCACTAGAAGTAGAGGCAGGCCAGGCGTTGGCAGTGCACACCTTTAATCCCAGCACTCAGGAGGCACAGGCAGGTGGATCTCTGTGACTTTGAGGCCAGCCTGGTCTATAGAAAAAGCTCTAGGACAGGCAAGGCTGCACAGAAAAATACTGTCTCAGGAAAAGAGGAGGAGGAGGAAGAGGAGAAGAAGAAGAAGAAGAAGAAGAAGAAGAAGAAGAAGAAGAAGAAGAAGAAGAAGAAGAAGAAGAAGTAGCAGTAGCAGTAGCAGAAGCAAAGGCAGGAAGATCAAAAGTCCAAAGTCCTCTGACATAGCAAGTTTGAGGCAGCTGAGGCCACATGAGACACTGTCTTAAGAATATTTTTTCATGTAAGGGAATAGTGTTCATTTATTATTGAATTTATTTAATTCTAGATTTCAACTGAATTCAACCTAATTTGGGCAATAATGGCATTCTCAAAGGTTGGAATTGATTGAGTTCTTTCTTTCTTTATTTATTTATTGAGGAGCTGGGGTGGAACCCAGGGCCGTGTGTGTAGGTTGCTGAGCCACATCCAGTTCCAGGAGATGACTCAGTTCTGATGACTAGATAGTAATAATTTTATCCAATACCTTAGAACTTTACATATATCTCTTACACTTTCTCCCGTCTTAAAAACAAAAACAAAAACCAGTATATTACAAGGCTTAAGAAACACTTATCACATCCTTCATCTTCACCTGAACTATTGGTAGATAGCAACAAAGTATGTGCTGCTTGAATACAAGTTAAAAACTCAGGTGTGCAGAGATGGCTCAGTGGTTAAGAGCACTGGTTACTCTTCCAGAGGGTAAGTTCAATTACCAGCAACCACCTGGTGGCTCACAACCACTACAGGCTCTGATGTCCCATGGGATCTGATGTCCTCTTCTGATGTGCAAATGTAAATGCAGACATAATACCCATATACATAAGATATATAAACAGATAAATTTAAATTAAAAAATAGAAATTCAAAACATAGCCATAGTTGTCACAGAGCAATAACGACAATTTTGAGAGGAAAGGCAGCGAGTGTGTACACTGGTTATGGGTACTGTTCATGCAAGCTGGGAAAAGCCATGTGTTAGATTTTCAAGGCTACTTCAGTAATTACATCATATGAAATTATAATTAAATTATATCTAAAATGAACCTTATTAGATCTTTAAGATACTTCATTCTATAGGTTTTGCTACATTTCCTGTATTTTACTATCATGTATTCTTTTGATGTTATTATCTATCACCTACACAGATCAAATACTATTCAACGCAGTGCTGGATGCCTGGGTGCCCAAATCCAGCTTGCTGCTTTTATATTGCAGTCCAGAAGCAACCAGGGTGGGACTGTCTGCACAATAAAACTTACCTGTCTACGTGTAGAGCTCAGAGCAAGTCCTGGCTAGGAAGCCTGAGACACCCAAAGTAGCTTATAATGGCTACACACAGGAGTTTCATTTAGTGCTAAAGCTGAAGAGAATTTGTGGGTAACTTCTACAATGATGAGAAATAGTCAAACAGAAGACATATCACACTTAAAGACAATAGTGATAGTAGAGAAAGAATGTGTCTAGTGCCTGGACGTAACTCCTTTTGTCAATCACAATTGAGCATAGCTTGTCATCAGGTACAAGAGTTCATTAAAAAGCCATGAAAGTGCTGGGTGATGGTGGCGCACACATGTAATCTCAGCACTCTAGAGGCAGAGGCAGATGGATCTCTGTGAGTTCGAGGCCAGCCTAATCAACAGAGCCAGTTCCAGGACAGCAGGCAGCAGGAGCTACACAAAGAAAACCTGTCTCAAAACACAAATTGATAAAAGCATCTCAGGAAAACTTAACCACACAAAATGTTAAGGCAGAGTATTATTTTATCGCTTAAAAATTGAGTACACTTTGTAAAGGAAACTGACAAATTTAGGACTAAATACTTATGAAAATGTTACTTTTGGAGAATAGCTGTTAGGCATTTTCTAATGTGACACTGGGTTTGTTTGGGTTTTTTTGTTTGCTTGTTTGTTTGTTTTGTTTTTTGTTTTTGTTTTCCCACTTCTGAAAGAGCCAACTACAGGGAGGAAAAAGCTACAATCTCAAATAATAGAACAGTAAGTGAATCTTTACCCACTAGGTGGCAGTATCAACAAGCAAGAAAATAATCAGGAAAGCCAGAAGGGAAAAATCATCTATTTTCTTTTAAAAATAAATCATTAAACAATTCTTTTTTTTTTAATTAATTTAGTCTTGTTTCTTGTTACATCTCAATGGTTATCCCATCCCTTGTATCCTCCCATTCTTCCCTCCCTCCCAGTTTCCCCTTATTCCCCTCCCCTATGACTGTTCCTGAGGGGGGATTACCTCCCCCTGTATATGCTCATAGGGTAAGCTGCTGTCCTTCCTCTGAGTGCCACCAGGTCTCCCCTTCCAGGGGACATGGTCAATTGTGAGGCGCCAGAGTACGTGAGAAAGTCATACAGGGGGAGGTAATCCCCCCTCAGGAAAAAACAAACAAACAAACAATTCTTTAAAAGGAGATTGTGGCCTTTTTTTAAAGCCTGTTTGGGGCTAGCGGGATGGCTCAGTGAGTAAAGGCACATGCTACACAAGCCTGGTGATCTGAGTCTGATCACTAGATTGTAGAACGGGAAAGAATTGATGCCCAAAAGTTGTCCTCTGGACTCCACGAGTATGCTGTGTGGGGCATGTGTGCACAACCATCATGCACACAGACACACATACACACACAAATAATAAGTTGAATAACTTTTTAAAATCTACTTCTTCTAGCTGCTTATTCTAATTTCTATGTTTCCTATAAAATGCTCAGACTGAAAAATAGGTATATAAATCAAAGCAACCACTGGAATGACTCTTTAACTGTGATCTATATTTTAGCAGCCAACCTGGCAAACATCTTGCAAAAACAGAATTATACTATACACTGAGTTTTGAGAACCAGTCCTCAAACTATATAGCTGAGGATGATCTTGAACTCCTAGCTCTCCTGCCTCTGCTTTCCACGTGCTGGGATTGTGGACACGTGCCACCATATCTGACTATACAAATATCTTTGATGTTGGTAAATACAGGTCTATAAAATCACTTTTAGTGACTAAGTAATATTTTATTGTTTAATTGTCTTATTAATGTCAATTTCTGCTTTATTAATAGGTGTTTCACTAAATAATAATTTTCCTTAAAAACATTATTAAACATTATCAAAAATATGTTATTAAATGACCAAATACGTCTTTGTACACTTGTGTACTAATTTTCTTAGGATAAATTTTTTTAATATTTTACTTTATTGTGTGTATGGTTGTTTTGTTTGCATATGTCTGAGCACGATGTTCATGCAGTGCCCAAGAGACCAGAAGAAGACAACAGATCCCCTAGAACTGGTGTTACAGAAAGTTGTGCACATCAAGAATGAGAATACATTATTTAACCTAGGCTGGGATTTTCACTTTTAAATCTCCTTCAATATAGAAGGCAAATTGCCCTGTAAGTATTCCAATTTGCTTTCTGTGGATTCTTTCATTTATTTATACATCCATCCCACAAATGCATGAACATCTACTGATATGGGATATACGTTGGGGGAAGAAAACAAATATTAGATTCAATGGAGGAAGGCCAACATGATCCAGAGAATGACACAGGGCATTAGAAAGAAGACGGAGAGGGGAGGGAAACCCTGCCAAGCAGACAGGCCATTTGCATGGTAGAACACTCAGTCACAATTGCCTATGTGTTTAGATCAGCTGATGTTTCCTCTTTTTCTTTTTCTTTTTTGAGTTGTTTATTTCTATGCCTTGTTCGTTTCTGTCACATCCATATTCTTCTTCATGATTGCATTACATAGTGAACACTATTAAATGTTTTCGTATGTTACTTTCCCACTGTATGATTTATCTTTAGACAAAGTGGGCAGTGCACATCATGGGTAGGTACTTAACTTTTACAAACCCTGGCTGAGCCTTCTTTCCCTTGATGGTTTTCCTAGCATCAGTGTATTAGCTTGTTGGTTCCTTAGCTTCCTAGGCTTGCGTGGAAGGAAGCTGACAGCACTGTTGCTCTCCAGCATTTCTGTCAATTCTATTTTGAATTTTAATTGTTAACCTATCTCGGGTTTATTTTTGCATATGATAGCACAGTAAAGATAAATTGTGTTTCCACATGTTTAGCCTAATATCAAAATGTAAATTTGGAAGAACTTTTTCCAAACGGTTTGGTTATTACATTTGAGTGAGACTATAGAATGAAATTCTGTTGGTTCAGGGAGACTTGTATCTTCTGAACAGAATTTTAGGTAGAGAATGCTGTGGGGTACTGGTCACAAATCAAGCCATGTGGGACAAAGATAGAACCAAGACAATTTACTTAGAGTTGTCTGTAGGTTTTCCAAGACCTTTTAACATGAAACCAGCAAAACTCGCTTTGAGTTAGCTGGGCATATGTCACGTAAGCTTGATGTTCATGGCTCAGAAGCCGCTGCCGGATGAAGGGCTCGCATAGCATCGCGCAGAAGCGGCTAGTGGGACTTGGGACTCTGAAAAGTCCCAGAAACACCTTCACTCCAATCCATCAGCCTTAGCAAAGGGGCAGGAAAAGACGCTTAAGCTAACCCTTGTTTCTCTATTCACTCTTTCTGTGCCCGAAAATGATCTAAAAGCAAGAGGATGGGCAAGGAGTGTGAAAGAAAGCGTAAAGACATCTGTTCTTAACCTGGATGACGTCACGGCCAACTGCAGGTCAGTTCTGAAGCAGAGGGGAGATAGAGCTTTTAAATTAGACATTCGTCTAAAGGATTTGTATATTTTGCCAAGACTTTTAACATTTATAAATGAGGCCATTTTATCCCATTAAAGTGACCAAAAAGATAGAAGATTACTTGAGAAAATATCCAAGGCAAGGAAAGAAAGGATGACAGACTTTATTTAAATTAAATATTGAGAGATAATCAAAGCTGTTTCCTGTGTACAACACGTTCATTGAACCCAGACAGTTCCTCATTTATCATATAATTTGATTTCTTCCTGGACTCTATTCTGGCTTATTAATCTGCCTCTTCCTTCACCAGGCCCACATAGCTTTAATTAAAAATCGCTGCTAGTTTTCATTGTTTAAAGACAAAAAAACAAAACAAAACTGAGTAAATTTTAACCCAAACTAAACTTTAATTTTAAAAAGTAAGAAGTTAGATATAGATATATTCAAATTTTAAAGATCTATATAATGCATATACACATTATATATGTACATTTTATGTATGTATATATATGTGTGTATATACGTATATATATAGTTTCTCTCTAAGATGCTAGTTTTTAACACAAGCAAAGGCAGCTGCCAGTCCCTAAACAGCCTTCTAGACCACCAGTGGCTACATGTGATCCTGCATGACTACTCACCCCATTATCTTCGATACAAGTATTTGTCTCTATCACCCATTCCCCATCTTTCCCTAATCTTATTTCTAACTTAGACAAGAGGATGTGGGGAAGAGAATGTTCAATATAGATATATATGTATACATTATGAATGCATGTAATAAAATGATACGGGTTGGGCTGGGAATGGGTTTTGGAAGTACCCTTGCCTTATACACATGCACCTCCAGGTTCTGTGACTTCTCCTGCGAATATGTGAACAAACTTTTACTTACTCTGGATAGGGCACTGACAACGGGGCCAAGTCTAACTGAGTGAACCCCTGGGGTTGTTGACAGGAGTGTGGATGATTCTAAGGTAATTACATCACCAAAGAGCTCAGCTCCGCCTGGGTGGTAACTCTTGAAAGGTGCACCCCTGGAGCTTCATGCACAGCGTTCAGTCAGCTCTACTGAGGAGTTTCCCCTCTCCACAAAGTATTCCTGTTTCTGCACAGTGTGAGGAGCCATGTAAATCTTGTACATTTCAGGAACTTCCTAACACTTGTAAATTTTATTTCCTGAGGCTTAGTGAAATGTATCCATTTGGAGGAATCACTACAGGACAGACCTGCACCACAAAAGAAAAACCAGTGTGGGAAAGTCAGTGAGAGAGAAGTGGCTCAGAAAATTAATGAAGTAAAACTTTTAAATTTTCACACAGTGTTAGCGGCTACCATCAAGTTCTTGTACTTGTCACAGCGTGTTTTGTGGAAACAAGGAAAATATGACATCTGTGTTAGGCTTGGCTTTTTGTAGTCCTGAAGACTGAACCAGAATATTACATGCCCAGCAATCACTTCAATTCAGCCATGCCTCCAGCCTGAAGCACATTTGCTGACTTACGAAGGCTTTGGCCATGCTGAGAACAGCAACTCCTGCTCACGGCAGGTCCAGTTATTAACAAACACTCCATCCTCAGAAGAACTCTACAAGTTAGGCACTACAAACTCCATACAATAACTGTCTGGATGTGGGTCTCTAAATAAGGATTTAAAGTGCTGGGTGTAACATGGCTACCTGGGAGACACCCTGGATGGGAACCAAATCTACCTGACGACTTTGTCCCCGTGCCTCATCACTTCCCCCGTGTCATCTGTCTGGTCACCATACAGCACACCCATTTTTTTCATTTTATAAACTGATGTTTTGGAGCTCATCAAAGCAGATGTCTTTTAAATACATGTCTTCGAGCTGTGTGGGAACAGGTAAATATCAGCCTCTCATGTCACAGTTTCCAGCTCTTTGTTGCGGTTGTCTGTAGGCTTCTCCTTCCCATATCTTAAGGGTATGAAAATAAAGCTAAATAACTCCACATATTTTGTGGCATTACTTGGAGCCAACTGTAATCACTGTGTGTGGTAATGCTTGTGAAACAAAGATTTCCATTAAAATTTAAGGCATATGTCATCTCTCAATGAGCAAAATAAATTGGCTAACCATAAAATAGGTGCACTTCATAAAAACTAGCCCTTAATTGAAAGACGCCACATCAGGAAATATAATAGGTCTTAGGTGAATGTTTAGGTATGGTCACTGCCATCACAGAGCATAAAATATCATGTGACAATAATACGTGCTTGACAGGTTTGCAGCCATTCACAAAAAGAATGACAGCCAGGCATGACACACGCCTTTCATCCCAGCACTTGGGAGGCAGAGGTAGGTAGGATTGTGAATTAGAGATCAGATCAGACGACAGGGTGAATTTCAGTACAGCTAGAGCTACACAAAGAAACCCTGTCTTGGAAGAAAAAAAAAAGAGCAATGGCAGTGCTGTTGGGTTCTTTCTGCACCAAATCAAACCATTACTAAGCGGGAAGATGGTCTGAGAAGGGGCACTGAGTGGAGACTGTAGGTCATTAATGACCTTTCAACTTGAGAAGAGCCACTCAGACTGAGCACAGTCACAGACAAAGGATATTTCGAAGGGAAATGGATGCCTGGCTATCTTCTGACTCCATCATTGAGGGAAAGTAGGTAATCTCACCTGGGTTCAGTCTGCCTAGCTAATTGGCATTAATGACACCCAGCTCCCAGTGCAACAGTGAGGATTCAATAACACAGTCTGAGGAAGCTCAGTATCTGGCAGAGTTTAGCAGTCATTTTAAAAGAAATGAGCTGACCCCATATATGTGCTTTGTAGACCTCATTTATTTACAGTTTTAAAACGATGAGTAAAAGAAGCTTCATCTTTGAATGAAGTCTACCTTCTGTTTGTCTCAAGTGCCATGCTCTGATTATCAAGGATTAAACTCTCCTTTCTGCCCTCAGGGCAATGCAGTTTAACACCGCAGGCCTGTGAGCTTCCCCAGGGCTTAGGCATAGAGGCAGCTCTGCCGGGAACCTTCCCAGAAGGGCTCTGGTATCTTCGACATTACTCTCAGCTCCCACTTCAGACAAGGCCAGGAAAAACAAGGATCACTAGGCTTCTAAAGTCAAAGCCCAGAAAATCATTATCAAAGTATTTGCTCGCTCTGCTATGACTATGCTCAAGATTACCACAGAGTGCCAAGATCAGAGACTCTCCCCATTCCCACCTCTGGCCAGCTGGCTAACTGCTTCACTCTCTCCCAGTCTCCACTTCCTGAACCACACAGGGTTCAGGCACTCCACTTGTTCAGTTAGAGAGCAGAGAATGGGCAGGACAGCATGCCCTTAGGGGTTCTGGGCAAAGCTCTGTTGCTTCTTCCTCATGCACCGTGAGAATAGCGACCTACCAACCTTAGTTCCCCATCTGTAAAACAGCATCACAATATGGCCATGAGGCATTGTAAGGACTGGATTTCTCAAACTAGAGGCTTGAAGAGGTAGTTCATATGCCTGCTATGTGTATCCTCACCTTGA